>CAJZBU010000037.1:0-24709 GCA_914767635.1 Melanostoma mellinum
AAAATTTGAAAAAATGAAAAAAGTACAATTCGATACACTTTTTCTTTTGCTTTCGATACAATTCTTAAAGACGATTTTTCATCCCTGCTACCCCTCAACTTTCAATTTCTCGTTCTCTTCTGTTGTTCTGTCGATTTGAGAAATAACCTTTCATGGCAGTGTAATTACGCTCAGGGAACTTGCTAATTTCTCGTGAGAGCCGATACTCGCAAAAAAACACTTTTAGGTTTCTGGGATTCGAGCTTCGAACTCCCTTCTAACAGATGGACATTATAACCATTACACCACGGGCAACAATGAAATCAAAATAAACTCCAAATAAATACTCCTTGGGAATAGTAAGTCGGAGAGCCAGGGGCGTAGCGAGGGGGGGGTGTGGGGGGGTGTAGCACCCCCCCACGATTTTTCCGAGTCGGCAATTCGAGGAAGAAAAACAAAGTAGATTTGTCGAGTTAAGTCAACTCAACCAAAAAGACACGAATGGAAGTGTTTGTGACAGGGGATTTGTTGCCAAAAAAATAACAAATCGGCAAATTAAGTTAGAAAAACAAAGTAGATTTTCCGATTGCCATGCCGACTCGAGTGATCTCAACCAAAAAGACACGAATGGAATCGTTTTTGTCTCAACTTAGTAATTCTATAATCAGGGTCCTGGGGGTCAATTCCCGATCTGTGAAGCTGTGAAGTGAAAACATTTATCACAGCTTAACCGAAAATTTGAGTCTCGATTAGTGAAAACCCAACTTCAAATTTCAAATTTTTTTTCATATGATAAATTTCTTTTCATTGCCGTATGAGTCGGTGAAAAAATTCAATTATGAAAATGAAAAATGGCAGCAGAACTCAAGTGCGGAATAATCCAATTGGAATCCAATTGGAAAATGGGAGACAACTGTCAAAATTTACCGTTTAGAACGTTTTAGTACTTTTTAGAACACAGTTTGAGAACTACTTTTCATTTTGAGATCGGGAATCGCTTAGAGTGGTTTCGTGAAGTGATAAAATGAAAAAACTGTGTGAAAACTGAAATGATATTTTTTTTTCACTTCACAGCTTCACAGATCGGGAATTAACCCCATGTTTCACAGTTAATACAACACTACATTTCATACAAAAAACAACTATTTTGAAATAATACATCACATATAATTTTCTGTTTCACAGATTTCATTGGAAAGATTGTTGATTAAATGGTAATTGTTAAGTATTCCATAAATATGGTTTTATTTTTTTATTATTAATAGTTTAATTCGTTTGAAACAAGTAACAAAATATTTTTTCCAACTCACATATTAATCACAATCTCATATGAATTCAACCCCAGCATGTAAACAGAGTCAAAAATATACAAGATAAATTCCTTGTTACCTTTGTGAACGGGCCTATTTTTGACATTTCTAAACTAACAAAAAACGAACAAAAAAAATTGTTTACCTGCATTAATTTCACTACGGAATATTTTTATTTTCCACTCTATACAATTGCTTTGGGTTTTTAACAAACATTTTTTGCGTTTTTGTGCGAATTTGGCAAACAAAAATTCATTTGTTAACTTTTATTGGTTTAAAGTTAAAAATTTGGCCGAAAGGTGGAAGAGTTAAACGTTTTTGACGCTTCATGACTGATTCGAAGCACATTGGAGTTATTTCAAGAAATGAACGATGATGACATTCAATTAAATGCTTTGATAAAAAGTTCTTCTTCATTTGCTGAAAAACTAAAGATAAGTCCCGAAAACGATTTTTTAAAACATCATAGAACGCGAGAATTGATGAAAATTCTGAAACTGCTTTTGTATTTGATCTAGAAACATTTTATAGAAAAGAGTTCAAAACGGTTCTTCAAACTTTTATTTCGCACGTTAAAGATAATCTAACAGATAATTTTACCATTTTTGAACCTTTCTTAAAAATTTTTAAAATACCCGCTTCCAGAGCAAATGCCAACATAGAACTAGTCAAATCTATCATAGAATTAGATCCATTTTTTTTTTTTTTAAGAAAATGTGGAACTGCAAATTCTTCTTTTTACTTGTGAGAAATGCTCAAATTTCGATGATATTGTTCAAGAGGTATTCAAATTAAGATATGTGATTCCGTTAGCCTTTAAACTAGTTTTCTACATGTTAACTGCTCCTGTGACGTCAGCTTCTTGTTAGCGGTCATTTAGTAAACTTAAAATAGTTCTTAATTATTTGCGTACGACAATGGGTATAGTGATAGGCTAAATTCATTAATGCTTCTTCAAAGGATGTTGTTGATAATATTCAACCTAGTGAGGTCGTCAACAAATGGGCATTATTAAAACACCGGAGAGTTGCAGTTTAAATTCCAATTGATGAATTTTTTTTTGAATAATGATAAAATTTTTAAAGACTAAAATCAAAAAATATGTGCTCTTTCTCATACCAAATACTATATTGTAATATTATTTCTTATAAATACTTTTAATTTTTTTGTTGTTATATCGTTAGGTATATTGCAATTATAAACTGATTTTATGTTAATAAATGAATTTCTGTGAAATGAACACTTTTACGTTTTTAAATAGTTTTATTTATTTATAAGCTGAGCCACCCGGTGTTGCTCGAGTCTGTAGTTTTAAGGTTCCCTTTCTCGTTGTTCCACTTCCGTAGGAATATGGGTATAAAATATAAGTTTTTTTTACTGTGGAATTATGTGACATCGCAATGGCGAAAGAATTTTTGAAATCTGTTCAGTAGTTTCTAGGTTTCCGTTCCTAACCCCGTTCCTGTGGGAGTATGGAGATAAAACCTTGAAAGGAACCATCTCTGGTTTGAACTATGTCTACCCTGAAGATCTCATAAAAAACCAGTCTATAACGGACATAAATACAAACATACATACATCCTATTTTATATATATGTATATAGATTTATTTTTTGATGCAGTCGGCAAATTCTGAAGACTAGTCGGCATTTCATTAAAATTCACCCCCCCATGGCTTGGAGCCTCGCTACGCCCCTGCGGAGAGCTACAAGCTCAAAAGATCATCATTATGTTTTGTAGTCACGATGGATTTTGTAGTTCCTCGATTTATTTCTTTTTTTTTGCAACCTACGCTCGCTGCTAAAAACAGGTAAAAATGACCAATTGAACCGAGTTAGCAAGTTGTCTAAGCCGCATTTTCTGAAGCTTTGGGTTTCAATCGACCGACTTAACGAAATCCCAAGGAATCATCGAAGAATGCAACCTAATAAATTCTACTTCGCGAAAACTATGGCACCTGTAAAGCTACGTGTATACGATTGCCCGGCCTGCAAATATTACCGGATCTGTCAGTGAAAAGTTTTCTCACATTGGCAATAAATGAATTTGCAGATACAGTTTAAGGAACATTTGCAAACTTATTCATTGGCAGACAAGTTTGGCAAAAATTACAAGGTAAATTTTTTGAGCATAAAAATGAATTTGCGGACCTAAATGACCTTGATATGTACACCGTACACGGTTTGCAGAAACTTACAAGTATTTACGAAACTTTTGCCAGCTATTCGGCCAAGTTAGTTTGTCCACATTGTCAGCCAAATATTTGGCAATACACTTAACTTAAGGGTTGGCAGGGCTGCACGAGAGCAGTACATGGAAAAAAATGTTCGGATGACATTATTACCGATGAATGGAACCTCTAATCTATGTAATCTATTTTTGAGTTAGAAAGAAGGAGAAAGAACATTCAAGTGTTTGTTAATATTGAAGCAGACGACAATCCGAGCTTCTTTTTCCAGCATTTTCGTGCACTTTCTTCTGAAAAGGCAAACCATTTTAAACATTTTAAACTACCGTGCAACTGTCCCAATGTTCCTTCTTTTCAAGATTATTAGAAACTTATTACTTATATTCATTCCCATCGGCCTCGAAGGACGAACATTTCTTAACCATCGCCAGTATGGCTATTACAGCAAAAAGTCAACATTATATGGTAAAAATTCACCAAACAGTGAAAACAGCATTGCAAAAATAATTTGAATTGATAAATTTAATACTTTCGATGGAGTTAAGCATCAAGCTTTTATGTCAAACATGCGTAAATCTAGTTTGGATCGTCCTTTTATTCGATGGGTTTGTAATCTAATTTCAAGACCCAGATTCCGTAATTTTTTAGACGATTATCATTCAATCGTCTATTGCAATTTCTATCGTCAAAAGATTGTCTCACGTAAGTTCGCTATCAGCGGTTGGTCGGGAGGTATTTATCTATCGTCTTACAAATTTTTGTTTTTTTTTGAAAATTTGAAATATTTCTTTTTAGTATGTAGGTACGTAAAATTTAGAAAATATTAGTCTTAACCTTTACGGAACCTTGGCAACGATTCTTAAAACAGATCATATTGAATTGTTGGAAGTCAAAAATTTAAAAAAATAAATGCTTGTGTACCGCAGGGGTCCATTTTCTACCCGACCTTTTTCTCACATGCATAAGTTATTTCTCTCTCTTTGTTTTTCATATAAAAATCCTCATGTCTGGAAAATTGAAACTCACTTGAATCTTTTGGATGGAAAACAAACCAGAACTAGATGCTTTACCTCTATTTCTTCAAATACTGCTTTATCGGAATAGCCTGATGCCTTCCTTGCGCTAAGCAATTAAACTGCGATCAACGAACACCTATGGGTGTATATCATTACGTCGGTTCATAATTTATTCGTACTACCAAATCTTTGGATCTTTCTCTAACCGTATCACACGAATTTGAAATGTTTTAGCCAGCCTAGTTTTTACATGTGATTTTGATAAAAGGAGTTCTAAGAGCTAAGTACATTTGCATACGTTGATGTCTTTTTTGGAACCCTACCTTAAAAGTTCTAGAGCGATAAGGTCGTGTGATATGGCACCCTTTCAATATCTTTCACTTAATGACTTATTCTTGAACAAAATGCCAAAAATAATTCAATCTGACGTAAGCTTTCAGTTGATGCATTCGGATCAGCAGTAACCGTTGAGACTTAAAATTCAAAAAACGGAAAGTTAAAAAAAGAGTATATTTCAAACCGGATGATTAAGTAAAGTGATTTTAATTTTTGTCTCATGATTCGTGTACGTCCTTCAGCAACACATCCAACAAATGTGACAAAAAAATCCAAATGAAGAAGAAGTAAAGTATTTGTATTTTTGTATTTATTGAATTCAAAACAGAAGTATATTAAAACATTATGTTTTTTTTTGCTATACTTTGTACATTGTTGGTAATTTTGAATTTATATGAAAATATTATTTATTGAAAGATAAAAAGTTTTTTTAAGTTATAACAGTAGTTAATGCATGGAATGAAGTTGTTAAAATTCGTTAGAATAGTTATGCTAAAAATAGAAAAAGAACTTAAGAATTATTACGGTAAATGGTTTTAGCTTCTATAAAGGATTCTCAAGGAACTTTCAAAGGATCTGCAGTTGCTCATTCTTCTTAGGTTAGCAGGCAGGGAATTCCAGAGACCCACCGTGTGTACAAAAAATTGGCATTTGGAGTTGCAAAAGTTAAAACAAGGTACAATCAAAATATTACTTCTTTGTGATGTTGGAAAACTGAGTTTACCATATAGGTACTCAGGGGTTTTCGATTGAATTAATTTAAAAAGAAAGATCAGAGCTTGGAAATCAAGGAATTTGTTCAGAGACATATCAAAGATACGATTCGCATACTCAGAAACATGGTCAAACCGTTTTAGTCCATACACAAATCGAGCAATGTTGTTGAAAGCAACTTGAAGTTTACGTTTACTTCTGCTGTCAGGACAGCAAAAAATAAGGCTACCGAAGAGCAGGACAGGAAGCACAAGAGTTTTAGCTAAAGTAAGTTTAGTACTTATAGGCAGGCAGCTACCAGTAGTATGTAGTACTCGTAAAGCTGCATAGGTTTTCCCCAGTGCGCATGAGATATGATGTTCCCAGGACAAAGTTTGATTAAATACAACTCCCAGATTTTTAACCTTTTCAACATAATTAAGCTCACAACCACTTAGTTCGATGTTAGGAAAGTATGAAGTATCAAGTACCCTATTACTAATAACAATAGCTTGACATTTTTTAGCGTTTAGTTTCAATAAGTTCTGATTTGACCACTTAACAACACGCAGTAGATCTTCGTTAATCCGAGCGGTAGCATCCTCTAACATTCCAATTCGATAACTTTGATACATTTGTACATCGTCTGCATACATATGGATTTTACAGAATCTGAGGTTCAAAGGAAGATCATTAATAAAGAGAGTGAAGAGGAGTGGACCCAGGATTGACCCCTGTGGTACACCAGCATGCGTTGGAAGAAAGTCAGAGAGGGTCGGGTGCAACCAATCTCAGTGCAACCCATACCATCGCACCCAATCTCATCGCACATAATCTCACGGACACTACATCTTTTTCGCAGATAATCTCACGGACATTTCATCTTTTTACCGTTATAAATGGGTTGTAACTTTGTTTTCATTAATGAATACGGAGTTTGACTGTGCCACCATTTTTTAAGACTTAGGTGTTGTATGATTTGCTTCTTAAATGATAACATGTGAGTGTGTGTGTTATGAAAAGTAGTGCAGAGCATTTAAGTGATTGGAAAAAAACTTTTTAAAAGGCGTATACTTATGTTCGGAAAGTAGTTGAAATGGCGAATTAATTTAAAAGGTCTTCTTACACAATTGTGGTAAATGTGAGGTTACCTACAAAGATATTAATTACTTTTTTATTAGATATTATAGGTGGACACCTAGGTACTCATTTGTGTCTCCATAAGTTTTTTCAGTCTGCTACCTAAATAGGTATAGATTTGAAAAAAAAAATTTGCTTCATGGCTAAGTGTTAGCAGATAACTAAATTCAGACACAATTCTGAAAGTTTTAGTGTAGATATGTAGATAGGGAGAACGACACTGCGGGAAATCAGGTGTTACGCTTTCAAATATTATTATTGTAAGCGTATGATTGCATTGTTTTAAGAAAAAAAAACCTGAATTGTTGCTTGAACACAAGAGCTAAGGGGCGGTTTGTTGAGAATAAAATTACTCGTATTAGGTTAGTATTTAAAATAAAAAAGTATTAGCAAAGGAAATAGGTACCATTTCGATAGCACAAAGCCCATCCCCAAATTATATTCTTAGATATGATTTACAGAAAAAAGAATGGAGAAAAAAGCCATAAGAATTCCAACAATGCTTTTTCTTAATGCACATATACAGACTCATTGTCATTGCTTTCGTATGACAGCAAAGAGAAAGAACATGTTGCATTCGGTTTGATCACCAAAAAAACAAAGAGAGAAAATATGTTTGATCATGGCAGTAAAGCTGTTGTGTCTTGTGTGTGTCGTTTGAAATTGAATGCAACCAAGAACCAACTTCCACATATTGGTGATCAAACTGAATGCAACATGTTCTTTCTCTTTGCTGTCAACTGTCATACGAAAGCAATGACAATGAGTCTGTATATGTGCATTAAGAAAAAGCATTGTTGGAATTCTTATGGCTTTTTTCTCCATTCTTTTTTCTGTAAATCATATCTAAGAATATAATTTGGGGATGGGCTTTGTGCTATCGAAATGGTACCTATTTCCTTTGCTAATACTTTTTTATTTTAAATACTAACCTAATACGAGTAATTTTATTCTCAACAAACCGCCCCTTAGCTCTTGTGTTCAAGCAACAATTCAGGTTTTTTTTTCTTAAAACAATGCAATCATACGCTTACAATAATAATATTTGAAAGCGTAACACCTGATTTCCCGCAGTGTCGTTCTCCCTATCTACATATCTACACTAAAACTTTCAGAATTGTGTCTGAATTTAGTTATCTGCTAACACTTAGCCATGAAGCAAATTTTTTTTTTCAAATCTATACCTATTTAGGTAGCAGACTGAAAAAACTTATGGAGACACAAATGAGTACCTAGGTGTCCACTGTCCACCTATAATATCTAATAAAAAAGTAATTAATATCTTTGTAGGTAACCTCACATTTACCACAATTGTGTAAGAAGACCTTTTAAATTAATTCGCCATTTCAACTACTTTCCGAACATAAGTATACGCCTTTTAAAAAGTTTTTTTCCAATCACTTAAATGCTCTGCACTACTTTTCATAACACACACACTCACATGTTATCATTTAAGAAGCAAATCATACAACACCTAAGTCTTAAAAAATGGTGGCACAGTCAAACTCCGTATTCATTAATGAAAACAAAGTTACAACCCATTTACAACGGTAAAAAGATGAAATGTCCGTGAGATTATCTGCGAAAAAGATGTAGTGTCCGTGAGATTATGTGCGATGAGATTGGGTGCGATGGTATGGGTTGCACTGAGATTGGTTGCGTCGACCCCGTCAGAGAGGTTGGTATTGACTAAAACAGCCTGCATTCGGCCAGTAAGGTATTCCCGAATAAGAGACACCGCAAAGGTATCAAAACAGAAATGGTATTTTAACTTTTTTAATAACAGTGAGTGCGGAACGGAGTCAAATGCTTTGGAGAAATCAAGGAGAACCATTGTAGTCACAAGATTTTCATCAATGTTTTGGCGTATATCGTCAACAATTTTCAAGAGAGCAGTGTTACAACTATGACCCTGCCGAAAACCAGATTGATAGGGTGAGAGTAATCGACAAGAGTTAAGGAAAGATGAAATCTGCTGGCTAACGATCTTTTCAAATGCTTTCGAAATAAATGGTAGAATGGATATTGGGCGATATTCTTTAAGTTTAGAATTGGACTTTTTAGGAACTGGAATGACTTTAGAAGCTTTCCAGAGCTTAGGGTAATGGGAGGTAGTTAAGATGGTATTGAAAATGTGGGAAATATAGGGTGAGAGAAAGGGAAGAAGCTATCTAATAAACTTAGGATGAATTTCGTCTAAACCGATTGCATTAGATTTAATTTTCATTATGGCCGAGTACACCTCAAATTCATTAACTCTTTGAAAACTGAAATTATATGAAAATTCAGTTTCATTGACACGGTTGGAAATGTGATAATTTGTGTCAATTTCTCCGGCAATAGGGGAACTCACAAACAGTTTGTTAAGTGCATTTCCGTAGCAGGTTTCGTCAGGAGGTTCGGGTTGTTTAGTCATACCCAATGATTTGATATTCCTCCACATTTGTTTAGAGTTAGCGTTACTAAACTTTGATGAATAAAATCTTCGCTTCGAAACTTTTATCTCTTTATTGACCAGATTGCGTAATTTTTTATAGTTATGAAAAAATGATGGAATTCTGAATCGTTTCCAGCGATTGTACGCAGCATTTCTCTTCGAAATCAATTCTTCAATCTTTTTGCTAAACCATCCTATTTCACTATTTCTTATAACAATTGTTTTGAGAGGAATGAATTTTTCAAATAGATTGTTTACAGTTGCGGTGAAAAATTGCACCTGTTCATCAACAGTTTCCAAGTGGAGTATACTTTCCAAATTGGAGTTCAAGGTATGAGAGACCAATGCTTGCATATTAACAGACTTGAAATCTCTGTATGAAATAGTATTCCTAGTCGGGTCTGAAGCAAAGTTAAGGTCATAAAATGCAACAATCAAGTCGTGTTTTGAGAAACCGGGGACATCAAGCTGCTCATAAAAATTTACAAAATTTGGTTGGCTTACAAGAATGACATCTAGAAGAGTAGAACTTGTGGTTGTAAAATGAGTTGGATTGTAATTATTAATAGAAATTAAATTTAACGAGGCTAAATTGTCTTTGAAACATTTCACTTCACTATTTCGAACATCTAAGAGGTCAACATTTAAATCACCAGAAATAATAATGTGGTTGTAATTAGGGGTTACTGCTTCTAATATGTCAGTGATAAAACTAGTCTCGGTTATATTTGGGGGCTTATATACCACGCCGATTAAACATTTCTTTTCAGAGCAAGCAACTTCTAAAAACAAAAACTCAAGTTTACTGTCCCTATCTGAAGACGCCACAATTTTGCAGGATAATCCTTTTCTTATAAATATAGCGACCCCCCCTCCTCTAGAACCAACGCGGTCTGATCGAAATACCTTGTACTCTCCAGTATTAAGAACGCTACTTTCGATTTGCTCTGTTAACCAGGTCTCTGAGACACACACAACATCAATTGCCGTGTCATTAAACGTACACCTGAACTCATCTAAGTGTTTTCGCAAGCTTTGAGCATTAATGTGACAGATTGATAATCCTCTGTATCTTTTCCGAAAAATGTTTAACATTGCTCTTGTTTTATTAAAATTACGCACACCGTTGGCCTCAGATACCCCACTATTCTCTGCTAATAACTGAGACATTGGTATAAGTTATTAGAGAGAAATGATGAAACCCAAGGGAAAATGAGCATCCGCAGAAAAAGAAGAGTTTGAGAAGAATTAACAATCCCAGAGAGAAAGCTAAAAGCATTTTACAGTTTTTAAGCAAAAGAATGGAAATAAAATAATAAAATTGTAGAAAATAATATTTTAAAAAAGAAAAGTGACTTACAAAATTACTAAATGAAGAATGATAAGACTTTAAAGAAAAAGTATTAAAAAGTATTAAAAAATTCAGAAGAAAAAAAGCTAATTTATAATTTTTAAAAGTGTTAAAAAAGTGGCAACGCTGCTTGATTTTAGGCATTTGGATGATCTTCATTATATTGTTGCTATCTGCTGTGCTGTTCATCGTTGGTGAGAGGTTTATTGATTCACTCTGTTGTTTACAATTAAACTCAGTTTTTCTAGAGAGTTAACAGTAATTGGCTTATCTTTACTTGTCAGCTTGATACATACAAGACCATTTGAAGTAAAAGCTGAGGAAAGAAGTTGTTGACGTTTGTATTGTATTGCATGTCGAAGAATGGTTCTGTTGTTTTTAGTTAAACTCTCGTGAAAGTAGATCGGTGCATCGGAGTTCTCGCCAAAATCTCTTAGAGTAAGCTGCCGTTTATTATGCTTCCGGAAATTTGCGAACGCCTTCAGTGTTTTGTTTTTGTCGTGGGTGGAAATAAATTTCAAGATAATGACAGCGTCTTCTCTCGGGCTAGCGCGAAAAATTTTACAAAGTTGTGGTGGTTGAAAGTCTAGGAGGTGGCACATGTTGTTAAAGATATTTTTAAGGATTTCGTTCGGCGTAGACGGTATTCCGATTAAAATCGCATCAGTGGCCAAGACATTCATATTAAGTCTTTCAATTTCAGTTTTTAAGTGTGCAAATTCGGCGCTAGTCGTGTTGTTGTCAAGATCAGTGATTTTTACTGTGTTTGTTGTTGTTGTGACTTTGATTTTATCGATTTCTTCCTCTAGACTATCAACTCTTGTAAAAAGCTCTTCCAAAGCAGTGACACGGTTGTTAATAGTTTTAATATCACGGTCCAGATCATCAAGCTTTTTGATATCATTTTCAATAGAAGAAATTCTTTCAGTCAAATTTGCTTCCATGTTCAAGAGTTGTTGTGAAAGGGATTCACCCTGAGCTTTTATTTGTGCTAGATCTTGGCTGATGGAGGCTTTGATTTTTGTTTGGTCTGTCGCAGAGGAAGGAGATAAAGTTGAAAGGGATGTGGAAAATGTTGGCAAATGAAGTGGAGAGTTTTTAGAAGTGAGACGGGTGTTGCGTTGTTGTGACATAGTGACGGTGGTAGTGATGGATACGTTATTTGCGGCAGTGAGATTATTGATCGTGATGGTGAGATGGCAATGTAGGAGTTTAGAGAAAACGGATCACTTGTGTATGTATTAAATAGAGCTTTATAGGTGCTGTATGTATTTTAACACTAAGCTATATCAAGCCGGTATTAATATGCGATGATCTTACTCAAACAAAAATGCAATTTAAATTTTAGATATTGATAAGTAATAATTGTCAATTTAGTTCACGGTTGTTTTAAACTTCTCAGATTCAATATAAGCTACACTTTGTCTAGAGTTTTGGTTGATAAAACTTTGGTTGAAACGAAAAAAAGGTTTTAAAGTAAACAGCACTGAGAGAGACGTCTAATCGCTAGCACTCATTGACACTCACACTCTTTTACTCTTTCAGTCAATTTTGACGATATAATTTTTTTTTTTTTTTTGATTTTTCGGGGTATTGAGTTTCATGACTCTGACCGTGATCCGTTTCAACTAACCTTTTCAAGAAACAACACCATCCATATCAACGATTTGTATAGCGTACCTAATTTTGAATGGCTGAAGAACTTAATGATAAATTTGAAACTGCATCAAAATCTCTGTAATTCGTAATCAATGGTACTATTTACCGTGATTGTACTTTTAACCTCCTGAATGACCTACTCCGATATATTTGTTTTAAAGGGGTTTCAATACTAGGACAGGATATTGAAGTAGAGATTGTGGCGGATGAGCTCCTGCCAAGCCAACGGCAGCTCTATAACACATGCGACCTCTTTTGTTTAAAAGGAACTCTAAATGTCCTACATCAGGGCTGAGTTCACCAGCATTAGCCTAATATGCTCCCACGACCCCACAGAGGAGAAGGACGAGAACTCCAAAGATTGCTCCTACGAGCTCCTGGTAAGACCTATGAGCAGTGCTCTAGACATGACGTGCAAATCGTTCTTAGCAATTTTAACACACAACTAGGGAAGGAGGACATCTTTGGAAATTCTATCGGACTACCTTGTTGTAGCCAAGTTACGAATGAGGGTATTGTGTGTTACGGTAGTTGTATGGTCAGCCAAGACTACTGTTGAGTCCTTGAAAAGTTCGGGTCGTCTGTGAATAACAAGTTATATTTAATTATTGGGAAACCTTCTACTGCCCGCTGTGGCCTACCATCTTCACCTACATAACCCGAAGAGTCAGTTAAAAAAATAACTGCGTTTGCTAACGGTTAAAATGATAGTTAAAGACGAAATGGTACAAAAGTTCATAAATCGTTCCCTGTTAGACAATGTCTACCTTCTTATATTTATGAATAGTGCCAGTTGATATGTGCTTTGGTTCACTACAGCAGCTCTCACATTAATTTACTACCTTTTTTTGAATACGTTTTGTATACGTAAAAGTCTTACTTCCCACCCAAATCACATGCTCACATCATCTGCCTTCTACTGCTCATTACTATAATCAAAAACCCCCAAAAAACTTTCCACATACGAAAATAAAATCTTCCCATACCGAGTCATAAAAATGATGTATCTCGGACATTAGCTCAAAATTCCTCGCTCTAAGCTATACACCGACACATCATGCAAAATCTGATTACATTTACTGGCCATTGTTACTGTGTCCGATTTCACACGCTCAACTCATATTTTGTCTATTAACATTTTTTTTTTTTTTTTTTTTTCAAATGATTTTCCACGCGATTTTCTTATATGATTTCACACATATATCTATGTGCAGTGCACCCTGATGGGGCAATCATTCGTAGGAAAATGACCCCTCCTAGATGAATGGAATGACAAAAGAGGACCCAGGGTGTTTAGTAACAAGACTCTTCTAATGTAGATACAACAGGCAACAAGGGGAATATCAACAGTTTGGTGATATCAAAGAAGAAAGCTCAAAAGAAAGTAAGAAGAAGAAAAAAAGCAATGAAATAAAAACTAACCATAAAAGAAAAAAAAAAACAAAACTAGAACACAAAACTGTTGTGAAAGAAAAGATGGACACGAAAAGATACTCTTGTTAAGATACCAAATGAATTTCGACCATTTATGAAGATATCATCGAATGCGTGCGGAAGGCTTCTTTTATTCTCCACGATGGTTGTTAAGGTCACTCTCTTGAGGAGATGGTTATCAATTCGGAAATTCTCATTCACACAACGTAGTTTTCTATTGAAGGTAATTATTATCGTTTTGAGTATAAATCGAGACTTAATTGTTGTAGTTTGAAGATGATACCTGCCCAAATTGATGATGAGTACTTTTTTTTTTTTTTTTCTTACCATGCATGACTGGGAAAGAGCATAAATTGTTATTATTATTATTATTATTATTTTGCAAATATGAATTATCTTTAAAATTAGATAAAATAGTGACGTAAGTATACATATTTTATCAAAAAGTGCAAGCAGGAAAAACTTTCCTTTTTTAATGTTAAAGGAACTATTTTTCGGAACGTATTTTTGTTAAAAATGATGTTTTATTTCAAACGGATGCGTTTTTTAAATTAGTGTCGGCACTGAGGCCCGTTTTAAAGTGAGTGTTGTGTAAGTATGACAATAGTTTTGCACTTATGGCTTGATTTTAGTGAATCTTAATTCAAAGAACTGCGATATAAGAAAAATGGCGTGTTGCAGTTGAAACTAAATAGCAAATGATATTTCTTTGAGAGTTTCTCGTGAAACAAAAATTTTTAATCAATTTATTTTTACGTTGCTTATGCTTAAAAGTTTTGGCTAAGGAGTATTTGATATAGGGGGTGATTTCTTAAGAGTAAAGTCTTTCAGCTTGCCACACTATAGATTATATAGTTCTTATAAAAATATTTTAAATTGGATGGAGTCACCCAGGAAACATAATTTAGAAATTCGTAATAAATAACATAATGAAAATTCAAAGCGAAAGCGAAATTTTAAATAAAGTTCACATTTTTTTTAAGTATTCATTGCCTTGAAAAGCGCTTTCTCGATTAGCCGTTCGGAATCGGCAGAAAATTGTAGGTCCCCTCCATTCCCTCACGAGGCATGGTTGTGAGAAACGCGCTAGACCCAGGGGCTCCTCGCTTTGTTGGGCCACCCTATTTATTTATTTATTTAGCTAAAAATCAGCATTTTAATAGAAGGTTAGGTCAGGTTAAAGTGGCTGTTAGCTCGGCTAACACACTTATTACTGTTGGAATTGTGATACCACAGTGGATCTAATGTATCTTTACTCTAAGTCTAATTGAACCGATTGGAGCTTATAATGAAGCGGGAGAGACGCAGGGCGTTGATGTGAGTAAGGTCAATATGGTCAACAAGGAATTACGAACCTAGGTTTATCCTACAAGTTATTGAGCTAAGGCTGGGCATGAACAGAGAAGGTGGGTAGTAATTTCCTCCTCCTCCTCATCCATACAGCATCTGCAAAAATCGTTTGAGACGACTCCTGGTCTTGCGGCATGTGCTCCAATAAGGCAGTGTCCTGTGATGACACCTATCGTCACACTTATGTGTTTTCTTTTGAGAAAAATTAAGCCGTTCGATCGCTTAAGATCTAGCTAGAAACAGATCTGTTTCGTTGCGTTACACGTTAAACTGCTTGACTATCTCAGATTAATTTTCTTGTATGCGTCCTGATACTTGAGAAAGAGTTTGTTTGTAGCGATTGGTATGCCGATACTCTCTGTTAACGGTGAGAAAGGCAGAACTGCTTTGCAGTTTCCTGGAATATCACTTTGCCCCGGCACCCAGCACAGGTGAATGTTAAACTGCTCTGATATCTCTCTGAGAGAAGTTAAATAAAAGAATTTTACTTCTAAGAATAAAATAGTATATCTGCAAATTCCAGAAAATCATATCTTTACTTGCTAATGAGTAGTAGATTTTTTTTTTTTAAAAAAGAAGCTTCAAGAATTTTAGTTTTTCAAAATTTGAGAAAATAAAATTAAAAGAAAAAAGGAGATGAGAATTTTGTCAGAATGGCTTCTGAGAAAATTTACATAGCTTGTAAAAACTATATTCGGAGGTTCGTAAGTCCCAAAAGAAAAAGTTAGGGCATACTTCCCGCCGACTTATGTCCTTGCGGCATTTCAGCACTCTATTCATCTCGTGTTATAATGGTTAGCATGTAGGCCTGTAACCTAGGACTTCGGTGCTTGAACCAAAGAAACATTCTCTTACCGTTATTACATTGCCATGAAAAGCGCTTTCTTATTTGGCCGTTCTGAAATAGCAAAAAATGTCATGTGCCTTCGATTCTCCCAAGTTGCGATAAATGAACTCTAGCAGTTGTTTATTTTTGTTATAAGGAAATAATAAAATATTTTGTTTCTTAAGTAAGTGGAGATCTTTATTTGGCTATGGTTTCTTACATTTTTTTTTTTTTTTTTTGTTAACTTTGAATGGTTTTTTTAAGCTTAAACCGAAAACACCAGAGACATTTGAAAAACACATTTGATTGTATTGTCAACACGCCGGATCAGATCGAGTTACCAAAATAATAATTTTGTTTCGTTCAATGTAAAAATGAATATGATTTATTTGAAATAAAAGCTCGTAACTTCAAGAGCACTTGATAAAATTGACTTGCAAAAGTGTTAGCTCAAATAAATATTTTTGAAGACTGCTTACGGTGTGACAAAACTATCTGTGCAAGATAAGAATCGTTTGGAAAGAGTTTTATAAAAAAAGGTTACATTTTAAAATCTTTTCTTTCTGAATTGACTAAGGCTAGATACTTACAACCACATATCTACTATAACGTTTTTGAAAGCTAATTTTTTGTTCTTTAATCACCATATTACTTCAAGTTAGTTTAGTAAGTAGATTTTGAGTGTTAAATACAAAAATTTTGAAAAAAAAAGTTTTTGTAAATTATATTTTTACAAAAAATTTTCTTTAAGTATCTAATACAGGTTCACAATGGTCTTAGGGCCAATAGCAAACTAAACGCTTCTAAAAGTTTTTACCTCGCTTTGTCCAAATCTTTCTTCAAAATGAGTCATCAAACTACTGAGGTATTCAACTTCAAAGTTAAAATACGTGGTCATTGCTTGTTTAGAAGCCTTGGCGGAGTCTTGAAAGTGTATTTGAATCCAGTCACAGAGTTACTCTAACACCTCTGGTTCATTTGAATTTGAATTTAACGCATCGAGAAACTTCAAGAATGTACTGTGAATGTGCTTTCAAGACTGAATTTACAAAAAAAAAACAAAAAATTTTTTTTTTTTAGATTAAATCAATTCTGATTAAACTGCCCCTACCGCCTAAACGGAGTTATAGGTGTAATTGTTTTTAAAAGAAAAAGTGGTGTGTTTTTAATATATATTTCTTCCTAATGAGAAATATATGTTTAAACAATATTCTCGAATAAAATTTTTCACGATATAAATTTTCTTAAGGGTTGAAGTGTGAAGTGTCAATTTTTTCAATCATAAGATAACAAGCTGATCCGCATGGCTTTGCTCGGGTCTAACTTATTCGAAAGCGTTAAAATAAAATAAATAGGATGGCATAAACAGAGCGAGGAGCCCCTGGGCTTAGCGCATTTCTCACAACTATGCCTTATAAGGAAATAGAAGGGACCTACAATTTTCTGTTGGTTCCGAACGGCTTATCGAGAAAGCGCTTTTCATGGCAATGAATACTAACGGAGGACTTACCAATTCCTCGCGAAAGGCGATACCCGTGGAAAAAACATTATTGCCTCTGATGGGATTCGAACCACGAACCTCTGGATTAACAGGCCGACATGCTATCCAGCACACCACGGGTACTTCATTCGAAAGCGTTGTTCACACAAAATTGTCAAAAACTCCAAAATTGTAGGGAACAGCATCTCGGCTATGATGAAGGCTGTCTGAAAGTTTTTATTTTCCCATTCCATTTTACCATTTTAACACTAAAGAAATCTGCCCAGTAGTTTCAAAGTTCCTGTGAATGTTCCCTTTCCCGTGGAAGTATGGTTATCAAATATAAAAAAATAAAAATTTCCCTTGGATCACTTTATCTGTCTATCATCAAAATTCGTTGCTTAGTTTTAAAATTCTTAGCATACACAGGGACAGACAGCGGAATGCGACTTTTGTTTGTTTTAATCTAGGTAAGGATTTTACGCCCATTTCTTACTAACAGAGATTTTTAAAACTTTGATTGATTGATGTTTTCACTTCTAAGTGTCACAAAAAAACTTCTGAAAATCGAAGGAAAAGATTTCCTAAGGATACCTTGAAATAACATTTTATTTTTCGAGGTCTTATGATCCAGCCACTAGCTATACTGTTTATCGGCTGACAACTTTTCCTCTGAGGTCTGAGGCTTCTCTAAAGATTTGCTGCCATCGAGTCAATATCAATATTTTTGTTTGAAAAGTTCAGGAACATTTTTCGCAGGCCATTATTTCATTATTTGTGAGGAATAGAGAAACGTTCAGATTATGGTTTTCGGAATCAAACTTCTATTCTATAGGTACCACTTCTATTTCTATAGGTACCACGGGCGTCATAATTTTGAAAGACACCTCACCGTTTAAATCATCTTACAAAAACTTGTAGCTTCTTTTATATCTGATTAATGAAGAATTCCAACTTTTACCGGATTATTATCTTAATTATCGGGAAAATTCCTCTTAACTTAACAATAATCAAATTAAAGTTTTCAATGGGCTGAATTATGACTTTGACGCAGAGATGTCTTTTAGAATTGCGGTTTTTGTACCCGTCCGTGGTGTGATGGTCAGCATGCCTGATATGAGCCCAGAGGTTCGTGGTTCGAGTCGCAATAGAAGCAAAAATATTTATCCACGGGTATCACCTTTCGCGAGGAATTGGCAGTCCTCCATTAGTAAATTCATTGCCATGAAAAGCGCTTTCTCGATTAGCCGTCCGGAGCCGGCTGAAAATTGTGGGCCCCCTCCATTGTCTCTCAAAGGAAACGGTTGTTGCTTTGGGCCCTGGGGCCCCTCGCTCTGTTGGGCCACCCATTTTGTTTTATTTTATTTCAATTGCGCTTTCACTTAAAGGAAGCTGTTGACATTTTAAAAGAAAGAACTACCTATGAGCTCAAAGAAAAAATCGCTTCTCCGGACCTGTAAAAATTCACAAACCAAAGTTGATAGACAGATTTTGAGCTTCGCGAAATCGAAAAATGATTCACAATTGTGTTCGAAATTGTAAAAAAATTCTCCGCTTAAAGTGAAGAGACTGTGCGGTTGTAGAATTGCTAGCTTATTGAAAGCTCTGCTTTTCATAACTTTCTAAAAATAAATTCTTTACCTGAGCTGAAAATAAGATTTTTCGAATAAAATCAAATGCTACTTCAACCGACTGGTTGATCTCGAAAAGATGGACCCCAATTAGCTAGATACTTCGCCTGGTTTAAGGAAAGGCAAAAGTTTTAACTTTTTAATCTATGAATAAATAATACGGAAAAAGAAAAGGTAGGTATAGGTACCTATACATACATCTAATTGAATTTTCAACTCGATGTAGGTATGTAGGTGCCTGTACGGCCATCCCAGCAGGGCAACATCTCAGTATAACAATCGGTCTTTTCTCTTATGCGTTTTTGTTCTTCTTTCCTCTCTTTTTTCTCAGTTTTGTTGACGAAAATATCATCCGACAGCTCCTCAGTCTTGGAAAAGAAAAATTAGAAGGAAAAAATATCAACCGACACATTGTTTTATCTGCTCGCTGTATTCGCCATGAAACTCATTCTCGCAACAGCCGCGAAAGCAAACGCGAGAATTAATTAAAACATTTTATTCGCCATCACCAACCCACCCCCAAAACCCGGTAAAAGATAGAAGAAGGTGGAAGGGATGCCAAAAGAGGGTATCCTCTTCCACACCACACCATCATCCCATATGTATTATATGTACTCCCCGAAGACCTCTGCAACGAGAGGGGGCTATACGAAGGTACACAGAACACAGCAATTTCAAAATTTATGTACTCTCCATACGACCGAAGAAACATCACACGACCAAATCCCCCAATAAGAAAAAAGGATTCATGTGCAGTAGGTACCTATACTCGTACATAAACTCATATTAAAAGTAAGAAGACAGTAAGTAAAAAATAAAAGAAGAAATATACGATATACCGTTACCATTACGTAGCAGAAGTAAAAGAAAAACAGTGAAATATTTTGTGTTACCCAATTGTGTAATGTTTGTTGCGCCACCCCCTTTGGTTTAGGTTTTATACCCATCGTCGTTACCCGCCACCGCCGCCGCCGTCCGTCCGTTGCTTTTCGTGTATCTCTCTTTTCATGAGTATGTGTATCCTTAAGACCGGAGGACACCGATTCGACTCATATAGGAGTGGAATTTTTCCAACCAGTCCCGATCGTCAGCGTTATCGTGTCCTTGTCGCTTTCGTTCCCACATAACCCCAACAAGCAGAGCATACACTGCTTGGCTAAGTTGCTGCTGCTGCTGCTGCTGTGTTCTCAAACTTCTGACTGGGCTGCCATTTATGTATGTCACATACAATTTAGATACATTATATCCGCCGCGTGCTCATACTCCCGCGCATATGCGAAAATTAGCACATAACCATATATTTCGTTCTCTTTCACATAAAACATCGTTCTCTCTTTGTCCTTCTTGTTATCACATTGACTCACTCTCCATTTCTTTTTCACTCTTCGTACTTTTCGAAGGAATGATGATGCATGTACATGCCTCAGTCCAAAAGAATACCATGCCATACCATATCGTGAGAAAAAGGACATCATATACACTCATACAGAGAACAGAAAAAAAATCACACACATACCTATACGCTACCCCTTTGCATGAGTCGGGATGGGTGGGTGGCGTGGATGGAATAAATGCGCACGCGAGAGAGTAACTTTCACTTTTCTCTGCTTTCTAATCGAAATCTTCACAATATCCTTTTAAAATAAATCACCAACTCTTTCACTTCGAGCGGAGCAAACGATATACCAAAATCGAGCTTAAAGCTTTTTCCATTTTAATAATTTGCGTTTAATTAAAGTGAAATGTAGGTATGTGCAGAGTGTCCTTTTTTCATAGCATTTCAAATGTAAATTTTCTTTTCTTTTTTTCTCTCTAAATCGTTGTTTTGCTTGGGAGGAGGGGTATAAGTAACTACATCGTACACTATCCTTTCTAAACACGCGCGCACAATCCCACATATACACAACTCTAAATCGCAATTTTTTTAAGTCCTCATGCATAACACACATGTGCATTAAATAGAAAACAAAAATACGAGCAACACAAAAAAGAAGAACAAAAAATCAAGCGATTGCTACATCGAGACTCAGGAGGTAAAAACTATTCACATATTCACACAAGACACATTTGGGGAGTATCCTTTTTCCCGTATGTCACACACACACTCCGTTTGGTCAAATGTTTCGCGCAAGGACATTTCTGTTGTAGTACAATTTTAATGCGAATGCGAAGTTTATCATCCGCGAACAACTTTCGATAAATAATGTCCAGTTCCGTTTTTGGTAGTGTCCTTTAGTTAACTGAAAGAAATTTCCTTTAAGCGAGAAATTCGCTGTCCATCGTTCGAATGACGACGACGAAGATTGTGGGTGGTGATGGCGGTGGTGGTGGTGGTTTAAGGGGGTGGCTATCCTTTCGGAGGTAGGTAGGTATACCTTATCGGACATTCATCCGAAGGGAGAAGAACAATAGATAGTCGCCGTTGCCGTCGCCACTACCCAGTATTGTGTTTTTTCTTTTTTTTTCGTTTAGTGGTGGTGTCCGGTAGGTATAACTTGCAGCAGCAGCTGTTTTCGGCATCAAAGCACCAGTGCCTTGGCTTGTCCATGTGCTTTTTTCGATTGTGGCGGTGGCGGTGTCGGTGTCGGTGGCGGCTGAGTTGGACTTTGGACTTACCTCCTCTTGGCCAAAAACAGAATAGAGAATGATTAAGAAGAAAGAAAGGAAGACGAAAAAAAAAACACGTGCAACTATTATGTCCCTAAGAGAGTGGTTGTAGTGGTGTTGGCCGAAATCGAGAGCTTTTGTTTTGTGAAATTGGGGGTTGGCACATAGGTATACAAAATGATGCTAAGGAATGTTTTCAACTAGCTTAATGGAAATGCCGACGGACTGGACATCATAAATCTTCTTTTTTTGGCGAGAGAATATTTTTGAAAAAAATCCATATTTACGAGTCTTTAAGGTCGGACGTAATTTTGAGTTCTACTTTAATATGAAGGAGCTTCTTCTGTTCATGTGATGGAATTCAGAGTCAAGTTAGTTGATAAATCGATTGAATGGTTGGCTGGTTAGTAGTTAGTAAGTAGGTAGGTCGGTAGGAAAGAAAGCCTATAATGTCTTCAGGAACATTAGCTTTTTTCATGAACAATAGCTGTGGTTCAAAGCGCGAGTAGTTGAAATGGCTTATCAATAAATTTTTTCTGGAATATGAGTTTTTTTTCAAAAACAGATGGAATTCTTGTTTGTATACCTATGACAGTGTCATCGATTGGTCAGATGTCCTCAAAAGAGTACGTAAAAAACCACCGGATTTCCAATTTAATTGTTACGTTTGATTTTGAGTTCGACTTTGTATGCATAATTATACTGATAGAATTTTATTGTAATACATACCTACTTAATAAGAAGCGTAGTCAGAGAATAATTGGAGATTAGGTGTCGAACTCCAACGTAGCAGTTTGAAGTTCAAAGCCAAGACAAAGATGAAGTCTAGTCAAGTCGCATTCAAAAAGGCCTTCAAGTGAAAAGTTCTGGTGTCAATGTTCAAAATATCACATTTTACGTTGGGTATTTGAAGTTGTCTAAAAACATTTTTGAATTCAAAAGCAAAAGTCATCAATCAGTTTAGTGAAAAATTTACGTTAAAATATCCTTTGGTTAAAAATGGCAAATCATCTAAAAACCTAAAACAGGTCAATAGTCTTGAATCAAAATATCTATTGCTGGCACCTTAAACGGTCGCAAATCAGTAGTCAAAACTGGGAAGAAAAAAACTAAAAGTCCCGTAAAGGCATGATGTGGCAAGATTCACACCTTCAATAAGACTCGGCTTAAAATTGTAAATCCCTGAGTACCCCAGAATTTTCTTTCGTGAGATTAACTTGTACACTCCCCCAATTTCTCTCTCCACTTGTCTGTCTTACAGAAATATTCAAACTTAGTGCATATGAATTCGCGAGTGAAAATACCGAATGACGTCAGCATGCACATTCGTTTGAGATTATCGTATTGTTGCTCATGTGGATTGTTGTTAATAGGTTGGGGTCTGATATGGGTCGATGATTTGTAACTTTATAACAAAATAAAAGAAGCTTGCGGGACCTTTGTTATAACGACTTCAGATTATCTTAAAGCTTTTGTAAGAAACAAAAAACAGCTAAAAAGTAAGAAACAAATTCTTTCTCTTTTTGGTGTTATATTTATTGATGGTGCCCCAGGCGCAATAGCGAACATGTCCGCTTGTTTTATTGGGAACCTGAAGCTTGAATCCTATCAGAAACAACATGTTTTTCATGGGTTTTACCTTTTGTTATCAATTGGCAGGTTTTCCGAGACTGGACATAAAGAAAATGAAAAAGTGACTCGTTGTTTGCAACTGCGAAGAGTTTATTTAAATGCGGACTTGTCGTTAAAAAAATGCGCCAATATCACTCACACATAAGAGAATGACGATATTACCAAAAGCTTATCATACGAGGTCCTGGAAAAAACGTACGAACAATGTTCTAGATATGACGTGAAAATCGTCCTTTTCCATTTTAACGCTAGGACAAGAGGAAATCTCCGAAAACGAACTCTGACTAATCGATTTTTGTGTAAGACTAGATCTAGTTGTTAAAAGCACACGTTTCACGCATCTCAGAATCAACATATATTCTCGTTACAGGTTGAATCTCATATTCAACTTGATGACATGGTCAGAACAAAGCATGCCCGATGAAAGAGCCTCAGTAGGTACCGTATATCCGATTGTGAAAAGGAAGAGCCTCAAAATTGCGCCAATTCTAGAGGAATAAACCCCCTTAATACCACATAGTATAATATTTTCTCTGTTGTAATATGAATTTTTGTATCACCACGTCAATAATTCGAAATTTGAGAAGAAGTCACGGAAGATGAATACCTCGTTTAAGATGGCGCAATGGAGTGGAAGAGGAGCTCAACGGGTTTTGAGTGTAAAACTGGAGAGAGGTCGCCCGAAATCGAAATTGTTTTCGAAAAATGTTGATTGAGGGCCAGGTTCACCACGAACTGTAATGCCGAGCTAAAAAAGTAGGTTTTAAGCTAATTTTGACTACCCTCATAGTCGTACGTGAAATAGAAAGCATTGTAGCCATTAAACCAATTTTCAAAAATATGTGCAGTAAATTTTTTTTACAAGAGAGTCACTTATTAAGAAACGCATTTTTTTAATTTGCTTAACAGTAAACATTTGAATAAAAATAATCTCTTTATTTCCGCTTAGAAGTTTAGGAATCGTGCAGTAATTTTTTGAGATAACAATGAAACAGGGCATTTTTGTCTGCTTGACCGATTTCCTTCAAAATTTGCATTAAGGGCTTGTAGGGCAACTTACTGAGAGTATTTGGGTTTCTACATTGGTCGTGGAACAACGGTACTGCAGCCAATGTTCTTATATTTCTTGAAAACGATTCTGACGATTTCGATAAAATTTTAGACGAATTGATTTTTTACTGTCAGTTTTATGATTTAAAATTTTTTTGGAAAATGTGTTCACACACAGTACACATTATCCCCCACTTGTACCGTTTTTTTTTTCAAACTCGACTTTTTCGTTAATGTCTAACACACAAAATTTCATATTTTATAAATTATTGGGTTGCTTGCGAAACAATGCGTATCATTATTTGAAATATTTCCAATTCCGAAGATTTTATTATTTTAATATTATTTTTTTTGAATATTTTAAAAATCGTAACTCCAATTTTTTTAAATTTTTTATCAAAATATGTTCTGGTAAGATCTTAAGACTTTTTAAACAGAGTGAAAAATAAAAAATCGGTACCTAACGTGTTCAATCATAATGTCTGCGTTTTTATGTGTTAGCAGCTACAAAAAAAATAGCGCTTTTATATTTTCGCTAAAAGTGTTGGGAACATTTAATTTAATTTTTAATTTTTTTTTTTTTGTTATAA
>CAJZBU010000038.1:0-13759 GCA_914767635.1 Melanostoma mellinum
TTATTATTATTATTATTATTATATTATTATTATTTTTATTTTATTTATATTATTATTATTATTTTTTATTATTATTATTATTATTATTATTATTATTATTATTATTATTATTATTATTATTATTATTATTATTATTATTATTATTATTATTAATTATTATTATTATTATTATTATTATTATTATTATTATTATTATTATTATTATTATTATTATTATTAATTATTATTATTATTATTATTATTATTATTATTATTATTATTATTATTATTATTATTATTATTATTATTATTATTATTATTATTATTATTATTATTATTATTATTATTATTATTATTATTATTATTATTATTATTATTATTATTATTATTATTATTATTATTATTATTATTATTATTATTATTATTATTATTATTATTATTATTATTATTATTATTATTATTATTATTATTATTATTATTATTATTATTATTATTATTATTATTATTATTATTATTATTATTATTATTATTATTATTATTATTATTATTATTATTATTATTATTATTATTATTATTATTATTATTATTATTATTATTATTATTATTATTATTATTATTATTATTATTATTATTATTATTATTATTATTATTATTATTATTATTATTATTATTATTATTATTATTATTATTATTATTATTATTATTATTATTATTATTATTATTATTATTATTATTATTATTATTATTATTATTATTATTATTATTATTATTATTATTATTATTATTATTATTATTATTATTATTATTATTATTATTATTATTATTATTATTATTATTATTATTATTATTATTATTATTATTATTATTATTATTATTATTATTATTATTATTATTATTATTATTATTATTATTATTATTATTATTATTATTATTATTATTATTATTATTATTATTATTATTATTATTATTATTATTATTATTATTATTATTATTATTATTATTATTATTATTATTATTATTATTATTATTATTATTATTATTATTATTATTATTATTATTATTATTATTATTATTATTATTATTATTATTATTATTATTATTATTATTATTATTATTATTATTATTATTATTATTATTATTATTATTATTATTATTATTATTATTATTATTATTATTATTATTATTATTATTATTATTATTATTATTATTATTATTATTATTATTATTATTATTATTATTATTATTATTATTATTATTATTATTATTATTATTATTATTATTATTATTATTATTATTATTATTATTATTATTATTATTATTATTATTATTATTATTATTATTATTATTATTATTATTATTATTATTATTATTATTATTATTATTATTATTATTATTATTATTATTATTATTATTATTATTATTATTATTATTATTATTATTATTATTATTATTATTATTATTATTATTATTATTATTATTATTATTATTATTATTATTATTATTATTATTATTATTATTATTATTATTATTATTATTATTATTATTATTATTATTATTATTATTATTATTATTATTATTATTATTATTATTATTATTATTATTATTATTATTATTATTATTATTATTATTATTATTATTATTATTATTATTATTATTATTATTATTATTATTATTATTATTATTATTATTATTATTATTATTATTATTATTATTATTATTATTATTATTATTATTATTATTATTATTATTATTATTATTATTATTATTATTATTATTATTATTATTATTATTATTATTATTATTATTATTATTATTATTATTATTATTATTATTATTATTATTATTATTATTATTATTATTATTATTATTATTATTATTATTATTATTATTATTATTATTATTATTATTATTATTATTATTATTATTATTATTATTATTATTATTATTATTATTATTATTATTATTATTATTATTATTATTATTATTATTATTATTATTATTATTATTATTATTATTATTATTATTATTATTATTATTATTATTATTATTATTATTATTATTATTATTATTATTATTATTATTATTATTATTATTATTATTATTATTATTATTATTATTATTATTATTATTATTATCTGTTATGGCTGTTTTTTCTAGTTTTACGGCTACCACAGCGTCTCCCCCAGGTGGTGGATAAGGGAAAGCTTGTCAGATATGACTGGTATCGGAGAAATCAAATATCCGAGGTGAACCAACAAAAACTAGAATCGAAACTAAACCCAGAAGCGTCTGTATCATATTGATCGGCTTCCTGGTCAGCGTCTGTCTCAGAGTGAGCGGCTGTCTTATTATATATTTTTGTAAAGGACACACGCATATAAACCAACAATTAAAAAATGATGAATAGTACAACAGGAGGAAAAAAAGTTACGGTGCAGGGAGTAGGATCCCCAGTGCCGGCGTCTGTCAGGAGTGAGCGCGCGGGCTCCGGGACGTCGATATCCAGCGACTGCAAGAAAAGCGATGAAAACCAATCCTTGGGAGTGGCACACTTGGCTTCCATTGATTGTAATACTACAAGCAACATTCACGAAGAAAATCATGACCCCTTCAGAAGAGTGTCTAGATTATCACGTACACCACCACCAAGTACGCGGCCTATTGAAGTGGAAAGCGATACTACCTCATCGACCCCTACAGCCAGTCAGATGGCCTTGGCATCAGAGGAAGAAACACCCCTCAGCAAGGCTAAACATAAAGAGGACCCAATTCTCCAAGAAATCGCGATGTGTAGGAAAGTACTCAAGACGATGAAGCTTGCATGCGGCAAACAAAAAAAATGTAAGCAAAGACATCAAAGTAGGCATAGAGGAAATAGAAGAGTGCATGGACAAATTGAACTGGCTCTACAAGAGGAACACAGAACCCTTCATAAGGAAAACACCGAATAGAGATGTAGGATCCCAAACAGAGGATGATGTCGGCAGACGATTAACAACGTCTGCAAAGAGACCACCTCCCAGTCCTCTATCAAAGACACAACAGAAAAGAACCAGAAAGTCCCCAGTTGGCGACAGGAACACCATTGCCAATGAACAAAATGTTCATCATCAAAATCAAGAAGAACCTGCCAAGTTACCAACTGCAAACAACGAAGGAAGGAATGCTCAAACTACTGCAATCTCCAAAGTGCCGCCACTCAAAATGACAACTCCGAACGAAAGAAAGGGATTTGAGAAAAAGAAGAAGCGGACCAGAACAAACAAGCCTAAAACCAAACGGAAGTCAACAACAGAAGCTATACTCATCAAACCAGTCGAGGGCGGGAGCTATAGCAATATTCTTCGTGAAATAAGACAGAAGGTCAACCCAGAGGAAACGGAAACAACAGTAAGAACAGTCAGAAAAACCAAAACAGGTGATTTATTGCTGCAGCTTGGACCAGAAGCCAAAAATCGAGCAATCTTCGAAAAAAAGATTCAAGACGTTTTAGGCGATAAGGCACAAGTGAGAAACCTTGAGCCAAAAACTAGTTTGGAAATAAGAGATCTCGACGAGCTAGCAACAGAAGAAGAAATACGTGAAGCTTTATCTAAGAAACTGGGTGACCAACATTCTGACTTAAGAATCTTCGTCACCGGAAAAAACAGAAGCTCCTTAAAAATGGCTGTTGTATACACCAATGAGAGGGCTGCGAGGGTAATCCTCCAAAACCCAGTGATTAGAATTGGATGGAGTCAGTGTAGGATTAGAAGAAGAGTCGAGGTTCAAAAATGTTTCAAGTGTCTCAGTTATGGTCATATGCAGGCCAAATGCAACGGACCGGACAGAAGAAAGGAACAAATCTGCTTCAACTGTGGCCAAACAAATCACAAAAGAACGGAGTGTAAGGAACCCCCAAAATGTTACTTGTGTGCAAATTTAGAAAATCAGCCAGTCACATTGGAGCACGTACCGGGATCAGGAAAGTGTTTAGTGTTCAAACAGGCACTCGAAAGGGCGAAAACGGCCTCCTCAAAATGATCACAGTCCTCCAGGCGAATGTTAACAGGAGCCGATTGGCGGACAGCCTCCTGTTAAGGCTTATAGAGGAAAAACGAGCAGACATCCTAATTATAAGCGAACAATATGTGTACAGAAGTGAACAACCATGGATCTCCGATACCCTTGACACCGCCGCGATATGGACCGTCAATAAAAATGTCGCAGTCAACAGGAGAGGACAGGAAAGAGGCTTCGTATGGATCAAAAATGACAACGTCACAATCATAAGCACATACTTAAGCCCAACCGACCGCATAGACGAGTTCCAACAAAAGCTTGCAGACCTAGAAGATTTCATATGTGAAACTGAAGGCGAAATCATTGTCGCCGGAGACTTCAATGCCAGGGGTCAAGAGTGGGGTATGCCTACTACGGACTCCCGGGGAAGAAAAGTCCTTGAAATGGCAGCAAGACGAGGGCTAAACGTCGTCAACATTGGAAATACTCCAACCTTTAGAAGGGCTGGTAATATAGGCACAATACCTGACATAACTTTTGCCACGGATGGTATGATGTGCAAAATAAAAAACTGGAGAGTCATTGAAGATTTTACAGGCAGTGATCACCAATACATAGTCTTTAACATCGAAGAGAACCGAGGGACAATAAATCCAAATCATCCACAAATGGTCAGATGGAATGTCAATAGATTCCGTCCCGAGATATTCGACAGAAAAGTAGAAGAAGGAAAACTTCACGTTCTGCAAACAGAAGGAACCGCCGAAGAAAAAATCCAGGCCACAATGCAATTGGTGAAACAAGCATGCGATGTCTCAATGCCCCGAAAGAGTTTCCAGAACAAAAGATGGAAGCCAGTATATTGGTGGTCGGAAGAAATAGCTGAGCTCCGCAGAAGCTGTTTACACCTGCGACGAAAAGTCACTAGAAGAAGACGGAGACGGGACGAAAACCTTGAAAACGAACTTGAGGAGTTCAAAACTAAGCGCCAAGAGCTCAGAAGAGCCATCAAACAAAGCAAAAAACGCAAATTCGAGGAACTCCGTCAAGACATTAACAGCGATCCTTGGGGACTTGGCTATAAGATCGTCATTAAGAAGCTCGGTAACCAGAAGAATGTGGGAGACCTTAAGCCACAAACAATGCAGCATATTGTGAACACACTGTTTCCTGCTCATCCCATCAGACCACCTGATGGTTTCGCCCCTAGTTTACGACTGGAAATACCAGCTTTTAGCGACGAAGAGTTGAAAGTTGCCGCAAACGCACTGAAAAATAAAAAAGCTCCTGGTTTGGACGGCATACCAGTGGAAGCTTTAAAGCAAGTTGCTCAGTCCTGTCCCCAGCTGCTACTGAACATGTACAACAGCTGTCTTAGAGAGGGAGTATTCCCCAAACGCTGGAAAATGCAAAGACTTGTATTGTTAAGTAAAAACAAAGGCCAGCCAGATTCCCCATCCGCGTACAGACCACTCTGCATGCTGGACACAGCGGGAAAATTGCTGGAAAAATTACTCCAACCACGACTTTTAGCCGCAATAGAAAGAAGAGGAGACTTGTCTCCAAAACAGTACGGCTTCAGAAAAGGCCGCTCTACCCTAGGGGCGATAGGAGAGGTAGTAAGAGCAGCAAAATCTGTCGACCAGAGAAACCATTACTCCCGAGAAATTGTTCTATTGGCAACACTAGATGTCCGTAACGCTTTTAATTCCGTCCGCTGGACAGATATACTGACTGCACTCGAAAGAAAGTATCGAATTCCCGAGTATCTCCTGCTAATAGTGAGAGATTATCTCAGAGATCGAGAGCTCATTTATCAAACAACAGAAGGACCAAAAAGAAGGAGTATAACCGCGGGTGCGGCTCAAGGATCTATTTTAGGACCAGACCTATGGAATATATCATACGATGACATCCTCTGCATGGAAATGCCGGAAAACTCCTTTCTCGTTGGATACGCAGATGACGTGGCTGCAGTAATTACAGCTAGGGATACTGAAAGTGCACAAAGAACACTTAACCAAGTCATGAGGAAAACTATGTCGTGGATGGAAGACCACGGTTTGGCCCTAGCCACAGAAAAAACGGAAGTAGTACTACTAACAAAAAAGCGAATTCCAACAATAGTTGACTTTCGAATTGACACAGAGATCATCACCAGCAAATGCGTGGTCAAATACTTGGGAATAAGAATTGACACAAAACTGAGTTTCTGGGAACAAATAAGATCAGCTGCAGAACGCGCATCCAAAGTGACAGCCTCCCTGACCAAACTGATGGCGAACATAGGTGGCCCGACTGCAAGCAAAAGGAAACTCCTTATGACAACAACACATGCCGTTCTTTTATATGGAAGCGAGATCTGGGCCGAAGCGCTGAAACAGGAAAAATATCGGAAGCAGATGGCGGCGGTGCAGAGGCGTGGCGCCCTGCGGATAACGAGTGCATACCGCACAGTGTCAGAACCAGCTGTCCTAGTAATAGCAGGCGTGACACCAATAGATCTTCTGGCAGCACAGCGAAAGTACGTTTACGAAAAAAAAGCGGAACTCGGAATCGAAGCGGCTACGGCTGAAGGAAAGGCACTCACACAAAGAAAGTGGCAGGAGAGATGGGAGTCCGATAATAGAGGCCGATGGACAGCACAACTCATTGGAAATGTGGACATGTGGAGCAACCGGAAGCACGGAGAAGTGAACTTTTACGTCACCCAGTTCCTCACCGGACACGGATACTTCAATGCCTATCTGCATAAGATGGGCAAAACAAGAAACTCCCATTGTCAATATGGAGACTCGACATCAGACGACGTTTTCCATACTGTCTTTGAGTGCTGGAGATGGGAACCTGACCGCCAAAACCTTAACAGGTCGATCGGTGAAATCAGACAAGATAACATCATTCATAAAATGCTGGAGAACGAAGAGTAGTGGACGCGAATAAGCTCGCATCTCACAAAAATCCTAAAAACGAAAAAACGAGAAGAGCCAGTTCCAGAAATGACAGAACCAGCCTAGACAAGGATCCACCCCCGAAGTAATGCGCAAGTAGTCCCGGGGGTGAGATCATTGAGAAACTTTGGAGGTTAAGCCGGTATGCCAGTTAAAGGTTGAAATCCCTTTTGGTGAGTCCGGCACACGGGGAGGTATGGATACCTCCTTATGGTGCGTAACGCATTCCTCCAAAGTAAAAAAAAAAAAAAAAAAAAAAAAAAAAAAATTATTATTATTATTATTATTATTATTATTATTATTATTATTATTATTATTATTATTATTATTATTATTATTATTATTATTATTATTATTATTATTATTATTATTATTATTATTATTATTATTATTATTATTATTATTATTATTATTATTATTATTATTATTATTATTATTATTATTATTATTATTATTATTATTATTATTATTATTATTATTATTATTATTATTATTATTATTATTATTATTATTATTATTATTATTATTATTATTATTATTATTATTATTATTATTATTATTATTATTATTATTATTATTATTATTATTATTATTATTATTATTATTATTATTATTATTATTATTATTATTATTATTATTATTATTATTATTATTATTATTATTATTATTATTATTATTATTATTATTATTATTATTATTATTATTATTATTATTATTATTATTATTATTATTATTATTATTATTATTATTATTATTATTATTATTATTATTATTATTATTATTATTATTATTATTATTATTATTATTATTATTATTATTATTATTATTATTATTATTATTATTATTATTATTATTATTATTATTATTATTATTATTATTATTATTATTATTATTATTATTATTATTATTCCCCGTGCAGTGTCGGGTTAGAATAGCACTGCAGCGCCTCCCTGCTTGTCGTAAAAGGCGACTAAAGGAACAATCATATCTAGACGACTAACATCAAAGTGAGTCTAGCGACACACATACCACCTAAAAACTCTCCCCAAGTATGCATGCAGATCCCGGGGTTTACACGACTGGAGATCACCGGTGTAGTAAAAGGGAAATCAAACTCATTAAATGGAGCATGCATGTGTCGAAAAGGATGAAAGAAAATTTTTGAAAAATTTTGAGCATTATGGAAGTACTTGCGAACATAAGAAGCACTACCCCGCCAGGCAGTTCCATTGCTATGCATGGAGCTGATCCTGGACCGAGCAGCAATGTTCGGGTCAGAGCTATACGGATTCCGGGGGCTAGCAAAGTAATGCGACGAGTTGGACGAAAATTTAGAGTCGCGAGTTGGAACGTTGGAAGTATGACTGGAAGAAGTCTTGAACTCGAAGAGATGATGAGAAGGAGGCGAGTGGACATCTTGTGTGTTCAGGAAACGAAATGGCGAAACACAGCAAACAAAGCCCGTTTCTTAGATGCAAAGACCAAGGCTTACAAGATGTTCTACTATGGAACGGAACAAGGTAGGAACGGAGTCGGTATCATCCTTGACCAAAGTTTATGTAACAGCGTGTTGACCATTTTGAAGTCCAGTGACCGTTTGATGTCTCTTAAATTGGTGATGGAAGGAAAGGTCTGGAATATAATCAGTGCATATGCTCCCCAAATAGGGTGTGAGCAGGAGGAAAAAGATGCATTCTGGCTTGATTTTCATAACCTACTTAAGAACATCCCAAAAGAAGAGTATTTGTTTGTTGGAGGAGATTTGAATGGACATGTCGGGAAGACAAACGAGGATTATGAAGACTGCCATGGAGGTTTGGGATTCGGCACCAGGAACACTCCTGGTGAAGATATTCTAAGTATGTGCAAGTCATACGGTCTAATCGTACTAAATACCATGTTCATCAAACAAGACCGACACCTTATCACTTACAGCAGTGGTGGAAATGAAACCCAGATTGATTACCATTTGGTAACCAATTACATGAAATCTCGGGTGAAAGACTGCAAAGTGATACTAGGAGAAGCTGCCGCTCAACAACACCGTCTGCTTTTAACAGAATTTTTTACGGATGCGGTAAAGGAAGTCAAACAAACAAAGGCTCCTAGGAGAATCAAGTGGTACAATCTGGAGAAAACCAAAGGACAGCAATTCATTTCGTATATGCAAAGTCAGCTGTGTAATACCATCGACGCAGTTTCAAATGCAATCACGGCACAAAATATGTGGGATCGCCTACAACGAACCTGCTTAGAGAGAGCCAAATCACTGTTAGGAGTCTCAAAAGGACACCACCAACAAGCTAAAGAAACCTGGTGGTGGGATGATGAAGCTAAAGCAGTGATTAGAAAGAAGAAAGCAGCTTTCCAAGCTTGGTCGAAGTGCCCCTCAAGAAATACAAATGAAAAAGCGCGTTTCAAAATGGAATACAAGAGCTGCAGAAAAGAAGCCAAGAAAAAGTGCGCCCAACTTCAAGCAAAAAGCACGGAGGGCCTGTATCGAGAGCTGGAAGAGATTTCTGCCCCAGCTGCTGAAGCAAATCAGGCAATCCAAGAGCTAAGACAAAGCAACTTGAATAAGGGAGCAACCATTTTCAAAATAGCCGCTCAGAGAAGGAGAAATGCGCAGGAGATTCGTTCGCCGAAGTTCATCAATGATGCTCAAGGAGTGCTACTTGTGGATGACGACAAAATTCTTCACAGGTGGCGACAGTATTGTGATGATCTTTTGAATGAACAGTTTCCTCGGCGCCACTTTCCAACAGCTGCACCTAACTTTACGGAAGTATCCGACGTCACAGTCGAAGAAGTTAGGGAGGCAGTTAAGAACTCCAAAAAAGGCAAAGCGATTGGGCCAGACGAGATACCATATGAGTTTTGGAAAAATATGGGAGACATCGGGTTAAGATGGCTCACGATTCTCATCTCCAAACTTGTAAGAGGTGACAGTTTGCCTAATCAATGGAGGGAAAGTTTTCTTCTTCCAATGTACAAGGGAAAGGGAGATACCAGAAGCTGTGACAACTATCGTTCGATCAAGTTGATGTCCCACACTATGAAGATCGTTGAGCGGGTTTTGGATAGCCGACTGCGGAAAATAATAAGGCTGTCTGATGACCAATGCGGGTTTGTCGCTGGTAAGTCAACTACAGACGCAATCCAAAGCATAAGGATCATTATGGAAAAACACCGAGATGCCTTAGAGGATTTGCATATTGTGTTGGTTGACTTCGAAAAGGCATTCGATCGACAACCACGAGATCTGATATGGGTGGCCCTCAGACACCGAGGAGTTCCTGAAGCCTATGTGCGAATAATTATGGACATGTACGAGGGAGCAGTTACAAAAGTGAGATGCCCAGCTGGAGTCACCGAAGAATTCCAAATAACAGTAGGTGTACATCAGGGAAGTGTCTTGAGTCCACTGCTCTTTATTGCTGTTCTGGATTGTTTGCTCGAAGGAAAAGTAACGGACAATAAAGTACAACAATTATTCTTTGCTGACGATGGAGCCATCATAAGCGAGGATCCTACATCCCTGCAACGAGCACTTGACGTTTGGATTGATGTTCTGGAAGGAAATGGGTACCGTATTAGCGCTAAAAAGACTGAATACCTGTGCTGCCCTTTTTCTGATCCAGACAAGCCTATTCCAGACATTTATTTGAATGGAAATGTGCTTCCCAAGTGTGAAAAGTTTAAATATCTGGGATCTATGATCAATAGTGAAGCATCTTGTGATGACGACATCAATCATCGAGTAAGCGTAGGGTGGATGAAGTGGCGAGAAAACTCCGCTATCTTCTGTGATCGAAAAATGCCCCCTAAGCTGAAGGGAAGACTCTACATAGCAGTTGTCCGTCCAGCTCTGACATACGGTTCACAATGTTGGACAATGTACAAAAAGTATGAGAGCAAATTGACGGCAGCCGAAATGAAGATGCTTCGGATGACAGCAGGAGTAACAAAGCTTGATCGAATTAGAAGTACTAAGATCCGTGGAAGCCTTCATGTCAAAAGTACCATCTTGGACAAAATTCAGCACGACCGGCTCAGTTGGTATTGTCATGTTCAAAGGAGAGATCCGCAGAACCCCGTCAAAAAGGCAATATCGTACAACGTTTCAACAAATTCGCGACGAAGAAGAAAAGGCAGGCCAAAACACTCCTGGTACAAGCAAATGCAAAAACAGCAGCATTTGGTTGGCCTCAGACATGGAACAATCCAAAACCGGGAGGCTTGCCGACGATTTCTGAGGTCAACGCGGCGTACCCCACAGGCGGATCACTAGTGTGAAGCAGCAAAGTGGGAGAGTTGTGATCGCTTCAAGATCACTACTCGTAACGCCAAAAAATGTAGAAGAAGAAGAAGATTATTATTATTATTATTATTATTATTATTATTATTATTATTATTATTATTATTATTATTATTATTATTATTATTATTATTATTATTATTATTATTATTATTATTATTATTATTATTATTATTATTATTATTATTATTATTATTATTATTATTATTATTATTATTATTATTATTATTATTATTATTATTATTATTATTATTATTATTATTATTATTATTATTATTATTATTATTATTATTATTATTATTATTATTATTATTATTATTATTATTATTATTATTATTATTATTATTATTATTATTATTATTATTATTATTATTATTATTATTATTATTATTATTATTATTATTATTATTATTATTATTATTATTATTATTATTATTATTATTATTATTATTATTATTATTATTATTATTATTATTATTATTATTATTATTATTATTATTATTATTATTATTATTATTATTATTATTATTATTATTATTATTATTATTATTATTATTATTATTATTATTATTATTATTATTATTATTATTATTATTATTATTATTATTATTATTATTATTATTATTATTATTATTATTATTATTATTATTATTATTATTATTATTATTATTATTATTATTATTATTATTATTATTATTATTATTATTATTATTATTATTATTATTATTATTATTATTATTATTATTATTATTATTATTATTATTATTATTATTATTATTATTATTATTATTATTATTATTATTATTATTATTATTATTATTATTATTATTATTATTATTATTATTATTATTATTATTATTATTATTATTATTATTATTATTATTATTATTATTATTATTATTATTATTATTATTATTATTATTATTATTATTATTATTATTATTATTATTATTATTATTATTATTATTATTATTATTATTATTATTATTATTATTATTATTATTATTATTATTATTATTATTATTATTATTATTATTATTATTATTATTATTATTATTATTATTATTATTATTATTATTATTATTATTATTATTATTATTATTATTATTATTATTATTATTATTATTATTATTATTATTATTATTATTATTATTATTATTATTATTATTATTATTATTATTATTATTATTATTATTATTATTATTATTATTATTATTATTATTATTATTATTATTATTATTATTATTATTATTATTATTATTATATTATTATTATTATTATTATTATTATTATTATTATTATTATTATTATTATTATTATTATTATTATTATTATTATTATTATTATTATTTTTAATTATTATTATTATTATTATTATTATTATTATTATTATTATTATTATTATTATTATTATTATTATTATTATTATTATTATTATTATTATTATTATTATTATTATTATTATTATTATTATTATTATTATTATTATTATTATTATTATTATTATTATTATTATTATTATTATTATTATTATTATTATTATTATTATTATTATTATTATTATTATTATTATTATTATTATTATTATTATTATTATTATTATTATTATTATTATTATTATTATTATTATTATTATTATTATTATTATTATTTATTATTATTATTATTATTATTATTATTATTATTATTATTATTATTATTATTATTATTATTATTATTATTATTATTATTATTATTATTATTATTATTATTATTATTATTATTATTATTATTATTATTATTATTATTATTATTATTATTATTATTATTATTATTATTATTATTATTATTATTATTATTATTATTATTATTATTATTATTATTATTATTATTATTATTATTATTATTATTATTATTATTATTATTATTATTATTATTATTATTATTATTATTATTATTATTATTATTATTATTATTATTATTATTATTATTATTATTATTATTATTATTATTATTATTATTATTATTATTATTATTATTATTATTATTATTATTATTATTATTATTATTATTATTATTATTATTATTATTATTATTATTATGATTATTATTATTATTATTATTATTATTATTATTATTATTATTATTATTATTATTATTATTATTATTATTATTATTATTATTATTATTATTATTATTATTATTATTATTATTATTAATTATTATTATTATTATTATTATTATTATTATTATTATTATTATTATTATTATTATTATTATTATTATTATTATTATTATTATTATTATTATTATTATTATTATTATTATTATTATTATTATTATTATTATTATTATTATTATTATTATTATTATTATTATTATTATTATTATTATTATTATTATTATTATTATTATTATTATTATTATTATTATTATTATTATTATTATTATTATTATTATTATTATTATTATTATTATTATTATTATTATTATTATTATTATTATTATTATTATTATTATTATTATTATA
>CAJZBU010000039.1:12500-15000 GCA_914767635.1 Melanostoma mellinum
TTCATGTGCCCGAAGTCAATGTATTCTGACAACACTGCATCGTACTCCCTTTTAGCTCTAAGATTCCCCAAAAGTCGTTTTTCATTGCGTACAAATTGACGTTGTGCATTTTCGCGTGAAGCGCCTAACCCGGGATTCTGAAGAAACTCTTCTTTAAAAGGCAAGCGCACTACATACCGACCGGTTTTGTCTAGATATGTTGATTCTTCAAACAACCTCTCACATTGTTGACCAGCTGTTGTTAACTTTGTGGTTTTTGGAAGCTCTTCTAGCTGCCAAAACTTCTGAATCTCACTATCCAATGTAACCTCATTAAAAAAGATAAAAACGTCGAAAAACTTGACGTAGCCCTAGAGAATGACTTTTCTACCGGTCCCAGCAATACCCATCCAAATACAGTATTTTGTGCCATAACTTGTTGAAATACTTGTATTTTTAATCCCTCACGTATAATACTTGGATACAAATCGGCGCCAATCAACAAATCAATCTTTGAACTACGATTGAAAAACGGATCGGCTAAAGGGAACTCAAAGCGTTTTTGTGCGTCACCGACCTCTATGGATATTGACGGCAAATTATCCGCCACCTTTTTTAACACCAACGCTTCAGCTAATAACGCAAATGTTTTATCAAACTTTGAACTAAGAGTGAATGAACATATACGGGACGCAGTCGCGATAAGCGAGATTCAATAGAACGGAGTTTGAATGGCGGGCGCTTATCGATCTATCGCTGTCGCCAGAAGGGCCGTGCATCGAGTCGATGTAAAATAAGACTTAGTTGAGACGCTAGGATTTTCAGATGGAACTGTAAAGGAACTACTGGGATCAAATGCTTTGGCCTGACTTCGACTGCAACTTGCATCGGTAATGGGAGTGAGACCCGAATTAACACTTGTTATTGATCGTGGAGTGGACTGTATATTTTGAAAATTGCTCCTAGAACCTGTTTGCATTGTAGGTTCCCAATGTAGGAGCGTATGATGCTTTCCTTTACAATGGAAGCATGTATTGTTGCTTTGGCACCCTGTTGCCATATGCGTGTATGCAAGACAGTTGTAGCAGTGTTTAAATTTCCTTACTATGTTTCGCCTTTTCGAAACATTCATTTTTAAAAACTGTGGGCATAATCGTAGCGTATGATTCCCTTGACACACCTTACATTGCGAACCTATCTGCGACCCTAATTGCGAATCGATCTGCGAATGGTGCGTGCGTACACGCGGTGTACTACTTGAAGATGGTTTGGTTGACGTTCGCATCACTTTCCCTCCCTGCTGCATGTCAGCCACATTTTCTAATACTCGATACCTATTTGTAATGAAATTATTCAGGCTTTCCCACGTCTGAATTTCAGTTGGCATCGCTAACGATTGCTCCCATAGAGATAAAGTTTGTGCCGGAAGACGCGAGGCACATAAGTATGTAACGAACGCATCCCACTTGTCGACTTCGATGCCGTATGATTTTATGGCTATAAGCGCGTCGTTAATATTGCTTTGCAGCTCTTTTAAAGCACCAGCAGTTTCAGCTGCTATATTTGGTTGCCCGAACAAAATATTAAGATGGCTGTTCACTAATACACGTTTATTTTCATAATGATTTTTAAGAGCAGTCCATGCTACTTCAAAATTGTCATTGGTCAACTCAAATTTCGAAGCGATATTTTGGGCATCACCTTAAGTTCGAGCACACAGATGAAAAAGCTTTTGCACCGAACTAAGCTTGGCATGTCTAATATAAAGTGCCGTGAACATATCCCTAAATGTTGGCCACTTCACGTAATCCCCACAGAAAATCTCGGTTTCACATGGCGGCACACGTGTATTAGCCAAAACTCATCATCGTTGTCTTTACTCCCCGTTTGCACTTCATCGTTCCGAACCTTTGACCCATCATCATATGCGCGCGTAACCTCAACGATGCGGCTTAAAAATTCTATATAAGTAGTTGTTGCCTGCTTATATTTTGCCTTTACCTCAATGAGTGACGCCTTGAGATCACCATTTTTAACCGCCGCGCGTATAAATTCCTGATATACTTCCTTTACGTTTAACCATAATTCTTGAAGCTCTGCACGGTATGCTTCGATAACTGAACTCGACAATTCTTTTCGTTTTTCTTTAAATAGCTCATGAAATTCAGTCATCGAATCGCACGCCAAAATTACCTCCTCCAAACTCATTTTATTCGACAAAGTTTATTTCTGTCACTCCAAATTTATGCACCACAGAAGACAAAACTATCTACCACCGTTATCACGTATGACTTTATATCGTTCGAATAACGTACCAATTTTACCGCTAATATATCCTATGATATAACCCGATTAGTGTACCAATTTTACCACTAATATATCATATGATATAACCCGAATAGCGTACCAATTTTACCGCTAGTATATCCTATGATATAACCCGATTAGGGTACCAATTTTACCACTAATATATCATATGAGATAACCCGAATAGCGTACCAATTTTACCGCTAGTATATCC
>CAJZBU010000040.1:0-33651 GCA_914767635.1 Melanostoma mellinum
GGATCGTCTAAAGCGTCCTAATTGGTGTTCCCCCTTCGTACAACCCCAAAAAAATCGTTATTTTTCGTCTATCTCGCTCCGTTCTCGAGATATGGAGCATTTTACATTTGAGTCACCCAGGAAAAGGAGATTTCAGGAATGTTTTGATGGGATCGTCTTAAGCGTCCTAATTGGTGTTCCCCCTTCGTACAATCCCAAAAAAATCGTTATTTTTCGTCTATCTCACTCCGTTCTCGAGATATGGAGCATTTTACATTTTAGTCACCCAGGAAAAGGAGATTTCAGGAATGTTTTGATAGGATCGTCTAAAGCGTCCTAATTGGTGTTCCCCCTTCGTACAACCCCAAAAAAATCGTTATTTTTCGTCTATCTCACTCCGTTCTCGAGATATGGAGCATTTTACATTTTAGTCACCCAGGAAAAGGAGATTTCAGGAATGTTTTGATGGGATCGTCTTAAGCGTCCTAATTGGTGTTCCCCCTTCGTACAACCCCAAAAAAATCGTTATTTTTCGTCTATCTCGCTCCGTTCTCGAGATATGGCGCATTTTACATTTTAGTCACCCAGGAAAAGGAAATTTCAGGAATGTTTTGATGGGATCGTCTTAAGCGTCCTAATTGGTGTTCCCCCTTCGTACAACCCCAAAAAAATAGTTATTTTTCGTCTATCTCGCTCCGTTCTCGAGATATGGCGCATTTTACATTTTAGTCACCCAGGAAAAGGAAATTTCAGGAATGTTTTGATAGGATCGTCTAAAGCGTCCTAATTGGTGTTCCCCCTTCGTACAACCCCAAAAAATCGTTATTTTTCGTCTATCTCGCTCCGTTCTCGAGATATGGAGCATTTTACATTTTAGTCACCCAGGAAAAGGAAATTTCAGGAATGTTTTGATAGGATCGTCTAAAGCGTCCTAATTGGTGTTCCCCCTTCGTACAATCCCAAAAAAAATCGTTATTTTTCGTCTATCTCACTCCGTTCTCGAGATATGGAGCATTTTACATTTTAGTCACCCAGGAAAAGGAAATTTCAGGAATGTTTTGATAGGATCGTCTAAAGCGTCCTAATTGGTGTTCCCCCTTCGTACAACCCCAAAAAAATCGTTATTTTTCGTCTATCTCGCTCCGTTCTCGAGATATGGCGCATTTTACATTTTAGTCACCCAGGAAAAGGAAATTTCAGGAATGTTTTGATGGGATCGTCTTAAGCGTCCTAATTGGTGTTCCCCCTTCGTACAACCCCAAAAAAATCGTTATTTTTCGTCTATCTCGCTCCGTTCTCGAGATATGGAGCATTTTACATTTTAGTCACCCAGGAAAAGGAAATTTCAGGAATGTTTTGATAGGATCGTCTAAAGCGTCATAATTGGTGTTCCCCCTTCGTACAACCCCAAAAAAATAGTTATTTTTCGTCTATCTCGCTCCGTTCTCGAGATATGGCGCATTTTACATTTTAGTCACCCAGGAAAAGGAAATTTCAGGAATGTTTTGATGGGATCGTCTTAAGCGTCCTATGGTGTTCCCCCTTCGTACAACCCCAAAAAAATCGTTATTTTTCGTCTATCTCGCTCCGTTCTCGAGATATGGAGCATTTTACATTTTAGTCACCCAGGAAAAGGAAATTTCAGGAATGTTTTGATAGGATCGTCTAAAGCGTCATAATTGGTGTTCCCCCTTCGTACAACCCCAAAAAAATAGTTATTTTTCGTCTATCTCGCTCCGTTCTCGAGATATGGCGCATTTTACATTTTAGTCACCCAGGAAAAGGAAATTTCAGGAATGTTTTGATGGGATCGTCTTAAGCGTCCTATGGTGTTCCCCCTTCGTACAACCCCAAAAAAATCGTTATTTTTCGTCTATCTCGCTCCGTTCCCGAGATATGGAGCATTTTACATTTTAGTCACCCAGGAAAAGGAAATTTCAGGAATGTTTTGATAGGATCGTCTAAAGCGTCCTAATTGGTGTTCCCCCTTCGTACAACCCCAAAAAAATCGTTATTTTTCGTCTATCTCACTCCGTTCTCGAGATATGGAGCATTTTACATTTTAGTCACCCAGGAAAAGGAAATTTCAGGAATGTTTTGATAGGATCGTCTAAAGCGTCCTAATTGGTGTTCCCCCTTCGTACAGCCCCAAAAAAATAGATATTTTTCGTCTATCTCGCTCCGTTCTCGAGATATGGCGCATTTTACATTTTAGTCACCCAGGAAAAGGAAATTTCAGGAATGTTTTGATGGGATCGTCTTAAGCGTCCTAATTGGTGTTCCCCCTTCGTACAACCCCAAAAAAATAGTTATTTTTCGTCTATCTCGCTCCGTTCCCGAGATATGGAGCATTTTACATTTTAGTCACCCAGGAAAAGGAAATTTCAGGAATGTTTTGATAGGATCGTCTTAAGCGTCCTAATTGGTGTTCCCCCTTCGTACAACCCCAAAAAAATCGTTATTTTTCGTCTATCTCGCTCCGTTCCCGAGATATGGAGCAATTTACATTTTAGTCACCCATGAAAAGGATATTTCAGGAATGTTTTGAAAAAAAAATAGTTATTTTTCGTCTATCTCGCTCCGTTCTCGAGATATGGCGCATTTTACATTTTAGTCACCCAGGAAAAGGAAATTTCAGGAATGTTTTGATAGGATCGTCTAAAGCGTCATAATTGGTGTTCCCCCTTCGTACAACCCCAAAAAAATAGTTATTTTTCGTCTATCTCGCTCCGTTCTCGAGATATGGCGCATTTTACATTTTAGTCACCCAGGAAAAGGAAATTTCAGGAATGTTTTGATAGGATCGTCTTAAGCGTCCTAATTGGTGTTCCGCCTTCGTACAACCCCAAAAAAATCGTTATTTTTCGTCTATCTCACTCCGTTCTCGAGATATGGAGCATTTTACATTTTAGTCACCCAGGAAAAGGAAATTTCAGGAATGTTTTGATAGGATCGTCTAAAGCGTCCTAATTGGTGTTCCCCCTTCGTACAACCCCAAAAAAATCGTTATTTTTCGTCTATCTCGCTCCGTTCTCGAGATATGGCGCATTTTACATTTTAGTCACCCAGGAAAAGGAAATTTCAGGAATGTTTTGATGGGATCGTCTTAAGCGTCCTAATTGGTGTTCCCCCTTCGTACAACCCCAAAAAAATAGTTATTTTTCGTCTATCTCGCTCCGTTCTCGAGATATGGCGCATTTTACATTTTAGTCACCCAGGAAAAGGAAATTTCAGGAATGTTTTGATAGGATCGTCTAAAGCGTCCTAATTGGTGTTCCCCCTTCGTACAACCCCAAAAAATCGTTATTTTTCGTCTATCTCGCTCCGTTCTCGAGATATGGAGCATTTTACATTTTAGTCACCCAGGAAAAGGAAATTTCAGGAATGTTTTGATAGGATCGTCTAAAGCGTCCTAATTGGTGTTCCCCCTTCGTACAACCCCAAAAAAAATCGTTATTTTTCGTCTATCTCACTCCGTTCTCGAGATATGGAGCATTTTACATTTTAGTCACCCAGGAAAAGGAAATTTCAGGAATGTTTTGATAGGATCGTCTAAAGCGTCCTAATTGGTGTTCCCCCTTCGTACAACCCCAAAAAAATCGTTATTTTTCGTCTATCTCGCTCCGTTCTCGAGATATGGCGCATTTTACATTTTAGTCACCCAGGAAAAGGAAATTTCAGGAATGTTTTGATGGGATCGTCTTAAGCGTCCTAATTGGTGTTCCCCCTTCGTACAACCCCAAAAAAATCGTTATTTTTCGTCTATCTCGCTCCGTTCTCGAGATATGGAGCATTTTACATTTTAGTCACCCAGGAAAAGGAAATTTCAGGAATGTTTTGATAGGATCGTCTAAAGCGTCATAATTGGTGTTCCCCCTTCGTACAACCCCAAAAAAATAGTTATTTTTCGTCTATCTCGCTCCGTTCTCGAGATATGGCGCATTTTACATTTTAGTCACCCAGGAAAAGGAAATTTCAGGAATGTTTTGATGGGATCGTCTTAAGCGTCCTAATTGGTGTTCCCCCTTCGTACAACCCCAAAAAAATAGTTATTTTTCGTCTATCTCGCTCCGTTCTCGAGATATGGCGCATTTTACATTTTAGTCACCCAGGAAAAGGAAATTTCAGGAATGTTTTGATGGGATCGTCTTAAGCGTCCTATGGTGTTCCCCCTTCGTACAACCCCAAAAAAATCGTTATTTTTCGTCTATCTCGCTCCGTTCCCGAGATATGGAGCATTTTACATTTTAGTCACCCAGGAAAAGGAAATTTCAGGAATGTTTTGATAGGATCGTCTAAAGCGTCCTAATTGGTGTTCCCCCTTCGTACAACCCCAAAAAAATCGTTATTTTTCGTCTATCTCACTCCGTTCTCGAGATATGGAGCATTTTACATTTTAGTCACCCAGGAAAAGGAAATTTCAGGAATGTTTTGATAGGATCGTCTAAAGCGTCCTAATTGGTGTTCCCCCTTCGTACAGCCCCAAAAAAATAGATATTTTTCGTCTATCTCGCTCCGTTCTCGAGATATGGCGCATTTTACATTTTAGTCACCCAGGAAAAGGAAATTTCAGGAATGTTTTGATAGGATCGTCTAAAGCGTCCTAATTGGTGTTCCCTCTTCGTACAGCCCCAAAAAAATAGATATTTTTCGTCTATCTCGCTCCGTTCTCGAGATATGGCGCATTTTACATTTTAGTCACCCAGGAAAAGGAAATTTCAGGAATGTTTTGATGGGATCGTCTTAAGCGTCCTAATTGGTGTTCCCCCTTCGTACAACCCCAAAAAAATAGTTATTTTTCGTCTATCTCGCTCCGTTCCCGAGATATGGAGCAATTTACATTTTAGTCACCCATGAAAAGGATATTTCAGGAATGTTTTGAAAAAAAAATAGTTATTTTTCGTCTATCTCGCTCCGTTCTCGAGATATGGCGCATTTTACATTTTAGTCACCCAGGAAAAGGAAATTTCAGGAATGTTTTGATAGGATCGTCTAAAGCGTCATAATTGGTGTTCCCCCTTCGTACAACCCCAAAAAAATAGTTATTTTTCGTCTATCTCGCTCCGTTCTCGAGATATGGCGCATTTTACATTTTAGTCACCCAGGAAAAGGAAATTTCAGGAATGTTTTGATGGGATCGTCTTAAGCGTCCTAATTGGTGTTCCCCCTTCGTACAACCCCAAAAAAATCGTTATTTTTCGTCTATCTCGCTCCGTTCCCGAGATATGGAGCATTTTACATTTTAGTCACCCAGGAAAAGGAAATTTCAGGAATGTTTTGATAGGATCGTCTAAAGCGTCCTAATTGGTGTTCCCCCTTCGTACAACTGTGAAGGGATCACACTAGCGACCACGTCATTATACATTTAATTCCGGTCATTGACGTTAATCCACATTACGCTTCACGATAGCCAACCTTGAACTCATATTTCATTCATGGTCATGAGTATCAACCTCATGCACTAAACTATTAAGTAATAATTTCAATGCCACTGACGATGACGGGACGCGACGCTTCAGATTACTTTTGTCAAGTGTATCTACCTACTCACTAAGGTTCAATGTACTGCATACTGTGTAGTGCATATGGCTGGACGTATTTGGATACATTTGTGCATTGTATTAGACGGGCTATGCATATTGGCATGTGCTATTAATTTGATGACATAGCAAGTATGCTACCGGGTTCCGTTGTTCGTTTATTTCCCACAGAATTCGGAATCCCAAATATTTCTATGTGTTAGTTATAATATGTATATTTGATATTGGTTTAAGATGTTAGTGTGTAAGTTGATTATTTTGTATAAATAGCTTAAGTTCAGTGTAATAAATTCACTTTTAAGTTTGAAGTAGAACAGAACACTTTGGCTCTTCAGCCTCTATTCTTATTTCCAACAGATAGGCTCTCTAGCCATCAACACAATTCGGCTTGGGGAAGCCATCTAATATCCCCCATAGCTTAGTAGGTGAGGTAGTACTAGGCCCCTCGTTACATGGCGATCTTGCCAGGAGGAAGCCTCACAGTGCTTGTGGTTGGCTACACTCCGTTTCCTAAATTGTAGTATCTAAATCGTTTGCTTTGGCATCCATACTATGTAAAACAAAAATACACACCAACAAAGATGACTACAATTAAACAAAAGCCAGGCAACATCATGAGGGTGATCACAATTAGCAGCACAAACAACGTCCTAAACTTTTACCGAACATTATACTGCTTCCATCGCAAAGAGTTTCACAGGAAGAAAGCAGATGAGTCTACAAATTTATTATATTATGTACTACAGTTTTACAACTACTAAATTTAGAATTAGTTATTTTAGAAAATAGTTTTTTGGTTTACGAAAAGAGAAGCAAAAGAAACTTTAAAACGTTATCAAGGATGAGAAATTTCCATAAATTTTTAACCATTTTCCTTTTATTTTTGGCGATTTTTTTTCTACTCTTTCTTTTGATTTTTGAAACTGAAAATGATTCAAGAAACTTCAATCCATATAGTTTATTTAACCACAAAGAATTTTAAAATTGTATTGTTCAGAAAATTATTACTAATGAAATTAAAAATGTAACAGTTTAAAATCTAAAAAAAAAAAAAAAAAATATATATATGAATAAATAATTAAAAATATGTCAAATGCAATAAAAATGGAAAACTTATAAAAAGAAACAAAAAATCGAAAATTAAATTTGAAAAAAAAAATGAACGAAAAACACTTCTTATGAAAGTAAAAATAAATGAAAAAATCTCAAAAAAAAAATTGTAAAACGAAGCAAAAAAAAAAAAGAAAATTTAAAAAATTTACAAAAAGGAAAAGAAAAAAGAGAAAATAAGCTAGAGAAAAAAAAAAATTTCATATCTTCCCCCTACATTCATATCTCCCCCATAAATTTATAAAAAAAAGTTCTGTTATCATTTGTTCAACACAATAAAAAACACTAAAAGAAAAACTTCCGTTGAAATACTTGCAAAACTTCAATAAAACCCCAAAAAGAAAATATTCCGACCAAAATATAGGTATTACTGAAAACAGAACTTCTGAAACCACCTGAAAGTGGACTAAAAGTTATTGAATTAAAAATCGTTGACAATTTTACGGAAGATTTAGTTAATTTCAAGGACGACATAATTATAGGACCAAACAAAGTTTTGGCGTATATTCCAAAAGGGAATAGTTTACTCCTAAAGAAGCCCAAGGACAGCACTACAACCCAATCGACATTATTTGGCAAAATATTGTCGAGGGATGTGCAAAAATTCTGCGGGCCCAAATCAATTAAGAGAATATATATTACTAAAAATGAAATAAAGAAACTCTCGGACGGCCGTCGAGAATATAAAATTAATGAATTAAAAAATATATTAGGAGAAATGTTTAAAGAAAGTAATATAAAGGTATACCTCATAGATAATGTTATTGAAATTACCGATCCTTGTAAGAAGAAATTAATACTAAACGACTTTCACATACTTCCAACCAGTGGACATGCAGGTATAAACCGTATGATCCAAAGTATAAAGAAAAAATACTTTTGGACAGGAATGCAAAACGATGTGACGACATTCGTTAAGCACTGCCCAGTATGCCAACGAAACAAATATAACCAACCGAAGAAACAACCAATGACTATCACATCAACAGCCGAATCAGGTTTTGACAAAATATTTATAGACCTAGTAGGACCTTTAGAAGAATCTGAAGATGGATCTAAATACATACTCACCATTCAAGATGAGCTTACCAAGTTTATCGAAGCTATACCACTCCCAAATAAAGAATCAGGCACGGTAGCTAAAGCTCTAGTAGAAGGTTTTATTCTAAGGTACGGAGTACCCCATACAATAGCATCTGATCAGGGAACCGAATTTCTAAACCAGGTTTTCAAAAGTATCTGTAAGCTTTTGAGAATAGAACAATTACAATCTACAGCGTACCATCATGAGAGCATAGGAGCTTTAGAAAATTCACATAAGGTTTTAGGAGCATATCTTAGAAGTTACGTCTCAGAAAAACACACGGACTGGAGCACTTGGTTGCCATATTACGTTTTCTGTTATAACACTTCCGTACACTCAGAAACGGGTTACACTCCATTCGAATTGATATTCGGAAAGCAATGTAGCTTACCCAACAATCTGACAAAACAAATGGAACCGGTGTACAACTATGACAATTACGTAATTGACCTTAAACATAAATTACAAGTTGCCCATAGCGATGCCCGAGAAACGCTTATAAAGAAGAAAAATGTTAGGAAAGATAGGTATGATAAAGAGGGACGAACAAAGAGTAGTAATTTTGAAAAAGGAAGTTTAGTTTTACTAAGAAACGAAGCCAGAAAAAAATTAGATTCAATATTTATAGGACCATACGAAGTTTTGTCTCAAAATGGTGTAAATTGTGATATCAAATACGACAACAAAACAATGACAGTACACAAGAATAGACTAAAACCATTTTACATGTATTTAACTTTTATATAATCGCTAATTAAATCAAAATCAAAAAAAAAAAAAGGGGAAGAGAATGTAAATAATATTATATGCATATATATATACATACAAGATAACTACTTCATTTAATTGATTAACTTAATTTTTAATAAGAGTAAATTATACTGTTGTGCACAACTAGAATATAAGAAAAATAAGTTACTTGTATGAATGAAAATGAAAAATGAAAAATTATATTATATTATATGCGTAAGTAATACACACTAAGTATAAAAGAAAATAATGTTTAAAAAACACAACTAGAATATAAGAAAATAAAGTTACTTGTATGAATGAAAAAAAAATTATTATATTATATTATATGCGTAAGTAATGATACACACTAAGTATGTACTATTTCAATTAATATAAAAGAAAATAATGTTAAAAAAAAAAAAAAATATATTGGGATTCAGAAGAAAAAGAAAAAAAATATATATATATAAGTGTCGCTTAAAAGAAGAAATCAAGATATGTCATGATTTCTCCTTTTCCCCAGGAAGGGTGGTGTGAAGGGATCACACTAGCGACCACGTCATTATACATTTAATTCCGGTCATTGACGTTAATCCACATTACGCTTCACGATAGCCAACCTTGAACTCATATTTCATTCATGGTCATGAGTATCAACCTCATGCACTAAACTATTAAGTAATAATTTCAATGCCACTGACGATGACGGGACGCGACGCTTCAGATTACTTTTGTCAAGTGTATCTACCTACTCACTAAGGTTCAATGTACTGCATACTGTGTAGTGCATATGGCTGGACGTATTTGGATACATTTGTGCATTGTATTAGACGGGCTATGCATATTGGCATATGGCACAGTGGCGTGGCGTCCATATAACACGATTCCTATCGTCTTACCTTTTAAAATTTGTCCCTTGTTCATAGAAAAAACCAGCAACATAAGTCAACTACTAAGCAGTCAACATCCTATCTTTGCCCATACACACAATGTTCTTCAAGCACTTTTAAATTTGCGAGATACACACACAATACACAAAGCATACGCAAAGCATTGAAAATCGCCGCGCAGAACATATTTTATGCTTGTCCCTGTCTTTCCTACGGTATACTTCCACCCCGGTGCACCGCGGTGCCACCCTTTTCAATACACGTTCTCTTATTCAAGAAAGTAAGACGATGATTTTCGTCTTACTGCAATGTCTGCTTGGAAAAAATAATACAGTTTTCGCCTTCGCGTAATGTACGGCGAATTCGGTTTTGCTTTACTGTTTTGTTTTGTTCTACTGATCATTGTTTGGATTATTTGAAAGTTTGAAATGAATTTTAAGTAACGTGCATTTGTAAAAACTGTGAAAAAAAACTAAAAATTCTGAAAATTGTGAAAAGTTAACGGCGAAGAGAACTGTTTTGATTTAATTATTTGAATGGCTTTGCAAAATGTTGAGTTTTGTTTAACCTTAACCGATTACCTTTTAGAAGAGGAAAACCAATGAAATGAAGTTCTTATTTTTTTTAATACTAGTTACGTTACTTAAAATTTTATTTTATTTTCTTGCATTTCCACATAGGCTTCTTTTGAAGCCGCTTTTTTTATGCTTTAAGCTCATTGTGAATTTTAACCTAAATGACTTAAAGTATAGAAAAATTGGCTTCCATGAATCAACGTTTGGAATTTAAGGTACCTTCTATTTATTCCTTATTAATTTGTGTAGGTGATTCATTTTTCTCGACTTACCATTTGAAAATTTCCACGCCACGCCACTGATATGGCATGTGCTATTAATTTGATGACATAGCAAGTATGCTACCGGGTTCCGTTGTTCGTTTATTTCCCACAGAATTCGGAATCCCAAATATTTCTATGTGTTAGTTATAATATGTATATTTGATATTGGTTTAAGATGTTAGTGTGTAAGTTGATTATTTTGTATAAATAGCTTAAGTTCAGTGTAATAAATTCACTTTTAAGTTTGAAGTAGAACAGAACACTTTGGCTCTTCAGCCTCTATTCTTATTTCCAACAGATAGGCTCTCTAGCCATCAACACAATTCGGCTTGGGGAAGCCATCTAATATCCCCCATAGCTTAGTAGGTGAGGTAGTACTAGGCCCCTCGTTACATGGCGATCTTGCCAGGAGGAAGCCTCACAGTGCTTGTGGTTGGCTACACTCCGTTTCCTAAATTGTAGTATCTAAATCGTTTGCTTTGGCATCCATACTATGTAAAACAAAAATACACACCAACAAAGATGACTACAATTAAACAAAAGCCAGGCAACATCATGAGGGTGATCACAATTAGCAGCACAAACAACGTCCTAAACTTTTACCGAACATTATACTGCTTCCATCGCAAAGAGTTTCACAGGAAGAAAGCAGATGAGTCTACAAATTTATTATATTATGTACTACAGTTTTACAACTACTAAATTTAGAATTAGTTATTTTAGAAAATAGTTTTTTGGTTTACGAAAAGAGAAGCAAAAGAAACTTTAAAACGTTATCAAGGATGAGAAATTTCCATAAATTTTTAACCATTTTCCTTTTATTTTTGGCGATTTTTTTTCTACTCTTTCTTTTGATTTTTGAAACTGAAAATGATTCAAGAAACTTCAATCCTTATAGTTTATTTAACCACAAAGAATTTTAAAATTGTATTGTTCAGAAAATTATTACTAATGAAATTAAAAATGTAACAGTTTAAAATCTAAAAAAAAAAAAAAAAAATATATATATGAATAAATAATTAAAAATATGCCAAATGCAATAAAAATGGAAAACTTATAAAAAGAAACAAAAAATCGAAAATTAAATTTGAAAAAAAAAATGAACGAAAAACACTTCTTATGAAAGTAAAAATAAATGAAAAAATCTCAAAAAAAAAATTGTAAAACGAAGCAAAAAAAAAAAAGAAAATTTAAAAAATTTACAAAAAGGAAAAGAAAAAAGAGAAAATAAGCTAGAGAAAAAAAAAAAATTTCATATCTTCCCCCTACATTCATATCTCCCCCATAAATTTATAAAAAAAAGTTCTGTTATCATTTGTTCAACACAATAAAAAACACTAAAAGAAAAACTTCCGTTGAAATACTTGCAAAACTTCAATAAAACCCCAAAAAGAAAATATTCCGACAAAAATATAGGTATTACTGAAAACAGAACTTCTGAAACCACCTGAAAGTGGACTAAAAGTTATTGAATTAAAAATCGTTGACAATTTTACGGAAGATTTAGTTAATTTCAAGGACGACATAATTATAGGACCAAACAAAGTTTTGGCGTATATTCCAAAAGGGAATAGTTTACTCCTAAAGAAGCCCAAGGACAGCACTACAACCCAATCGACATTATTTGGCAAAATATTGTCGAGGGATGTGCAAAAATTCTGCGGGCCCAAATCAATTAAGAGAATATATATTACTAAAAATGAAATAAAGAAACTCTCGGACGGCCGTCGAGAATATAAAATTAATGAATTAAAAAATATATTAGGAGAAATGTTTAAAGAAAGTAATATAAAGGTATACCTCATAGATAATGTTATTGAAATTACCGATCCTTGTAAGAAGAAATTAATACTAAACGACTTTCACATACTTCCAACCAGTGGACATGCAGGTATAAACCGTATGATCCAAAGTATAAAGAAAAAATACTTTTGGACAGGAATGCAAAACGATGTGACGACATTCGTTAAGCACTGCCCAGTATGCCAACGAAACAAATATAACCAACCGAAGAAACAACCAATGACTATCACATCAACAGCCGAATCAGGTTTTGACAAAATATTTATAGACCTAGTAGGACCTTTAGAAGAATCTGAAGATGGATCTAAATACATACTCACCATTCAAGATGAGCTTACCAAGTTTATCGAAGCTATACCACTCCCAAATAAAGAATCAGGCACGGTAGCTAAAGCTCTAGTAGAAGGTTTTATTCTAAGGTACGGAGTACCCCATACAATAGCATCTGATCAGGGAACCGAATTTCTAAACCAGGTTTTCAAAAGTATCTGTAAGCTTTTGAGAATAGAACAATTACAATCTACAGCGTACCATCATGAGAGCATAGGAGCTTTAGAAAATTCACATAAGGTTTTAGGAGCATATCTTAGAAGTTACGTCTCAGAAAAACACACGGACTGGAGCACTTGGTTGCCATATTACGTTTTCTGTTATAACACTTCCGTACACTCAGAAACGGGTTACACTCCATTCGAATTGATATTCGGAAAGCAATGTAGCTTACCCAACAATCTGACAAAACAAATGGAACCGGTGTACAACTATGACAATTACGTAATTGACCTTAAACATAAATTACAAGTTGCCCATAGAGATGCCCGAGAAACGCTTATAAAGAAGAAAAATGTTAGGAAAGATAGGTATGATAAAGAGGGACGAACAAAGAGTAGTAATTTTGAAAAAGGAAGTTTAGTTTTACTAAGAAACGAAGCCAGAAAAAAATTAGATTCAATATTTATAGGACCATACGAAGTTTTGTCTCAAAATGGTGTAAATTGTGATATCAAATACGACAACAAAACAATGACAGTACACAAGAATAGACTAAAACCATTTTACATGTATTTAACTTTTATATAATCGCTAATTAAATCAAAATCAAAAAAAAAAAAAGGGGAAGAGAATGTAAATAATATTATATGCATATATATATACATACAAGATAACTACTTCATTTAATTGATTAACTTAATTTTTAATAAGAGTAAATTATACTGTTGTGCACAACTAGAATATAAGAAAAATAAGTTACTTGTATGAATGAAAATGAAAAATGAAAAATTATATTATATTATATGCGTAAGTAATACACACTAAGTATAAAAGAAAATAATGTTTAAAAAACACAACTAGAATATAAGAAAATAAAGTTACTTGTATGAATGAAAAAAAAATTATTATATTATATTATATGCGTAAGTAATGATACACACTAAGTATGTACTATTTCAATTAATATAAAAGAAAATAATGTTAAAAAAAAAAAAAAAAATATATTGGGATTCAGAAGAAAAAGAAAAAAAATATATATATATAAGTGTCGCTTAAAAGAAGAAATCAAGATATGTCATGATTTCTCCTTTTCCCCAGGAAGGGTGGTGTGAAGGGATCACACTAGCGACCACGTCATTATACATTTAATTCCGGTCATTGACGTTAATCCACATTACGCTTCACGATAGCCAACCTTGAACTCATATTTCATTCATGGTCATGAGTATCAACCTCATGCACTAAACTATTAAGTAATAATTTCAATGCCACTGACGATGACGGGACGCGACGCTTCAGATTACTTTTGTCAAGTGTATCTACCTACTCACTAAGGTTCAATGTACTGCATACTGTGTAGTGCATATGGCTGGACGTATTTGGATACATTTGTGCATTGTATTAGACGGGCTATGCATATTGGCATGTGCTATTAATTTGATGACATAGCAAGTATGCTACCGGGTTCCGTTGTTCGTTTATTTCCCACAGAATTCGGAATCCCAAATATTTCTATGTGTTAGTTATAATATGTATATTTGATATTGGTTTAAGATGTTAGTGTGTAAGTTGATTATTTTGTATAAATAGCTTAAGTTCAGTGTAATAAATTCACTTTTAAGTTTGAAGTAGAACAGAACACTTTGGCTCTTCAGCCTCTATTCTTATTTCCAACAGATAGGCTCTCTAGCCATCAACACAATTCGGCTTGGGGAAGCCATCTAATATCCCCCATAGCTTAGTAGGTGAGGTAGTACTAGGCCCCTCGTTACACAACCCCAAAAAAATCGTTATTTTTCGTCTATCTCACTCCGTTCTCGAGATATGGAGCATTTTACATTTTAGTCACCCAGGAAAAGGAAATTTCAGGAATGTTTTGATAGGATCGTCTTAAGCGTCCTAATTGGTGTTCCCCCTTCGTACAACCCCAAAAAAATCGTTATTTTTCGTCTATCTCGCTCCGTTCCCGAGATATGGAGCAATTTACATTTTAGTCACCCAGGAAAAGGATATTTCAGGAATGTTTTGAAAAAAAAATAGTTATTTTTCGTCTATCTCGCTCCGTTCTCGAGATATGGCGCATTTTACATTTTAGTCTCCCAGGAAAAGGAAATTTCAGGAATGTTTTGATAGGATCGTCTTAAGCGTCCTAATTGGTGTTCCGCCTTCGTACAACCCCAAAAAAATCGTTATTTTTCGTCTATCCCACTCCGTTCTCGAGATATGGAGCATTTTACATTTTAGTCACCCAGGAAAAGGAAATTTCAGGAATGTTTTGATAGGATCGTCATAAGCGTCCTAATTGGTGTTCCCCCTTCGTACAACCCCAAAAAAATCGTTATTTTTCGTCTATCTCGCTCCGTTCTCGAGATATGGCGCATTTTACATTTTAGTCACCCAGGAAAAGGAAATTTCAGGAATGTTTTGATGGGATCGTCTTAAGCGTCCTAATTGGTGTTCCCCCTTCGTACAACCCCAAAAAAATAGTTATTTTTCGTCTATCTCGCTCCGTTCTCGAGATATGGCGCATTTTACATTTTAGTCACCCAGGAAAAGGAAATTTCAGGAATGTTTTGATGGGATCGTCTTAAGCGTCCTAATTGGTGTTCCCCCTTCGTACAACCCCAAAAAAATCGTTATTTTTCGTCTATCTCGCTCCGTTCTCGAGATATGGCGCATTTTACATTTTAGTCACCCAGGAAAAGGAAATTTCAGGAATGTTTTGATGGGATCGTCTTAAGCGTCCTATGGTGTTCCCCCTTCGTACAACCCCAAAAAAATAGTTATTTTTCGTCTATCTCGCTCCGTTCTTGAGATATGGCGCATTTTACATTTTAGTCACCCAGGAAAAGGAAATTTCAGGAATGTTTTGATGGGATCGTCTTAAGCGTCCTAATTGGTGTTCCCCCTTCGTACAACCCCAAAAAAATCGTTATTTTTCGTCTATCTCGCTCCGTTCTCGAGATATGGCGCATTTTACATTTTAGTCACCCAGGAAAAGGAAATTTCAGGAATGTTTTGATAGGATCGTCTAAAGCGTCCTAATTGGTGTTCCCCCTTCGTACAACCCCAAAAAAATAGTTATTTTTCGTCTATCTCGCTCCGTTCTCGAGATATGGCGCATTTTACATTTTAGTCACCCAGGAAAAGGAAATTTCAGGAATGTTTTGATGGGATCGTCTTAAGCGTCCTAATTGGTGTTCCCCCTTCGTACAACCCCAAAAAAATCGTTATTTTTCGTCTATCTCGCTCCGTTCCCGAGATATGGAGCATTTTACATTTTAGTCACCCAGGAAAAGGAAATTTCAGGAATGTTTTGATAGGATCGTCTAAAGCGCCCTAATTGGTGTTCCCCCTTCGTACAACACCAAAAAAATAGTTATTTTTCGTCTATCTCGCTCCGTTCTCGAGATATGGCGCATTTTACATTTTAGTCACCCAGGAAAAGGAAATTTCAGGAATGTTTTGATGGGATCGTCTTAAGCGTCCTATGGTGTTCCCCCTTCGTACAACCCCAAAAAAATAGTTATTTTTCGTCTATCTCGCTCCGTTCCCGAGATATGGAGCATTTTACATTTTAGTCACCCAGGAAAAGGAAATTTCAGGAATGTTTTGATAGGATCGTCTAAAGCGTCCTAATTGGTGTTCCCCCTTCGTACAACCCCAAAAAAATCGTTATTTTTCGTCTATCTCACTCCGTTCTCGAGATATGGAGCATTTTACATTTTAGTCACCCAGGAAAAGGAAATTTCAGGAATGTTTTGATAGGATCGTCTAAAGCGTCCTAATTGGTGTTCCCCCTTCGTACAACCCCAAAAAAATCGTTATTTTTCGTCTATCTCGCTCCGTTCTCGAGATATGGAGCATTTTACATTTTAGTCACCCAGGAAAAGGAAATTTCAAGAATGTTTTGATAGGATCGTCTAAAGCGTCCTAATTGGTGTTCCCCCTTCGTACAACCCCAAAAAAATAGTTATTTTTCGTCTATCTCGCTCCGTTCTCGAGATATGGCGCATTTTACATTTTAGTCACCCAGGAAAAGGAAATTTCAGGAATGTTTTGATAGGATCGTCTAAAGCGTCCTAATTGGTGTTCCCCCTTCGTACAACCCCAAAAAAATAGTTATTTTTCGTCTATCTCGCTCCGTTCTCGAGATATGGCGCATTTTACATTTTAGTCACCCAGGAAAAGGAGATTTCATGAATGTTTTGATAGGATCGTCTAAAGCGTCCTAATTGGTGTTCCCCCTTCGTACAACCCCAAAAAAATAGTTATTTTTCGTCTATCTCGCTCCGTTCTCGAGATATGGCGCATTTTACATTTTAGTCACCCAGGAAAAGGAAATTTCAAGAATGTTTTGATAGGATCGTCTAAAGCGTCCTAATTGGTGTTCCCCCTTCGTACAACCCCAAAAAAATCGTTATTTTTCGTCTATCTCGCTCCGTTCCCGAGATATGGAGCATTTTACATTTTAGTCACCCAGGAAAAGGAAATTTCAGGAATGTTTTGATAGGATCGTCTAAAGCGTCCTAATTGGTGTTCCCCCTTCGTACAACCCCAAAAAAATCGTTATTTTTCGTCTATCTCGCTCCGTTCTCGAGATATGGAGCATTTTACATTTTAGTCACCCAGGAAAAGGAAATTTCAGGAATGTTTTGATAGGATCGTCTAAAGCGTCCTAATTGGTGTTCCCCCTTCGTACAACCCCAAAAAAATAGTTATTTTTCGTCTATCTCGCTCCGTTCTCGAGATATGGCGCATTTTACATTTTAGTCACCCAGGAAAAGGAAATTTCAGGAATGTTTTTTGGGGACAACCCCAAAAAAAATCGTTATTTTTCGTCTATCTCGCTCCGTTCTCGAGATATGGAGCATTTTACATTTGAGTCACGCAGGAAAAGGTGATTTCATGAATGTTTTGATAGGATCGTCTAAAGCGTCCTAATTGGTGTTCCCCCTTCGTACAACCCCAAAAAAATAGTTATTTTTCGTCTATCTCGCTCCGTTCTCGAGATATGGCGCATTTTACATTTTAGTCACCCAGGAAAAGGAAATTTCAGGAATGTTTCGAGATATGGAGCATTTTACATTTTAGTCACCCAGGAAAAGGAAATTTCAGGAATGTTTTGATGGGATCGTCTTAAGCGTCCTAATTGGTGTTCCCCCTTCGTACAACCCCAAAAAAATCGTTATTTTTCGTCTATCTCGCTCCGTTCTCGAGATATGGCGCATTTTACATTTTAGTCACCCAGGAAAAGGAAATTTCAGGAATGTTTTAATAGTATCGTCTAAAGCGTCCTAATTGGTGTTCCCCCTTCGTACAACCCCAAAAAAATAGTTATTTTTCGTCTATCTCGCTCCGTTCTCGAGATATGGCGCATTTTACATTTTAGTCACCCAGGAAAAGGAAATTTCAGGAATGTTTTGATGGGATCGTCTTAAGCGTCCTAATTGGTGTTCCCCCTTCGTACAACCCCAAAAAAATCGTTATTTTTCGTCTATCTCGCTCCGTTCTCGAGATATGGCGCATTTTACATTTTAGTCACCCAGGAAAAGGAAATTTCAGGAATGTTTTGATAGGATCGTCTAAAGCGTCCTAATTGGTGTTCCCCCTTCGTACAACCCCAAAAAAATAGTTATTTTTCGTCTATCTCGCTCCGTTCTCGAGATATGGCGCATTTTACATTTTAGTCACCCAGGAAAAGGAAATTTCAGGAATGTTTTGATAGGATCGTCTAAAGCGTCCTAATTGGTGTTCCCCCTTCGTACAACCGCAAAAAAATCGTTATTTTTCGTCTATCTCGCTCCGTTCTCGAGATATGGCGCATTTTACATTTTAGTCACCCAGGAAAAGGAAATTTCAGGAATGTTTTGATAGGATCGTCTAAAGCGTCCTAATTGGTGTTCCCCCTTCGTACAACCCCAAAAAAATCGTTATTTTTCGTCTATCTCGCTCCGTTCTCGAGATATGGCGCATTTTACATTTTAGTCACCCAGGAAAAGGAAATTTCAGGAATGTTTTGATGGGATCGTCTTAAGCGTCCTAATTGGTGTTCCCCCTTCGTACAACCCCAAAAAAATAGTTATTTTTCGTCTATCTCGCTCCGTTCTCGAGATATGGCGCATTTTACATTTTAGTCACCCAGGAAAAGGAAATTTCAGGAATGTTTTGATGGGATCGTCTTAAGCGTCCTAATTGGTGTTCCCCCTTCGTACAACCCCAAAAAAATCGTTATTTTTCGTCTATCTCGCTCCGTTCTCGAGATATGGCGCATTTTACATTTTAGTCACCCAGGAAAAGGAAATTTCAGGAATGTTTTGATAGGATCGTCTAAAGCGTCCTAATTGGTGTTCCCCCTTCGTACAACCCCAAAAAAATAGTTATTTTTCGTCTATCTCGCTCCGTTCTCGAGATATGGCGCATTTTACATTTTAGTCACCCAGGAAAAGGAAATTTCAGGAATGTTTTGATGGGATCGTCTTAAGCGTCCTAATTGGTGTTCCCCCTTCGTACAACCCCAAAAAAATCGTTATTTTTCGTCTACCTCGCTCCGTTCCCGAGATATGGAGCATTTTACATTTTAGTCACCCAGGAAATGGAAATTTCAGGAATATTTTGATAGGATCGTCTAAAGCGTCCTTATTGGTGTTCCCCCTTCGTACAGCCCCAAAAAAATAGTTATTTTTCGTCTATCTCGCTCCGTTCCCGAGATATGGAGCATTTTACATTTTAGTCACCCAGGAAAAGGATATTTCAGGAATGTTTTGATGGGATCGTCTTAAGCGTCCTAATTGGTGTTCCCCCTTCGTACAACCCCAAAAAAATAGTTATTTTTCGTCTATCTCGCTCCGTTCCCGAGATATGGAGCATTTTACATTTTAGTCACCCAGGAAAAGGAAATTTCAGGAATGTTTTGATAGGATCGTCTAAAGCGTCCTAATTGGTGTTCCCCCTTCGTACAACCCCAAAAAAATCGTTATTTTTCGTCTATCTCGCTCCGTTCTCGAGATATGGAGCATTTTACATTTTAGTCACCCAGGAAAAGGAAATTTCAGGAATGTTTTGATAGGATCGTCTAAAGCGTCCTAATTGGTGTTCCCCCTTCGTACAACCCCAAAAAAATCGTTATTTTTCGTCTATCTCGCTCCGTTCTCGAGATATGGAGCATTTTACATTTTAGTCACCCAGGAAAAGGAAATTTCAGGAATGTTTTGATAGGATCGTCTAAAGCGTCCTAATTGGTGTTCCCCCTTCGTACAATCCCAAAAAAATAGTTATTTTTCGTCTATCTCGCTCCGTTCTCGAGATATGGCGCATTTTACATTTTAGTCACCCAGGAAAAGGAAATTTCAGGAATGTTTTGATGGGATCGTCTTAAGCGTCCTAATTGGTGTTCCCCCTTCGTACAACACCAAAAAAATAGTTATTTTTCGTCTATCTCGCTCCGTTCTCGAGATATGGCGCATTTTACATTTTAGTCACCCAGGAAAAGGAAATTTCAGGAATGTTTTGATAGGATCGTCTAAAGCGTCCTAATTGGTGTTCCCCCTTCGTACAATCCCAAAAAAATAGTTATTTTTCGTCTATCTCGCTCCGTTCTCGAGATATGGCGCATTTTACATTTTAGTCACCCAGGAAAAGGAAATTTCAGGAATGTTTTGATGGGATCGTCTTAAGCGTCCTAATTGGTGTTCCCCCTTCGTACAACCCCAAAAAAATAGTTATTTTTCGTCTATCTCGCTCCGTTCTCGAGATATGGCGCATTTTACATTTTAGTCACCCAGGAAAAGGAAATTTCAGGAATGTTTTGATGGGATCGTCTTAAGCGTCCTAATTGGTGTTCCCCCTTCGTACAACACCAAAAAAATAGTTATTTTTCGTCTATCTCGCTCCGTTCTCGAGATATGGCGCATTTTACATTTTAGTCACCCAGGAAAAGGAAATTTCAGGAATGTTTTGATAGGATCGTCTAAAGCGTCCTAATTGGTGTTCCCCCTTCGTACAACCTCAAAAAAATAGTTATTTTTCGTCTATCTCGCTCCGTTCTCGAGATATGGCGCATTTTACATTTTAGTCACCCAGGAAAAGGAAATTTCAGGAATGTTTTGATGGGATCGTCTTAAGCGTCCTAATTGGTGTTCCCCCTTCGTACAACCCCAAAAAAATCGATATTTTTTGTCTATCTCGCTCCGTTCCCGAGATATGGAGCATTTTACATTTTAGTCACCCAGGAAAAGGAAATTTCAGGAATGTTTTGATAGGATCGTCTAAAGCGTCCTAATTGGTGTTCCCCCTTCGTACAACCTCAAAAAAATCGTTATTTTTCGTCTATCTCGCTCCGTTCCCGAGATATGGAGCATTTTACATTTTAGTCACCCAGGAAAAGGAAATTTCAGGAATGTTTTGATAGGATCGTCTAAAGCGTCCTAATTGGTGTTCCCCCTTCGTACAACCCCAAAAAAATAGTTATTTTTCGTCTATCTCGCTCCGTTCTCGAGATATGGCGCATTTTACATTTTAGTCACCCAGGAAAAGGAAATTTCAGGAATGTTTTGATAGGATCGTCTAAAGCGTCCTAATTGGTGTTCCCCCTTCGTACAACCCCAAAAAAATAGTTATTTTTCGTCTATCTCGCTCCGTTCTCGAGATATGGCGCATTTTACATTTTAGTCACCCAGGAAAAGGAAATTTCAGAAATGTTTTGATAGGATCGTCTTAAGCGTCCTAATTGGTGTTCCCCCTTCGTACAACCCCAAAAAAATAGTTATTTTTCGTCTATCTCGCTCCGTTCTCGAGATATGGCGCATTTTACATTTTAGTCACCCAGGAAAAGGAAATTTCAGGAATGTTTTGATAGGATCGTCTAAAGCGTCCTAATTGGTGTTCCCCCTTCGTACAACCCCAAAAAAATCGTTATTTTTCGTCTATCTCGCTCCGTTCCCGAGATATGGAGCATTTTACATTTTAGTCACCCAGGAAAAGGAAATTTCAGGAATGTTTTGATAGGATCGTCTAAAGCGTCCTAATTGGTGTTCCCCCTTCGTACAACCCCAAAAAAATAGTTATTTTTCGTCTATCTCGCTCCGTTCTCGAGATATGGCGCATTTTACATTTTAGTCACCCAGGAAAAGGAAATTTCAGGAATGTTTTGATGGGATCGTCTTAAGCGTCCTAATTGGTGTTCCCCCTTCGTACAACCCCAAAAAAATAGTTATTTTTCGTCTATCTCGCTCCGTTCTCGAGATATGGCGCATTTTACATTTTAGTCACCCAGGAAAAGGAAATTTCAGGAATGTTTTGATGGGATCGTCTTAAGCGTCCTAATTGGTGTTCCCCCTTCGTACAACCCCAAAAAAATCGTTATTTTTCGTCTATCTCGCTCCGTTCTCGAGATATGGAGCATTTTACATTTTAGTCACCCAGGAAAAGGAAATTTCAGGAATGTTTTGATAGGATCGTCTAAAGCGTCCTAATTGGTGTTCCCCCTTCGTACAACCCCAAAAAAATCGTTATTTTTCGTCTATCTCGCTCCGTTCCCGAGATATGGAGCATTTTACATTTTAGTCACCCAGGAAAAGGAAATTTCAGGAATGTTTTGATAGGATCGTCTAAAGCGTCCTAATTGGTGTTCCCCCTTCGTACAACCCCAAAAAAATAGTTATTTTTCGTCTATCTCGCTCCGTTCTCGAGATATGGCGCATTTTACATTTTAGTCACCCAGGAAAAGGAAATTTCAGGAATGTTTTGATAGGATCGTCTAAAGCGTCCTAATTGGTGTTCCCCCTTCGTACAACCCCAAAAAAATAGTTATTTTTCGTCTATCTCGCTCCGTTCCCGAGATATGGAGCATTTTACATTTTAGTCACCCAGGAAAAGGAAATTTCAGGAACGTTTTGATAGGATCGTCTAAAGCGTCCTAATTGGTGTTCCCCCTTCGTACAATCCCAAAAAAATAGTTATTTTTCGTCTATCTCGCTCCGTTCTCGAGATATGGCGCATTTTACATTTTAGTCACTGTAAATTCTTTACTTTTCGTTCCGAATTAACTTACTGCATTAAACATTTAACACTTTCAAATAAAAAGGCACAAGGTTGCAACTGTAACTATTTACTTTAATTTAATCTTAACTTGCTCATCTCTTGGCAACAGTACTTAGTTAGTGGGCGGTCAGACAGATAATGCCGCAATAAAAACTGTCTATTATATACAATGCAGCGCAATACAAAAAGCGAATGACAGCAAAGGAAAACATAAAGAAAATGAATGAACTAAATGAACAACTGAGCGAAACTTTAACATTTTGTCTTAGGCCATGAGCACACTAGGCTTAATTTTTGTGGAATGTAAATTGTACAATTATTTTTAAACATTATTATTATATTACATACAAATTATACTAAACATTCAGCCCCGCCTGAAAGACTACTGTCTTTCAGCAAAAGGAAGTGAGGCAATTTTAACAATTGGTCGAGTATAATCTCCATTCATGGTGCGTACTGTAACAACTCTGACCTTGTTGTCCTGGCCAGGATGTGTGGCTATTATACGTCCAAGGATCCATTTTGAAGATGGGAGATTAGGCTCCTTCAGCAGAACAACATCGTTAATCTCGAAGTTCGGTTTTACATCTTGCCATTTTGGTCGCTGTTGGAGAGATGTTAAGTACTCTTGATGCCATTTTTTCCAAAAGCCTTGAGATAATTTCTGTAAAAGATACCAATTAGTTTGAACAGAAATGTTTGAATTTAATAAATTAGGAATTGGAATTGAAGTGTATGGTTCTCCAATCATGAAGTGCGATGGTGAGAGTGCACTTGGTTCTGTGTCTGATGTTTGCCACATCGGTCGCGAATTGAGAATTGCTTCAATTTTGGTTAACAAGGTATACATCTCCTCGTATGTCAAAACATGCTCACTTATTACCCTTTTTAGATGGTGCTTTACAGATTTTACACCAGCCTCCCATAAGCCTCCAAAATGAGGCGCTGATGGTGGGATGAATTTCCAGTTGATGTTATCCTTCGAAAGATGATCAGTTACCATCTGCTGGTGCTGTTCACTCATAATTGCTTGGAACATTTCATTGAGCAAACGTTTCGCTCCATGGAAATTAGTTCCATTGTCGCTCCAAATTTCTGTTGGTTTTCCACGCCGCGAACAAAACCGATCTAATGCCATAAGGAACGAATTTGACGACAAATCACCGACGAGTTCAAGGTGTATTCCTTTCGTAACGAAACATATAAACAAGGCTATGTATCCCTTCACGAATTTGGGATTTCTTCCACGAGAAAGTCTTAAAGTTATAGGACCGGCGTAGTCACAACCCACCTTACTGAATGGGCGTGAAAAACGAATTCGTTCAGCAGGAAGATTTCCCATTAATTGTCTCGATGATTCCCGCCGTTGCCGAAAGCAAGAGATACAATTATGAACTATTTTTCGAACTATGTTTCTACACCCAAGTATGAAATATTCTCTTTTTAAAATAGTTATCATTAATGTTACACCCGCGTGAAGATATTTTTTATGTGTGTAAGTGACGAGAAGCTCAGTTAAACGATTTGATTTGCACAATATGATTGGGTGTTTTTCACTATATGAAAGTTCAGAATTTTCCACTCGCCCACCAACTCTGAGAAGACCGTCCGAATCGAGGAATGGCGTGATGCTCAACAGTTTATGTTTTTTCGATAATTGTTTTTCATTTTTTAACGCTTTGATTTCCGGCATAAACACTGAATTTTGACTGTATTTAAACAATGTAAGTTTAGCTTTCAACAGTTCTTGAACGCATAATGGTTTATAGTTTCGAAGTTCAGAGACTTCCTTGGGAACGCGACAGTTAAACTGAAAACGATACATTCTTGCAACTACTCTAATGCAATCGTTGAACTTAGATGAGTTATTCAAAAGAGTTTCTAACACGTTTCGATCAGTAGAATTTGTCACTAGTACCTTTAAATTTGGGGGTTTCCTTTCTTCCAGTTGCTCCTTAGACAGCTCGATTTCCTTTGCTGATACGTTTGAAACTGGCCATTGGTGCTTCTCCTGGCTTAACCACGATGGTCCCTGCCACCAAAGCTCGTTTGAAAGCAAAAGAGATGGTGAAGTTCCGCGTGTTGCACAGTCTGCTGCATTGCTTTCGGATCGAACATGATTCCAGAGTTGAAAGGGAATAGAAGATATGATTTCAGCAGTTCGATTTCCGATGAACACAGACCATTTTTTTGGAGGTGAAGAGAGCCAGTGGAGTACAATCGAGGAATCCGTCCACGCAAAAACTTGCATTTCTTTATCCTGTAAAGATATTTTAAGTTTATTGATAAGACGTGTAAGCAAAAGAGCTCCGCAGAGTTCAAGTCTTGGAAGTGACAAAACCTTTATAGGCGAAACCTTACTCTTCGCGGCAACTAATGCAATTGTAATGGTACCATCCTCACTTTGACTTCTGCAATACACTACTGCAGCATATGCGTCCAATGACGCATCCGAAAAACCATGTAGTTCACAATTAGCATTACTTGACCAAATAATCCTTGGGATTTGAATTTGTTCGATAACATGAAGTTCATAACGGAGACTCTTCCATCGATTAGCAAGTTCCTCTGGTAATTGTTCATCCCAATCCAATTTTTGTCGCCACAAGTCTTGAAGAAGAATTTTCACTGCAATGATGATTGGAGCCAAAAATCCTAATGGGTCAAAAATCTTAGATGCCTCAGATAAAATTCGACGTTTAGTACAGATGCTGGATTCATTTAACTTTACTTTGAAGGAAAAGCGATCCTTGGAAGGACACCATTGTAATCCTAAAACCTTGACTGAATTAGAATCTTCGAATTCAATTGGTGACATCTCCCGTAGGTTTTCGGGTATCGAAATCAATAATGGCCAGCAGTTTGTCGTCCACTTACGTAAGTTGAACCCTCCCAGTTTAAGCAAATCAACCAATTGTTTTTGAAGATCCATTACCTCATCGATTGAGTTTGCGCCAGTGATTACGTCATCTACATAAAAATCATTCAATATGGTTGATGATGCTAACGGAAAAGTATTAACATAATCCAAAGCCAGCTGTTTAAGTGTTCTAACAGCCAAAAAGGGAGCACAAGCAGTGCCATAAGTTACCGTCAAGAGCCTATAATGTTTCACAGGAGCGTCTGGATGTGTACGCCAGAGTATTCTTTGGTAATCACAGTCATCTGGTGATATTCGGATTTGTCTGTACATCTTTTCTATATCTCCTGATATAGTATATAAATGACGTCTAAAACGAAGACAGATTGATAACATATCACGTTGAATGGTTGGGCCAACAAGAAGAGCATCATTCAACGATAAGCCATTATTTGCTTTGGCAGACCCGTCGAAAACCACGCGAACCTTTGTAGTGCTGCTATCATCTTTGAACACTGCGTGATGAGGGAGATAGTAGGATTTACAGGCAACTTTATATTTTTCAGTAGAAGGAACTTCTTCCATGTGACCCAGTGAGAGATACTCGTCCATGAATCTGTGATATTCCGATTTTAAGGCAGAATCTGACATAAATCTGCGCTCGATTGCATAAAGACGTCGCAGGGCAATATTGTAAGAATTACCAAACTGTAGATTATCATTAGACTTGAATGGCAATTTGACTATGTATCGACCATCAGGCAGTCGACTGTGCGAACTTGCATAAATTTCTTCCGCACGCTGATCATCGATAGATATGGTAGGTTCACTTGAGACTTCTTCTAAACGCCAAAATTTCTCTAAGTCAAATTCTTGAGAATGATCCAATTGTGTACCGAACACACAAATATTACTTTGTATGTGTGTTGACACATGTGAAATTTTGCCTGCAACAATACATCCAAAAATCGTTGGAATCAGTTTAGAAGTACCATCATTCCTATCAGTAGATGGTCCAGATATAATGCTGAATACCTTATCTGCCCCAATTAAAATGTCGATAGAACTAGGTTTGTTGAAATAAGGGTCAGCAAGTTCAATAGACATAAGTTCCCCAAAATCAATGTTTTCAACAACTGATTCTGGCAACAACGAAGTTAGTTTAGAGAGAACATGACATTCAACATCGACAAAGTTCGAATTAAATCGCGAAATAAGCCTCAGTGTTACAACTCCATTTGTAACACCGGCTGACGTTGAACTTACTCCAAGTACTGGAATTCGTGAATGAGTGCGACGGAGCCCTAAGCGCTGAACCATTTGTTCAGTAATGAACGAGACCTGCGAACCCGTATCCAGAAGAACACGAACATTATGAAATATTTTTTCCTTATCCTGGGTTCGGACAACAGCTGTAGGAAGAATCGTTTGATACTTGCAAATAGACGATGACGAATGATGGCTAACTACCGACGGCGACGTTGAGTTTGGATTAGAAGTCGAAGAACCAGACGTATCTACGACCTTCACCCTTTCTGAGGATATTCCTTGAGTCAGGTTTGAACTGGTTGAAGTATTAGTGCTACTTTCGGAATGCACTAACGAATGATGCTTGCACCTGCACACCTTACAACGATTATTCGAGAAACATCTGTTAGCAGAATGACCACTTCTTAAACAGTTAAAACACAATGATTTCTCCTTGACATAAGTTCGACGAGCATCAACATCAAGGCTTAGGAACTTCTTACAACTTGAAATGTTATGGTTTCCATTACACTCTTTACAACTTTGCATGGACTCAACAACATGTGATCGAACAGCTCCCTGAACCTTGTTCTTAGGCCTAGAATTTTGAATGGGAATCGAACATGATTCCAAGCAAGCACAACGATTTTGTAAAAATTCGAGTAGCTCATCGATTGTTGGATCTTCCTTTGATCCAAGATTTTCTGCCCAAGATTGCTTCGTATCTGGATCAAGTTTTTGTAGAAGCAAGTAAATCAACCAAGGGTCACGACCGTTTGTGTTGAGAGCGTTCAAACCCCTAACAACTTCGTCTGCACTGTCGGTCACTTTCCTTAATTGGGTTACGTGTGAAGAGCTCATCAAAGGTAATGAAACAAATGAGTGTATAAACGCCTGCACAATCAGTTGCGATCTCTCAAACCGCTTTTCTAATCTTTCCCACGCTTCCAAATAATTATTATCCGTGATTTTCATATGACTAACCAAGTCTGCTGCTGTATTGCATAGATAGCTTTTTAAATAATATAATTTTTGCGATGGAGTGAGCAAGGGATTTTGATCAACAGCGCTAAGAAACATGTCCTTAAAAGAAGGCCAATCTTCGTAATTGCCCGAAAAGGACTTCACTACAATTTTAGGAAGATTAACCGAAGGCTTTTTGGATGCGGAGTTCAGTTTCTCCAGAAATGTGGCCTGTTGATCCGCAAGTTTATCTGCCGCTGTTTCTTTCGTAGGTTCCGATGGTTGTTTTACTTTCATGAAGTTTGCAAAAACCGCATGTGCGACAAAATATTTTGTTTCATATTCGTAGAACTCTGGTTCTGGATCAACAAAACCTTCCTCATCAATATAATTATACATTTCGTCCTGTAGAGACACGAACTCGGACCACACTTCTTCCAATTTAGCAAAGCGAACTTCCAACATCGTAAGTGGTGTGTTAATGTCTACTGTGGTGGCAAAGTCTGCCGCTTTCGTGAGCCGACCTTTTGCCGTACCACGTTTTGCCTTCACTACATTCATTTCAAAAAAAAATAGTTATTACAACTGAATATAGTTTTAGGTTGATTTATATGTAAGTATATGTTCAATTTGATCAAAAAACGTGGCAAACTCTGAATCACAATTGCATACCAAATATACGAGAAATATGTAATCTCACATATATGTACTGGCTCAGTTACATATGGCGAAGAAGGACCATGTAAATTCTTTACTTTTCGTTCCGAATTAACTTACTGCATTAAACATTTAACACTTTCAAATAAAAAGGCACAAGGTTGCAACTGTAACTATTTACTTTAATTTAATCTTAACTTGCTCATCTCTTGGCAACAGTACTTAGTTAGTGGGCGGTCAGACAGATAATGCCGCAATAAAAACTGTCTATTATATACAATGCAGCGCAATACAAAAAGCGAATGACAGCAAAGGAAAACATAAAGAAAATGAATGAACTAAATGAACAACTGAGCGAAACTTTAACATTTTGTCTTAGGCCATGAGCACACTAGGCTTAATTTTTGTGGAATGTAAATTGTACAATTATTTTTAAACATTATTATTATATTACATACAAATTATACTAAACAGTCACCCTAGAAAAGGAAATTTCAGGAATGTTTTGATAGGATCGTCTAAAGCGTCCTAATTGGTGTTCCCCTTCGTACAACCCCAAAAAAAATAGTTATTTTTCGTCTATCTCGCTCCGTTCTCGAGATATGGAGCATTTTACATTTTAGTCACCCAGGAAAAGGAAATTTCAGGAATGTTTTGATAGGATCGTCTAAAGCGTCCTAATTGGTGTTCCCCCTTCGTACAACCCCAAAAAAATCGTTATTTTTCGTCTATCTCACTCCGTTCTCGAGATATGGAGCATTTTACATTTTAGTCACCCAGGAAAAGGAAATTTCAGGAATGTTTTGATAGGATCGTCTAAAGCGTCCTAATTGGTGTTCCCCCTTCGTGCAACCCCAAAAAAATAGTTATTTTTCGTCTATCTCGCTCCGTTCTCGAGATATGGCGCATTTTACATTTTAGTCACCCAGGAAAAGGAAATTTCAGGAATGTTTTGATGGGATCGTCTTAAGCGTCCTAATTGGTGTTCCCCCCTTCGTACAACACCAAAAAAATAGTTATTTTTCGTCTATCTCGCTCCGTTCTCGAGATATGGCGCATTTTACATTTTAGTCACCCAGGAATAGGAAATTTCAGGAATGTTTTGATAGGATCGTCTAAAGCGTCCTAATTGGTGTTCCCCCTTCGTACAACCCCAAAAAAATCGTTATTTTTCGTCTATCTCGCTCCGTTCCCGAGATATGGAGCATTTTACATTTTAGTCACCCAGGAAAAGGAAATTTCAGGAATGTTTTGATAGGATCGTCTAAAGCGTCCTAATTGGTGTTCCCCCTTCGTACAACCCCAAAAAAAATAGTTATTTTTCGTCTATCTCGCTCCGTTCTCGAGATATGGCGCATTTTACATTTTAGTCACCCAGGAAAAGGAAATTTCAGGAATGTTTTGATAGGATCGTCTAAAGCGTCCTAATTGGTGTTCCCCCTTCGTACAACCCCAAAAAAATAGTTATTTTTCGTCTATCTCGCTCCGTTCTCGATATATGGCGCATTTTACATTTTAGTCACCCAGGAAAAGGAAATTTCAGGAATGTTTTGATGGGATCGTCTAAGCGTCCTAATTGGTGTTCCCCCATCGTACAACCCCAAAAAAATCGTTATTTTTCGTCTATCTCGCTCCGTTCTCGAGATATGGAGCATTTTACATTTTAGTCACCCAGGAAAAGGAAATTTCAGGAATGTTTTGATAGGATCGTCTAAAGCGTCCTAATTGGTGTTCCCCCTTCGTACAACCCCAAAAAAATCGTTATTTTTCGTCTATCTCACTCCGTTCTCGAGATATGGAGCATTTTACATTTGAGTCACCCAGGAAAAGGAAATTTCAGGAATGTTTTGATAGGATCGTCTTAAGCGTCCTAATTGGTGTTCCCCCTTCGTACAACCCCAAAAAAATCGTTATTTTTCGTCTAACTCACTCCGTTCTCGAGATATGGAGCATTTTACATTTTAGTCACCCAGGAAAAGGAAATTTCAGGAATGTTTTGATAGGATCGTCTAAAGCGTCCTAATTGGTGTTCCCCCTTCGTACAACCCCAAAAAATCGTTATTTTTCGTCTATCTCACTCCGTTCTCGAGATATGGAGCATTTTACATTTTAGTCACCCAGGAAAAGGAAATTTCAGGAATGTTTTGATAGGATCGTCTAAAGCGTCCTAATTGGTGTTCCCCCTTCGTACAATCCCAAAAAAATAGTTATTTTTCGTCTATCTCGCTCCGTTCTCGAGATATGGCGCATTTTACATTTTAGTCACCCAGGAAAAGGAGATTTCAGGAATGTTTTGATGGGATCGTCTAAAGCGTCCTAATTGGTGTTCCCCCTTCGTACAACCCTAAAAAATTAGTTATTTTTCGTCTATCTCGCTCCGTTCTCGAGATATGGAGCATTTTACATTTTAGTCACCCAGGAAAAGGATATTTCAGGAATGTTTTGATGGGATCGTTTTAAGCGTCCTAATTGGTGTTCCCCCTTCGTACAACCCCAAAAAAATCGTTATTTTTCGTCTATCTCGCTCCGTTCCCGAGATATGGAGCATTTTACATTTAAATCACCCAGGAAAAGGAAATTTCAGGAATGTTTTATCACTCCGTTCTCGAGATATGGAGCATTTTACATTTTAGTCACCCAGGAAAAGGAAATTTCAGGAATGTTTTGATAGGATCGTCTAAAGCGTCCTAATTGGTGTTCCCCCTTCGTACAACCCCAAAAAATTGTTATTTTTCGTCTATCTCGCTCCGTTCTCGAGATATGGAGCATTTTACATTTTAGTCACCCAGGAAAAGGAAATTTCAGGAATGTTTTGATGGGATCGTCTTAAGCGTCCTAATTGGTGTTCCCCCTTCGTACAACCCCAAAAAAAATAGTTATTTTTCGTCTATCTCGCTCCGTTCTCGAGATATGGCGCATTTTACATTTTAGTCACCCAGGAAAAGGAAATTTCAGGAATGTTTTGATGGGATCGTCTTAAGCGTCCTAATTGGTGTTCCCCCTTCGTACAACCCAAAAAAAATCGTTATTTTTCGTCTATCTCGCTCCGTTCTCGAGATATGGCGCATTTTACATTTTAGTCACCCAGGAAAAGGAAATTTCAGGAATGTTTTGATAGGATCGTCTAAAGCGTCCTAATTGGTGTTCCCCCTTCGTACAACCCCAAAAAAATAGTTATTTTTTCGTCTATCTCGCTCCGTTCTCGAGATATGGCGCATTTTACATTTTAGTCACCCAGGAAAAGGAAATTTCATGAATGTTTTGATAGGATCGTCTAAAGCGTCCTAATTGGTGTTCCCCCTTCGTACAACCCCAAAAAAAAAGTTATTTTTCGTCTATCTCGCTCCGTTCTCGAGATATGGCGCATTTTACATTTTAGTCACCCAGGAAAAGGAAATTTCAGGAATGTTTTGATGGGATCGTCTTAAGCGTCCTAATTGGTGTTCCCCCTTCGTACAACCCCAAAAAAATAGTTATTTTTCGTCTATCTCGCTCCGTTCTCGAGATATGGCGCATTTTACATTTTAGTCACCCAGGAAAAGGAAATTTCATGAATGTTTTGATAGGATCGTCTAAAGCGTCCTAATTGGTGTTCCCCCTTCGTACAACCCCAAAAAAAAGTTATTTTTCGTCTATCTCGCTCCGTTCCCGAGATATGGAGCATTTTACATTTAAATCACCCAGGAAAAGGAAATTTCAGGAATGTTTTATCACTCCGTTCTCGAGATATGGAGCATTTTACATTTTAGTCACCAGGAAAAGGAAATTTCAGGAATGTTTTGATAGGATCGTCTAAAGCGTCCTAATTGGTGTTCCCCCTTCGTACAACCCCAAAAAAAATCGTTATTTTTCGTCTATCTCGCTCCGTTCTCGAGATATGGAGCATTTTACATTTTAGTCACCCAGGAAAAGGAAATTTCAGGAATGTTTTGATGGGATCGTCTTAAGCGTCCTAATTGGTGTTCCCCCCTTCGTACAACCCCAAAAAAATAGTTATTTTTCGTCTATCTCGCTCCGTTCTCGAGATATGGCGCATTTTACATTTTAGTCACCCAGGAAAAGGAAATTTCAGGAATGTTTTGATGGGATCGTCTTAAGCGTCCTAATTGGTGTTCCCCTTCGTACAACCCAAAAAAAATCGTTATTTTTCGTCTATCTCGCTCCGTTCTCGAGATATGGCGCATTTTACATTTTAGTCACCCAGGAAAAGGAAATTTCATGAATGTTTTGATAGGATCGTCTAAAGCGTCCTAATTGGTGTTCCCCCTTCGTACAACCCCAAAAAAATCGTTATTTTTCGTCTATCTCGCTCCGTTCTCGAGATATGGCGCATTTTACATTTTAGTCACCCAGGAAAAGGAAATTTCAGGAATGTTTTGATAGGATCGTCTAAAGCGTCCTAATTGGTGTTCCCCCTTCGTACAACCCCAAAAAAATAGTTATTTTTCGTCTATCTCGCTCCGTTCTCGAGATATGGCGCATTTTACATTTTAGTCACCCAGGAAAAGGAAATTTCATGAATGTTTTGATAGGATCGTCTAAAGCGTCCTAATTGGTGTTCCCCCTTCGTACAACCCCAAAAAAAAAGTTATTTTTCGTCTATCTCGCTCCGTTCTCGAGATATGGCGCATTTTACATTTTAGTCACCCAGGAAAAGGAAATTTCAGGAATGTTTTGATGGGATCGTCTTAAGCGTCCTAATTGGTGTTCCCCTTCGTACAACCCCAAAAAAATAGTTATTTTCGTCTATCTCGCTCCCGTTCTCGAGATATGGCGCATTTTACATTTTAGTCACCCAGGAAAAGGAAATTTCAGGAATGTTTTGATGGGATCGTCTTAAGCGTCCTAATTGGTGTTCCCCCTTCGTACAACCCAAAAAAAATCGTTATTTTTCGTCTATCTCGCTCCGTTCTCGAGATATGGCGCATTTTACATTTTAGTCACCCAGGAAAAGGAAATTTCATGAATGTTTTGATAGGATCGTCTAAAGCGTCCTAATTGGTGTTCCCCCCTTCGTACAACCCCAAAAAAATCGTTATTTTTCGTCTATCTCGCTCCGTTCTCGAGATATGGCGCATTTTACATTTAGTCACCCAGGAAAGGAAATTTCAGGAATGTTTTGATAGGATCGTCTAAAGCGTCCTAATTGGTGTTCCCCCTTCGTACAACCCAAAAAAAATAGTTATTTTTCGTCTATCTCGCTCCGTTCTCGAGATATGGCGCATTTTACATTTTAGTCACCCCAGGAAAAGGAAATTTCATGAATGTTTTGATAGGATCGTCTAAAGCGTCCTAATTGGTGTTCCCCCTTCGTACAACCCCAAAAAAAAAGTTATTTTTCGTCTATCTCGCTCCGTTCTCGAGATATGGCGCATTTTACATTTTAGTCACCCAGGAAAAGGAAAATTCAGGAA
>CAJZBU010000041.1:5000-37747 GCA_914767635.1 Melanostoma mellinum
CTTAGAATACTTTATAAAAAACCAAATTGTTCCGTTTTACCTGCTTTTTTTAAGATATCTGCAAAAAATCTATGAAAAACGTGAAAAAATTGCGAATTTTCAATTGCCAATAACTTGAAAAGTATTGGATTTTTTGAGAAACTTTATAGAGGATTTTTTGCTTTAAATTAGGCCTTATATCGATATCCAAGGTTGTTTTGATTAAAAAAATTCACCACCGAGAAAGGGTGGCAACCACCCCCAGGGTGGTTGCGGAGTTCAAATCATTTTCACTTTTGAAGTTAAGGGTAAGATGAGCATAATTCCAAAATTTCATGCAATTCGGTTCACAGTAAAAAAAACTCGGAGTTATTTTTCTGAAAATGTAAGTTAAAGAACAAGGCGATAGCTTTCAAAAGCACAGTTGTATATGGTAGTAAATGAGTAAGTGTGTAATTGTAACTTTAATTGATTTAATTTTTTTTTTTTTTTTAATTAAAGAGATTTTTTGTAAAACTGACCATTCCGCCTGTACGATTTTTTTCTTATCTTGCCTCAACTTGCCTCGACTTTTAATATTCTTGAACAAAAGATTTGGCAATTCATGGAAAAATTTACTTCCAAAAAAAAAACATGTTTCATCACTTCCATCTCTACAGAAATTTACTTACATGTAATCTGGAGCACTCTGATAAATAAGGTTTCTTATCGAGGCTGCCAACTCATCGCCTGAGAACTCTTGGCAGTTTTCACTTGTTAAAGCATCTAAAAGCATGTTTAATTTTTGCCTTAGCATGTCGCATTTCAACGTTAATTGGTCGTCATCTTTTTTATTCTCATTGATCTTACTCAAAAGTTCATCGATGGTTTCACATAAAATTTTTGTTGACATCAATGCAATATGCAAGTCGTCTGTCTCGACAATCATCCGCAAATGTTCGTTCGCTGATAGCACCATTCCGGTTAACAAAACTTCTTGTGCACTCGACAAAGACATTTTTGGTGCGGCCTTAACAGATATTTCCTTTTCGAAAACCATTATACTCCATCGATCCAACATTTTCGTGCTTCCAGATTCATAGCGCTCTAAAATTTGAGGCAGATGCGCGTCATCATCGCATGATGAGCCCCAGCCTAGTACCCGCGCAAGATCGTTACCAGTGCCTAAAGGAAGTACAGCAACTTGGCATTGTTTCTGAGAAATGTTTAATTTTATTACAATGTTTAAAAATATTTTCTTTTAATTTGACTTACGTGCATATTAAACCGGTCAATCTCACTGAGCACCCATCCCACAGAGCCATCACCTGAACAGACAAGGATACGAAATATATCGAAGTGCCTAAACAGCCTAAGTCCTAAGCTTGGTCCCGTTGAAATTAAATCAAAAACCTGTGCTGGATTCAACAGTTGCTTAAACCGTCTTAAAAATTTGAGGCCTTGGTTGTCTCCAGACTTTGAATTGACAAAAACTAGCAATGGTGAGAAATTTCCCTTCGGACTGACAACGTCCCATGCCTCATCGATACCAATTGAATGCACACTTGTGGGTGGCACTACAGATACTTTTGCTGGTCCTATTGGACATGCTTCTGAAACTTGCGGTCTACATGCTGTATGTACTGTACTCCGACACCATAAACATCGCCAGTCCTGCAGCCGTAGAACTGAGCCGCAGTTCTTTTTACACTCAGAGCATGTAGATGAAACTGGCAAATTTCCCTCCATCCACTGATGTGGCATAACAATGCTGCCGTCCTTGTCTTCTATTATATCCTTTCCTACGGTAGCAAGTGTTGTCCATTTGCAGTTTGCAATAGCCTTAGCAGCACACCGCTTATGCACTTTACATTTACATACTTCGCAAGAAAGTCCATGTGAAGTAACGCCTGACAAGGCATCACGACAAACATTGCAATATGTTGGTCTGGCATGTGAAGTTGAATACCAGCTGTGATGGTTGGAAAGAATGTAATGTTGGTCAAGGTTGGGCTCGAAAAACTCTCGATTTGCCTTTAATGACGAAAGCCAGTCCTCCATATCAAACGGCACTTCCTCACATTTAAAGAAAACAATGATGTCTGTTGAAGTCCTCTGTGAAAGGAAAGGAATACAATGCTATTAGTATGACTACATTTCAATGATGAAGTTTAAATTATTAAAGACTAGATACTCTTTCTTATTCATTTTGATCAAAAATTTGAATGCTGACTAAAATAACAAAAAACTGACAGACTAAAACCACTGCAATATTTACTTTTTAACAATCAATAAACATTCAGCGAGTTCCATATACAAAGTTTGAAATCTGCCTGAGACACGGTTAGAAGAAAAATATATATTACAATACATACATTTCAAAACAATTTATAAACTATCTTTAATGTGTGATTCTTTTAAATCATTAGCAGTTAACTGCAAACCTCATTGCTCTTACAACCTACACCGATCGTCAAAAACCGGTGGTTACAAAGCTGTTACTTCTTTTTTATTTTAGTATCCAGTTCAATTGTTTTTGGGTGAGAAATAAGAAAATGTATTAAAGGGGAAGTCCATGTAAAATTTTCAAAAAATCCATTTTTTCAAATATTCTGAGTACGCTATGTTGAGAGTGTACTGACGAGACGAATAAAAAACTTCGAATATTTACAAAACTACTGCTTACATAATTTAATTAAAGAATAACGGTGTCCCATGTCAGTATCTATGATTTTATAGTGAAGTTAGGTAGAAGGATGAATGTTTTAAAGAACACAAATTAGAATTGAAAATCAATCGGTAAATTATCGGTTAAGTAGTTTAGGAGTCCATCGGGGACAAACATTGTGACACGTAATTTATATACATATATTAAGATAAGATATACTAGCTGACCCGGCCACGCGTTGCTGTGGCTAACTTTTTTGTCATGATATTGTTATAATGCATTTAATGGGAATGGTAGGAGAACATCAGACCTGGGCACCATAATGCTTTTTTACATAGATGCTATTTGTAAAAAAAAAACATGGCGACTTTCGTTACTGATTCTCTACTACCGTTACCCCTTATTAAAATGAAATTATTATTTATGAATGAAGACGGAAACGTTAAAGCTGGTATAAAAATTAACTGGATTGGGATTTGAAGGGGAAGGAATTTGAACACAATTAATCAAAATTTTCGTACAGTTGATAAAAAGCAAGACTCAAAACAAAATAATTAAATTTAAAATTTTTTTTGTTATTTTTATTCAAGTTTGTAACAAATGAGTATATTACATAAATAACATGTGACAGTTAAACTTATAAATGAGGTACGTAGGGCGGATAGTTTAAAATCTTCAAACAATAATATTTATTGTTTTGAATTATAAATACTTTTAATTTCAATTATTTAACTAAGCACTAATCAGTGCACAATATTTCTGGCTAACCTGTCTTTCGCTAACACAAATAGGTTCGAATGAACCTAATGACCAAATGTGTACCGTTGCATAATTGAGGTGGATTCAAAATACGCAGGAAAATAAAAGTTGAAAAAATTTTTAATCGAAGGCAATGTGGTATTTAATTTATACTTAAGTCAAGTTAGACGTAGCCGGCTATACTTACTCCAAAAATTAAAGAAGTAAAATTCACTGTATTTCGTTTACTTAAAAATAAGTTTAACCTATACTTTAGTCTCAGCAACATGTGGTGGTCGATCATAAATTGAGATGTAAGTTATCATATCTTTTACGTTGGATCAAACTGCACATGGTGTACAAATTTCATTAAAATCGGTTAAGTGGTTAAGGAGTCCATCGCGGACAAACATTGTGACACGTAATTTATATATATTAAGATATTAAGATTGAATAATGTTTTTTTTAATTTATAGGTTCATCCTTTCCTTTTTTTTGTGTTTCAGATCAACGGTTAATAATTGACAACTGGAGCAGTTTGGGAGCTTGTGTCGCAGACAGCCTATAAGAACTCATACCGAGCCGCTATTTTTGACTAAAAAATAAAAAAGAAATTTTTTGTATTCTTAAAATGTTAAATAAAGTTGTGTTAAAATTTAAAAACAATCAAATTATTTTATCACTGCTACAAATAGAATGAAAGAATAGCAGATTTCAAGGCGTTTACATGGATTTTCACCTTCAATAAAAAAAATTCAAAAGAAACATCAAACAGACGCAACGCCGATTTTGCTAATGAAGACAAAATTAAAAAAAAAAAGGAGCACTCCGGGAGTGCCGACAGCAGTGAAAACAGAATTGAATTTTCAGTAAATATTTTAATGTATGTACAGGACAATCTTTTATAATATATGTACAGTAGATGTAGGTACATATAGAAGAACATCAATGAAACTTATGAGTTTTCATTCACAATTTGATCTCTTCTATTATCATCTCTACAATCATCGCAAAAAATTAAAAATTGAATTAAAAAATTCAATTAAAAATTGAAAAAGTGGCAAATTGGTAGTATCGGCGAAGTTAATGTTAAAATCACCACTCAAAATCATTGGGAATTCATCAAATTTCTCCCCAATTTTATCGTGAAGGTATGCAGAAGCGTCCTCAGACTAAATAAATAAATTTTTATATAAAAACTGTCGTATTACACTTGAAGACGTATTCGGTGAATTATAAACGCCTACTGTTATAACTTGCTGTCCATTTCCAGAGTGGCAACGACAAACACACATTAAAAACATTAGTACTAAACATACTAGTGTACCTCTTATGCAAATCCATATGATTTGAGCAAAATATGGTAGTTGTATCAGACAACCTTTTACAGATAGCTAATCCTGCTGCTGGACAATCGTGCCTTCTGAAACTTGCAACTAAATTGAAATCTGGAATATCATATACCTATATTTCTTCGTCACCCTTGTGAAATTCGGTTAAAATCAATACATTCAATTTTTTAACGATAGTGTCTACATATCTTGTAACTGCGCTCGTAAACTTTGACAATAAAATGAAAAAAGGACAATGCATTAATTTTAGAAACGAAATTAATTAACATTTGAGTAATGGTTTTCAAACTATTTTCATGCAACCATTTCAATTCCATCGATAAATCATCGCGATGAGTTCTCTTTTAATTTGTTGTAAAGTTCGAATCATCGACCAGTGCGTCTCCTATTCTGCCATGATGAGATTTCCAGCTTCACTCATCCACTTCATTGTAACGGTAGTAAAATATTTGGTGCTTTTTATTTTTTCTGTGTTGCATTTTCTCTGTCCTTCAATTCCTTTCTTTCTACTCTGTATTTCTCCGAGTCAGTAGGTAATATTACTAGGTAATGTTGCTTTTACATTCTTATTAGTCATTTAGCATGTTGTGTTAAAATTTACCACAACAAAAACCATCTTACGATAGATTGTCCGAGAACCTTATTATTTTGATTTTGGTCGCAGCTGCATGGTTCTGGGTGAGTTGAGGGCAGCCATGGTCCCATCAACCAGTGGCGTACTCACAGAGAACCCTGCAAAAGCAACCAACCATTTGCGAGTAGAACGGACGGTTATACAAAACTCTTTACCCCTCCTAATCACTTCCTGATTCCTGATACCCCATCTTTCCACCTGGATTGCCATCAATCGTGTTGAGCCAGCAAGTTGGCTGGAGACTCGCACGCAACGCTGTGTGTGAATATAGAGTAAAGACAGAAGGAGTCTGTCCAAACGATCAAATACACAAACCTACACTAAACACATCAGATCAAACATCACATACACAAACTACACGGAGAAACAATATTAGAAACCATTTCAATCATCACACACACAAACCTATTTTCATGCACAAATAGTCATCACACATACACACATACTTACACTGAGGCAAACAAACCATTCATCCAACACAAATCATCCATCACACATATACACACAAATCAGTCATCATCCACATACAACAACACTGATACACAAGTTGATCAACACCAAATCATCAATGGCAAAGTACCCAACGAACATACTTTTCAATGGCCGAGTGCCCAACTTTTAACTTTAATTTTAACTTTTACTAATCGCCACTTAAATTTTGTTGCAGGAAAACCACGTTATTTGTCAGTCTTTTTCCATTGTTAAAAATCTGAACAAAAGTCCACCAGACCTAAATTGTAAAAAAAAAATACGCGTTACCAATTTTTCCTCCTTCTCTTCGAAACATTTTGCTACGTCGTTACTAGAAAAATTTTCTGCGCACCCGTTCTGCACATAACTTTTCTTACCACCGATGTAACTTACCTTTTTAGTTGCACAGAATGGTGCATGTCTTCGATTTATCGCTTTCGCTACAAAAAAAGGCACTGAACTCTTCCGTCAGCTGTAAGCCGACCATAATTTCCCAAGATCGTGGAAATCTGGTGGCTAAGGGGAATATTGAGAGACAGTAGGGTATTCCAAATAAAACGGTAGTCCTCTCACGCAAAACGCTGATTGGTGCTAAATATCCGTAATGGAACCCACTGTGGCTGAATGAACGGCCAAGACAAACGACGAAGAAGCTTGATGAGAGAGTTGGGGAAAGTCACTTCATTGTTGGCTATAGAACATCGAGGTTTTGTGAGAAAAGGCGTTAAAACGATTGGTAAAGCGATTTGATTTGATCAGCCATATTGGTTAATTTTTTGAGATTTTTGTTTTCAAAACTTACAAGTTGCAAGTCTTGTGACTTGTTTTGGTAAATTAATCATTACTTGAGCAATTTTTCTTGTTTCCTTCCGTGTGGATAAAGGGTTCTGGCAGAACGGGCCAGCACAGAATTTCCCAACAGGAAAACTTGGAAAAGTGTCAGTTCAGGACACAGGAATTGAAGGAGCAACAATTGGTTAAAGAGATAAGTAGAGTGAAAATTTTTCTTGTGAATTGTGCGTCTTTGGAATCTTGTGCAATTTTGCTTACATTTGTGAACAAAAATCTGGTTGTCTTTTGTGCGGCTAATTTCCCGTATATTGAGGGACTCGCGACCTTTTTTTTCTTTGCCATACGGCATTTTTAAGACAGTACAATAACGGGCTTTTCTTGCTTCTTTTGTCTTTGGCGAAACTACTGTTTACTTTTTTCTTTTGCTTTCCTCAATCTTTAAAAAAAAAAAAAACTATTGTAACTTTATTATTCCGAAAAGATTTGGGTTTTTAATCCTGAATTTTAAGGTTTTCCCAACCCCATTAATCGAACATTAAAAATTCTATATTACATATACTCTAAAACTATCTTTTGTTTTCCACTCAAATTCGTTCCTATCCTGGGTCGTATTTTCCTTTTCTTTACTTTTCAGCAAAGGTTTGGAAATTCCTTTCAATAAAAAAAAAATTCTGGTGCCCACTAATTTTCGTTGACCCTCGGACTAACGAAAATTTTAATATCAAATACCCACTTAATCGATCAAAGAAAATATTATTTACCTACCTCAAATAACTAATCAAAACTTTTCCATCGAACACACCCCCAGCTGAGCGGCCGTAGAACAGCATAAATTGTTGCTGGACGCGCTTTTCCTTTCCAGACAACAAACATACCTTTTTTCTATCAAACGTCATTCTGATTCTATCGAAATTTCTATCCGCGTGCACATCGGTCGTGCAATTTGTTCTTTTTTATTTAATTTGTTTGGAATCGGATATTCCTTTTTGTTTTTATAGTTCGCGGTCTTTAAGTAAAAGCGTATTCATCGTATAGTAATCCTTTGTAATTTCAAATAAATATTAGTATAAAAGATAAAGTTCTGTGAAAGGAAAAGGTGCAACAAGTGGCACCCAACGTGTGTGGCGAGTTGAAAAGTTTTAATTGTTAATTCCTTAACATTGTACAAGTGGTTTTGGTTTGTGAATATTGTTATTGTGTCGTTCAATTGTTTTTTTTACGAAACTATTTTGTGAACCATTGATTCTGTTGTTTTTTATTCCCTAGGTTTGGTGAATTCTGCGAAAGAAGTTATTTTTGCTAACGAGGAGAAGAGAATAGTTTTGATTCAAGCGAGTATTGTTTTGAATTTTTATTTTGGTCTCGATTGGATAAGTATACGTACATTCGTTATCGTACAAGCACTATACCTACACCAAAGTAAGGCTTTATTTTATTTTTTATTTTTGTTGTTGTGGTTGTATGCACAGCAGACGGCTGGTGACAAAACAATCAAGCCTACGTGCATTACATACATATATTTTCCTTGATTTGCATGTTTTTATATTGAGTTTTCTTGGTTATTATATTGATATACATATTCCATTTTTTTTTTTTTTTTTGCTACCTACGGTGTTTTCACATTTATCTGCATATATATATTAGAGTGGTCCTTAGGAAAAAAAAATTTGGGACGCCCCCCAGGTTGGTTCTAAATCAGGAAAAAAAATTCCCTAATTTTTTCAAATTTTTATTCCTAGCCCTTCCTGACCCTATTTCATTAAAAATTTTTGTTTTTTCGATCATCCGTTCAAAGACGGCTGCTGTTATAAAAAAATTGTTTATCGATTTTTTGTTAATAACATGTTAACAACAAATGAAATAATAAATAAAAAAAATTTATTTTAATGTTATATCATTTAAATTGCCGTAGATATCTTTGAAAAAATAATCCATGTCAAAATGTTGCTTACTTTTGGCACATTGAGCGAAATAAGAAATCAGCCTTTTTGTTTATTAACAATAGAGTATAAGCAAATGATCTTAATTTTATCAAACATACACGTGGCTGTAGAGTGTTCAGAGACGCTTCATTTGAGCCTAATTCGAAGTCTTTCCGTTAATTAGTTAAAAAATGACAGGAAAATAGGGCCAGGAACGGTTTGAGATAAAAATATGAAAAAATTAAGGAATTTTTTTTTAATTTCTTTGAATCGATTTAGGAGGCGTCGCACTCAATTTTCGCAAAAAAGTGAAATAAGGACCACTCTAATATACAGGGTGATTCGCATAAGGTGTGACAAAAAGATAGGGTGTGTAGGTTGGACCTAGACAAGCAAAAAATCGTATGGGAGGGGGGGGTCCATTTTCCCCCGTTTAGGCGGGAGGGGCAATTTAAGAAAAAAATCACTAAAAATGGGGAAAAAATTATTTTAAAAGAACGGTAATACCTACAGAGTCGTGCTATAGCATTTTGAAAAGCCAAAAACCTATACATTTATTTAAATTTTAAAATAAGTTGTTCAAATGAATAGTTTTTGAAATATTAATTTTCAAAGTCAAAATTTTGAAAAAAAAAACATAATTTTTTTTTTCAAACCATTTTTTTTCAAAATTTCACATTATTAAGTAGAATTTTTCTGGCTTATTTTCAATGCTCTTATTTATTTTTGATCAAACACAAAAAACCGGATGTCAAAATAACCTGTAGTTTTTGAGAAAACCAAAAATTACAAAAACGACTTTTTTAAATTTTTTGTTTTTTTAAAGTTTTTTTTTCGTTATTGGATTTTTAAGTGAATTCTCAATAAAAAAAGTAAAGAGAAAATTCATCCTTTATTTCGTAAGTTCACTTTAGAATCCAATAACGAAAAAAAACTTTAAAAAATCAAAAAATTTTAAAAAGTCGTTTTTGTAATTTTTGGTTTTCTCAAAAACTACAGGTTATTTTGACATCCGGTTTTTTGTGTTTGATCAAAAATAAATAAGATCATTGAAAATAAGCCAGAAAAATACTACTTAATAATGTAAAATTTTGAAAAAAAATGGTTTGAAAAAAAAATGTTTTTTTTTCAAAATTTTGACTTTGAAAATTAATATTTCAAAAACTATTCATTTGAACAACTTGTTTTAAAATTTTAATAAATGTATAGGTTTTTGGCTTTTCAAAATGTTATAGCACGACTCTGTAGGTATTACCGTTCTTTTAAAATAATTTTTTTCCCATTTTTAGTGATTTTTTTCTTAAATTGCCCCTCCCGCCTAAACGGGGGAAAATGGACCCTCCCTCCCATACGATTTTTTGCTTGTCTAGGTCCAACCTACACACCCTATCTTTTTGTCACACCTTATGCGAATCACCCTGTATATACATATTAAATTTCTTTATCGAATTGCGGGATAAACTTTTTTTCCCAATTAGAGTTTTTTGGGTGAGCGAGTGAAGTGTATGTGTGGATGCAATTGGCAATTTTGGAGTTGCCGTGCAATTTTTTTCGTGTAAAATACTTTTTATAATTGATTAAGTAGTGAATAGTACCAAATTATTTTATTGTGTAGGGTTTGTTATTTCCAGTGTGAAGTAGGTTACAAGAGAAATTAAAAATGGTTGTTGAAGTGTTTTTTTTTTTTTTGTTGTGCAAGGTGTTCAATAGTTTTTTTTTTTTTTTTTTGGGTTGATTGAATTCGTGTTCGATACAGGACTCGAAACCGAAAGACTGTCGAAGTTTTGTTGTTTTTTTTAGAATAGAGATTAAAGCGAGTTGTTTTTGTGAGTCGGAAAAGAATTGTTTTTTTGAAAGTTTTTTTTTGAGTTTGAGTATAGTAACTTAAAAGTTTGATATTTCTGGTTTTAAACAGTTTTTATCGAAGGTTTTGAGAAAAATTTTGTTGAGTTATTTTGAGATTTAGCGAGTGACTGGAGTGAAAATCAGGTTTTGTTTCGTTGTGTGTTGAAGTAGTTTGAGAAATTTTGAAAATGAATATTGGACGGTTAGCAGTGGACGAACTGGCATATGAGATGCAGATTCGTGGTTTGAAAGTGGGTACAGTGGAAGTGATGAGGAAAGCCCTCAGATCTTCAAGAGTGTTAGAGTCTCGGGGGACATTGGAAAACTCGAAGAGTTTAGTTTTGAGGAGGATAGAGAGGCTGTGAAAGCAAAGACGGAAGAGATTAGGGTTCTTTTGGAAGATCCTCCGAAAGATCCGAAATCTTCAGAATGTGTTAAAATAATTACAAAGATAATTGCTTATGGGTGATAGTGGAGATAGTGACTTAGAGGATAAAATTCCGAAGAAGGTTGTAGTATCAGGAGTTGCAGGTCGCCGCTCGGTGAGTGTAAGTCCATCATGCGGTAATGGGATAAATGGGAATGTAGGAAGATCTTGTGAGGAAGCAAGTGTTAGTGTAAATGAAGGTGGTAGGAGGAATGATGTGACGAATGAGAGGTTGTCGGGTGGTCGTATGAACGAGGAAACTCGACGTGAGAGTGAGAGTGATGCTCGTATTAGGGAGCTAGAAAGACAGATTGAATTAATGCGATTGTTGAGAGAGACGGATAGGGAAACTAGATTGAACAGGGAAGAAGAGCAAGAAACTCAAAAGAGGAAGAAGGTTAACCAACCGGTTGAACCTGGAACGTCAAGGGTGCAAAATGCAATAGGCAGCAGGAACCAGCTTGCCACAACAACAGCAAATGAGAGCAGTCTAGTAAATTTAGTTGGTTTAGGAACTAGTAGGGAGGGTTTAGGGAATAGAAGGTTAGGTGATGCTGAAGCTTCAACAAGTGAAACAGCTCATAGTCATTAACTACTTAGTAATGGTTCAAATGTAGGATTTTTAGAGCAGCTAGTAAATGGGATGAGTGTATTGAATGGGTCTAATGGTAAATATTCTGAGCGAATTGGAAAATGGAATGTTAAGTTTTCAGGCGAGTCAGATAGTTTTTCGTTGAATGCGTTTTTAGAAAGGGTCGAGGAACTTCGTTTTGCTAACGATGTTCTGGTAGCCCATTTGTTTAGATCAGCAGCAGTATTACTCACGGGGAAGGCCCTTATGTGGTACCGAACCGTGAGGGATGATTTATCAACCTGGGGAGAGTTGGTAAAAGAATTGAAGGCGGAGTTCCTACCCACGAATTACGATGATCTTCTCTTGGAGGAGATTAATCGTCGTTCCCAAGGGAAGGATGAAACCTTAGGGGGGTATATATCAGTGATGAGGACTTTGTTTAGGCGGTTGTCGGAACCGATTTCAGAGGGGAGAAAACTCGCAATTTTGAAAAAGAACGTGGACCCATTTTTCCAACAGCTGATTGCGTGCGCCAAGCCGGCAACGGTGAAGGAACTCGCATCACTGAGTAGGGAGCTGGACACGCTAAAGGTAAATATGGATACGTTTACTCCACCATCGAAAGGGAAGAATCTTCTTGAACCAGAGTGCGGATACAAACCGGTTGCGGCGGTGCAACAACGGGTTGCTGTCGTAGACCCTGCCCCAGAAAACCCTAATCGTAATGTAAGTGTTTTAACTGTAATCGGGAAGGTCATTTTTCGTCCAATTGTTCTGCTCCTAGGAAGTGTTTTGGATGTGGTGCGAAAGGTGTTTCTCAGCCTGAATGTAGGCGTTGTTCGGGAAATGGGCAACGGGCTCTCGGGTCAACAGGCCGAGTAGCTCGTCGAAATTAGTTAGGTCGCCTGCTGGCGACCAGTTGGAAGACGTTCATTTAGGTTTTACTCTCGCGGCAAGTGATAAGGATATAAGGCCATATTTAGGAGTTTTTATTTATGGAATTAGGTTTTTAGGGTTACTAGATTCAGGTGCCTCCCGAACCATAGTTGGTGGTGAGGGTTGGAAAATTTTGCAGGATTTAAGGCTTAGCGTAGGGAACTCAGATATTAAATCAGTAGCGTTAGCAGATGGGAAGGGTGTAGGAGTTTTAGGTTCTCTGCCTCTCCCGATGGTAGTTGAGGATAGATCCATCTTGTTGGATTGTTTGGTTATTCCAAACCTTCCACAACTTTTGATTTTGGGTGCAGATTTTTGGGCACTAGCGGGTATAGTCCCGGATTCAAGATCAGGGGTATGGAGTTTTTCCGAAGAGCAGAGACTAGCTGCGATATCGGACATAGGTAGTATTAGGGAAAAATCAGAGTTGAGTGTGGATGAGAATAAAAGGTTAGAGTCTGTAGTCGAAGACATGTTTAGTAGTATGAGTGAGGGACTAGGATGTACAAATCTCGTAGAGCATAGGATTAGGACGTCCGCAGAACCGATAAAACAGAGGTACTATCCGGTATCGCCGGCGATACAACAACATATAGATAAGGAATTACAGGAAATGTTCAGTCTTGGCTTTCATACCATTCGGACGTGTTTTTTACCTTTGCGCTATTCTCCCGTCTTTTAAAATTCCCAAATTTCAACATCAATTTCGCTGCCAATAACTTTATTCTGTGTCACAAATAAATTCATTCTCAATTCATAACAAAATGTCTCATCAGTGCGCGAATCCAAACTGTGTCAACAACGAAAATCTTGCTGAGTCGGTTGTATGCAGTGGTCTGTGCGGTAAGCGTTTCCATACGACTTGTGTTGGCATAAGTAAAAGAACATTTGTTTTCCTTAAAGACTGCAATAATTTTGTTTTCAACTGTGACGAATGCAAAAATATTTCACTCTCGCATATAATGCTTGCGATTAAATGCTTGAGTGACTCAATTTCAACGACTGCAGAGAAAAACAAACTTTACCACAAGCAGTGTATGACACAGTTTGAAAAATTCGATGAGCTCATCAAAGCATTCGATGAACTAAGTAATAATTGTCAACAATCCGCGACCTACCTCAAAAACCGAATGAAGTGTCTTGAAATTCAGATTAATTCGTTCAACAATGCAAAATCGCCTGATAATGGTTTGGATTTAATGGTTTGGATTTAATAAACGAAATGAAAAAAATAGTGAAAAAAAAACTTTAAAACCTTTAATTCTTCCTTGAGTTCGATACGTTCCACCATTGAACAAACCTCTTCAATCCATCAGCTTACTTCTCTGAAAACTGCCGTAAACTCTGTTGAAAATCATCTGCAATCGATCTCACTTAACCCCACTCCCCTTCCGTGTCAACATGATGCATTGCGTTCTGAACTGGCTGATAGATTCGTTGACGTTACCAATGATCTTGCTTTAAATAGAGTATTGATCACAGATCTATCCGACGAAGTAAGAGCGGTTTCGTTTAAAAGCAATACACCTGATCAGCAACCGGAAAGACCAACTGAATCCAACATGTCCATACTTGATGAATTAACAGACGCCAACCTCACGACAACAACATCTAACACAGCTCATTCCGCCCCCCCCGTAGCCGAATTGGAACCTACTTTTTCTCCCCCCACCGAGCCCACCATAAACCGTTTGGGATCCTCTTGGACTATTTCTGAATGGAATACAAGGATCACAAAGCTAAACAACAACAACACTTCGATCTTCACAGTGAGGAACACACCTGTATCGGCTGACACCGTTTGGCTAGAGAGTTTCTTCCTTCGTAACTACACTATAAAGATTTCTAACATCCAGAAGATCTCTACTCCGAACTCTACTTCGTTTCGGATTAGCATTCCCACTTCCTACGAATGGCTGTTTACAAATCCTTTTGGAAATACCGTGAAAATTGGAAGGATGGTCATTGCACGTTGTAAGAATAAAAGTAATAAGCTTAGATTAATACCTGTTCCCAAGCCCGCAAAAACACCTTCCAACCGTAATTGGTCTTTTAAAACCCACATAATGCCAAGTTTCGCTCCCTCTTTCCAAATACCCTCTATTTCTCAGCATGTCCCAACTCCACAGCCCAAGCCACAAACCAAGCCACAACTCAAGCCACAACCAAAGCCCCGTAAATCAATTCAATCCAAAATCAAACCCATAGACGCCTCTTATCCATCCACGCTTCCTAAAAGGGTGTCTTTTAATCTTGAAACTACTCCATCTAATTCCTCTATACCAAGCCCACAAATCTCTGCCCCTTTTCCAAGCTTCGACCTAACGTCTGGAGCAAAATACCCTAATTTCGTCAGTTCCCACTTACTCAATCCAAACTCTTCCCAGTCTCCTCAAGGATCTTCCCCCTACATTGACCCTCTCCTACCTCCCGTAGTCAAACTCACGCAGCAAAACAATGATTCAACTGAATCGCGTTACGCTCTCTCGAGACTAAGAGACAAAAAAACTTATGAGAACATACGAATCTTTTTGTCTTATCTTCACGACAAATCGGACTCCCTTTGCTATGAAGGTAAGACTAGAACCAGTGTTATGGTCTCTATTCAACAGGAAGGTCTCCCCACTGACGTCACTAGTCTCAAGAAGCTCTTTGTTAAATACCACGAGTATTTTGATGGGCCTCCTCAAAAAGTTGAAAGTGATCTATGTGCTTTTGGACATTACATCCACTCTAAACGCATCTCTCACCTTCAACGTAGCAGAGCTGACCATGAAAAGTTTTTTCGTTCATAATTCAGCATCTCAGAATCTGCCTCTTACCTTTTACTACCAAAACGTAAGAGGACTTCGCTCAAAAACAAGAGCAGTCCTTCAACAATCCCATGCTTTGCCTTTTGAAGTCTATGCCCTCACTGAAACTAATCTTATCCCTAGCATAAATAACCAGGAACTGTTCCCATCTACTTTCAATGTTTATCGAGATGACAATCTAGACCGTGACACTGATGACTCTCCTTGTCGTGGTGTCCTCATAGCTGTCACCAATACAATTGATTCATCTCTTCTCTCAACATCCTCCTCCCCCAGCCTTGATTTTGTCTCAATCAAAATCACTCTATCCCATAAATCGCTTTACATTATCTGCTTCTATATCTTACCATCGCAACCCCTTGAATCTTATGAATTTGCAATCAAAACGGTTGACGACATTTCAGATTTATGCGAACCCCATGATGAGATCCTTATTTTCGGTGATTTTAACCTACCGTATCTAAACTGGACTTTGTCAGATGACCTATCGTTTTACATTGCTCCTAGTCCCATCTCTGCCAAAGAATGTCTGTTCGTTGATCGCCTGGCAGACTCTTGCCTCTGCCAAGTAAGCGGAATTTTAAACTACATGGGTAGGCAACTTGACCTTGTATTTACAACAGATCCCATTAATTCCTCAATCTCACTTTCGCCCCTGCTCCTTTCAACCATAGATAACCTACACCCTCCTCTCCTTCTCTCATTTTTTCTCCAGTCTTCACAACCATCTAACCCGCCTGAACCTCCAGCTTCATACGATTTCCACAAAGCAAACTTCCGCAAAATTAATGATTACCTAAATAGAATTCACTTTAATTTTGAAAATTTAACTGTAGAAGATGCCACATCCGCATTCTACAGAGAAATACATAAAGCTATATCCCTCTTCGTTCCCCTTTCTAGACTTAAAACTTCTTCCACTTCCCCTCCGTGGTATAACCATAGGCTCCGTACTCTAAGAAATAAAAGGAACAAATTGTGGACCATCTTCCTTCGTACTCGATCTCCTACTGACTATTCAGCTTACCTTGGCTCTTATTTACACTTCTGTGAGCTTTTCAACACCCTCTACCAACGCTATTTAATTGAAATGAAATCTAACATTATTAATGACCCTAAGTCTTTTTATAAATTTGTCAACCACAAAAGAAAATCTGACGGGTACCCTTCCTCCCTCTCCTTCAATAATGAATCCTCATCTGATGCACTCGCCGTAGCAAACTATTTCGCAAATTACTTCAAACAGTCTTTCACGGATGATTCTTTTGTTCCTGATTCAGATTATTTCTCGTTTTTACCGAATTTTTCCTTTGATCCATTCCTTCCACGTTTCTTTGACTCCTATCTAATTGAAGAAAAGTTAAATCATTTAAATGATGAGTATATTCCTGGCCCAGATGGTATACCTGCCATATTTCTTAAGAAGTGCTCCTCAACTCTTTCCCTTCCTCTCTCAAAAATCTTTAACTTGTCCATATCCCTTGGTGTTTTCCCGCAAGTTTGGAAAACGGCGTTTATTACCCCTATACACAAAAAAGGTCCTAAGTGTGACGTGAAAAATTATCGTCCCATCGCTAAACTATCGCATATACCCAAAATTTTCGAAAGCATACTGTATGAAAACTTAAGTTTTCGTTGCAAATCTCTCATCTCCCCTAGACAACACGGGTTCCTCAAAGGCAGGTCAACAACAACAAACCTCGTTGACTTTGTCTCATTTACCCTCACAGCCTTAGAGAATGGAAAGGAGGTCGATGTAATTTCAACTGACTTCAGTAAAGCTTTCGATAAAATCTCTCACAAACTTATTCTTTTTAAGCTTTCCACCCTCGGCTTTGAACCCATTCTATTGAGATGGATTTCCTCTCATTTAGAAAACCATTTTTACAGCGTTTGGTTCAGATCCGCCGTATCCAGCCGCTTTCTAGCTACATCCGGTGTTCCCCAAGGCAGCCATTTAGGCCCTCTCCTCTTCATTCTCAGTATTAACGACATTGAAATGATCATCAAACACTCCTCTATCTCCCTCTAAGCGGACGATACTTAGTTTTACCGGATCATTTCTTCTTCTGAAGACTTTTCCCACCTCCAACACGACCTCGACAATTTTTCAATATGGTGCTCCAAAAACTGCCTGGAGCTAAATGTTTCCAAGTGCCAATCAATAACCTTCTCACGAAAACGCATCAAGACTACTCCCCGTCTCTATCTTCTAAACGGTCAAATCATTTCCACCGTTGAGGTGATCCGGGACCTTGGGATTATTTGCGACCGTGAGCTGAATTTCCTCAAGCATATCGACGATATAATCCTTAAGGCAAATTCAGCACTTGGCTTCGTGAAACGATGGTCCAAAGAATTTGCTGACCCCTACGTAACCCGATCCCTTTACATTTCATTTGTCCGTCCGCTTCTTGAATACGCTTGTCAGGTCTGGTCGCCTTTCCAACAAGTGCACATTGCCAGAATTGAGAGCATTCAACGCCGTTTCCTCCGTTTTGCTCTTCGAGGTCTTAATTGGAGTAATCCCCTGATATTACCCCCTTATCAAGACCGAATCAAACTCCTAAACCTAAATACGCTGAAAGATCGAAGAGAAATATTTGACATTCTCTTCATTCACCGAATCCTCACAGGTACCATTGACTGTCCAGCCCTTACCGAATCCATTTTTCTAAATACTAACCCTCGTAACACCCGGAACCCCCGTCTCTTATATCTTCCCACCCATCGAACCTCTTATGGCTCCAATGAACCCATCTCCCGAATGCTGAGGAATGTCAACTCCCACTCCTCTTGCTTTGACTTCTATATGAGTACTCCCTGCCTAAAACTTCGTCTCCTAAGCCCTCCAATTACTTAGTAAGTCTTAGCTATTAAGTTTCTTAGTTTGTAAATCAATAGCTTGTACTCCATACCTAAAACTTTGTCTCCAAAGCCCTCCATTTAGTTTGTAAGTCTTAGCTATTAAGTTTCTTAGTTTGTAAGTTAATAGCTTGTATTAAGCCTAATAAATGGGGGTTTTGCCCCCACCAAAATTAAATTAAAATTCAGCCATTTTGGACAAACTCCGAAATGCTAGGTTTTTGTCTTCCTTAGACATTAAATCTGCCTATTGGCAGATACCAATGGAGGAAGAATCGAGAAAGTATACGGCCTTTACCGTACCGGGTAGAGGATTATTTCAATTTTTGAGAATGCCTTTCTCCCACACAACTCCCCGGCTACATGGCAGAGGTTTATTGACGATGTTCTGGGTCCCGACTTGGAACCGTTCGTCTTCGTATGCTTGGATGACATCATCATCGTCACCGATTCTTTCGAAAAACATCTCGAAATTTTGCAGGAAGTTCTTAAACGGTTGAGGGAAGCAGGATTAAAAGTAGGTAGGGAAAAGTGTAATTTTTGTAGGCCTTCTTTAAAGTTCCTCGGATATGTGGTAGATAGAAACGGACTTCACGTCGATCCTGAAAAGGTCGAAAGTATGGTGAAGATTCCGCCACCCAAGAACGTCAAGGAAGTTAGGAGTTTTGTAGGGACAATTTCATGGTATAGGAGATTTGTACCAAATTTTGCTGGGTTAGTTAGGCCCCTTACTGACTTGTTGAAAAAGAATAAAAAGTTTGTGTGGTCGAATGAGTGTGATGAATGTTTTAGGAAGGCGAAAGAATGTTTGGGTACGGCACCGATTCTGACCTGTCCAGATTTTTCTCAACCATTTGTCGTTCAGACTGATGCGTCGGATTATGGAATCGGAGTTGTACTGTCGCAAAGTTTTGATGAGGGTGAGAAGGCTATATGTTATATTAGCCGACCACTAAACAGAAGCGAGAAGAATTACTCAACTACGGAGAAGGAGTGTTTGGCAGTGATGTGGGCCATTGAAAAGTTGAGGCCGTATTTGGAAGGTGTCCAATTTACGGTTATAACTGATCACTATTCCTTGGTGTGGTTGAGTAATCTCAAGGATCCTCAAGGGAGATTAGCGCGTTGGGCCATTCGGCTACAACAATTCGATTTCAAGATTATTCACCGAAAGGGAAAAGAGCATGTAGTTCCTGACATGTTGTCGCGAGGAGTGCCGGAGTTAGCTGGCATCTCAGAAGCGGATTCTGACCCTTGGATAGTCAAAATGAAATCGGCTGTTGAGAAGGATCCATTATTATAAAAAGATAGGTTAGGGATTTTAGAAAAATGACATGATGGTCCATTAGCAGGACACATGGGCATACGTAAAACTTTTGCTAGGGTAGTTGAAAAATATTATTGGCCTAAAATGAGAGGAGATATAACCAGATATGTTAGGAATTGTAGGACTTGCCAACAAGTGAAGCCGATGAATGAGAAACCAGCTGGTTTGATGACAGAAAGGGAAGGTACTTCCAAACCATGGGAAATGATCTGCGTGGACTTGGTGGGTCCGCTTCCAAAATCATCGAGGGGTCTTATCCACATTCTGACTGTGGTCGACTATTTCACTAAATTCCCTTTGATGTTTCCGCTTCGGTCTGCAACTGTTAGGTCGGTATGTAAGGAGCTTGAAGAGAATGTGTTTCTTTTGTTTGGTGTTCCGAAATGGATTGTGTGTGATAACGGCCCCCAATTTCGCAGTAAAGAACTGCAGTCCCTGTGTGCAGAATACGCGTCGAATCTGAGGTATACTGCACATTACCATCCCCAAGCTAACCCTGCAAAAGAATTAATCAAATAATCAAAACTACGTTGAGAGCGTATATCTCTGAAAACCATCGGAGTTGGGATTGGGATACGCAGCTGGCAAAGGTGGCCTGTGCGATCCGGACTTCACAACATGAGGTGTTAGGATTTTCTCCATATTTTGCGAATTTTGGAAGAAACATGGCCACTAGTGGTCGTGATTTCGAGTCAAGGATCGATGGTGAAGTGAGTCACCAATCCTAAGAAGAGATAGGAGCGTCGTTCAAGAAGCTCAGAGAAGATATTGCTAAGAAACTAGGGGTAGCGACTAAGAAGTCGGCCCAGATTTACAATCTACGCCGGAGAGACACGGAGTATCAACTTGGCGATCTCGTGTGGCGTAGAAGCTTTGTACTCTCCGACGCTGCGAACTATTATGCTGCGAAATTGGCACCAAAGTTTGTTGGGCCTTTTCGTATTAGCAAGCGCTTGTCACCTTGGACATACTTGCTTAAAGATGATAAAGGGAAAGATCGCGGAACGTGGCACGTTAAAGACCTCAAGCCGTTTGTTGATGAGGCCAATGATAGTATAAGTCCCTTTCTTTGAAAAAGTTGTTTGTTTTTTTTTTTAATTTAAGTTTTAATATAACTACACCCGGTCGTAACATCTTTCCCTTTAATTCTGTTTGCTATTCTTTTCTCTATACTTTATTTTTACTTTTAATTTTTTTCTTTAGCTCTTTTCATATTTTTCCTTCAATTCTTTATACTTAACATCTTCTTCAGTTTTTAGTTTTTTATCTAATTTTCTTAAATTCGGGTTACTATTTTGCCTTGATGGAACTTTTACTTGTGTTGTTTACCCATCCATCTATTTCCTCTTTTTCCTGTGTGTGTGTGCTATTACTTTAGGAAATGGTTTACGTTTCTTGTGAAAAGTAAACAAATTTCCTGGGAGGTAAGAGTGGGATTTGTTGCGGTAAAATTTACCACAACAAAAACCATCTTACGATAGTTTGTCCGAGAACCTTATTATTTTGATTTTGGTCGCAGCTGCATGGTTCTGGGTGAGTTGAGGGCAGCCATGGTCCCATCAACCAGTGGCGTACTCATAGAGAACCCTGCAAAAGCAACCAACCATTTGCGAGTAGAACGGACGGTTCTACAAAAATCTTTACCAGATTACTCTTGCAGCGTGACCTCGATAAGATTCAGCAATATTGCGATGACTGGAAGTTGAAAATCAAAGTCCAGAAATCGGAAACAATTGTGTTTAGAACCCCGTTGGCTCGGGCCTCATGGGATACGAGAAAGAACTGACGAAAGCTGGTGATCGTTGATCTACATGGCCACCCACTGCCAAGTAAAGTAGTAGTCAAGTACCATACAAGATTTGTCCCATCGGAGGCTTTCCTCTATTTTGATATTGTAGGGCTGATTCAGGATAGGTTGGCGGTTCCGCTAATCTACCACGTCTGCCGTGGAACGATGGCTCCTTTACAACCGAGACGTCAGCGCAGTAGGCGGAGAAGCTGAGGAGCTCCTCCGGTTCAGTAGGGCGGTCTCAGATCGCGATCGTCGTGACGTTGTTAAAACGTCGAAAATGTTCTGGTGGTTGTCGGAGCAACAACAAGAATTTGATAATGATAGCGAGTCGCCAATGGCTGGCTTTCACAGGTTTAGCGTGTAAGTCTTAGGGTATAGGGGGTGGGCACAGTGGCAAACAAAAAAATCACAAAAAATCAAAAAAAAAAAAAAAACATAAAATCAAAAAAACCAAAAAAAAATTACAAAATACAAAAAAAAATAAACAAAAAAAAGCCGAAAGGTTCTGTGGCTGCTCTAGTTTTAAGTAGATTTAAGTAGTTTTAATTAGTTTTAAGAAAACAAAAAACATGCAGCCGTATTTATTAGATTTTCTTAAGACGTCTCTTAGACGTCGATTAGTTAAGTTTCAATTCAAATTTAATTGGAACTTAAGAGAGGTTGATTAAATTCTTATCGATAATCGATTCTGCGCTGATGCTAAACTAATTGATAGTTGTGTCAAAATAAAGTATAGTAAAAACAGAAATCTAGTCCAATTTAAACTGTGTTTTGACAACCATTCGTTTGTAAACAAATGTGGTGCCTTTTTGCTTATCAAAAAAAAAAAAAAAAAAAAAAAACACTTGTACGAGTATCATCAACCTAAAATGTGATTAGAATTTCTTTTGAATTTTCATTTAAAACTAACGCAGCACATTGTTGGCTTAAGGCCCTTATTATGAGTAGCAAATCGACCATTCGACCATGGAACAATCTTTCTTTGCCAAGCAAAACTGCAATTCCCTAACAATCACTTAACTCAGTTTGTAGGCACACGACATCCATGGCGAAATGGATAAAGCATAACTACTGCGTGGGCGTTTGACCACCATAAACATCCAAAATGATTTTTCTCTGGTAGGTATCACCTCAAAGCAGGAAAATATGCCTTGAAGAATGCTTTTCCAATTTAACCTTTCAGAACCGCACTCACGAGAATGGTTGTTGCGAGAACAACGTGTTTGGCCTTATAGCTCTGTGGAGCTTTTGTGCCAGCTTTTTAGGATTCTGTTTATTAATCATGACATCTGAAAAATTCTTAGCACATTGAAAACATTAAACGCGAATAAAATCTTTCATATTTTTGTTTTAAGAAAATTTTCTTTTTAGAAATTACATATATTACCAAAACAACAGATGAAAATTGACACCGATTTTCCCCGAAACGTCAGAATGAATTTTTAATTTGGATTTAAGAGACCTTTAAACGCCATTATTGGCATTTAAGTTAAGAGGCCTCTTAGCAAGGTTACTTAAATGTGAAATTTGATTATCGATACGGATTCGTTACTTAAGTGTAACTTAAAGGGCAATTAAATCTAATCGATGATTAAAAGTTCTTTATAGATATCTACGGCTGATGATCTTTCTAACTTAGTTTTTTAAAATTTTCTTAGTTTTAACTAGTTCTAGTTTTGATTCATGAGGTATCTTAAGGCCCAAGGGCACTTGTAGTAACATATTGAATAATTTAGAGTACCCGCCTAGGGTCAGTAGGTTAATTAAGTTATTATATAAGCTAATTTTACACATTTTTGTTAGCATGTAAGTAGATATAAGAAGGATTGAATAAAAATGAATTAAAAATGAAAATGAAAATGAGAGTCGTTGGCTAATAAACTCTGGGTCTCAGGTTCGAATCCCAGCCGTGGCGACGACTTTTATTTATGTTTTCACTTTAAATAAATAAAAAAATGTCGGTCGCCAATTCAATGCTTACCCCCATCGCAAAAGTGCCAAACGCACCTAAAAAAGTTTTCACTTCAAAAAAAACTTTTTATGAGTGGGTAGAATTGCCCAAAACTTCCATTAAAATTTGTAATTCATAAATAAAATGTTTACGTCTTGCAATTGGAGGGAACTTGAAAAGTGGTGGAAGTAGAATATTTTTGGATGAAAAGTGCATTCCTCTTTTCAAAGCACAACGCATTTTTTCACTACTAAAGTAATAAATACCACATTGCAAAGAGGAAATAATAAAACTAATTTCTAGCCGGATATAACCGCTAGTTGAAAAAAGATTTGATTTCTATTCATGAAAAATTAGACGGTGTTATTCAGAGGGGGATCGAATTTCCCACTATATACTTACTACTCTGTGCTCATAATCACTCTGCCTGAAATATCCCCAAATTTTTCTCAGACAAATTCAGCTAGTTATATCCTTCTTCTTCTTCTTCTTCTTCTTTTTCATTTCCGGCGTTACGAGTAGTGATCTTGAAGCGATCACAACTCTCCCACTTTTCCGCTTCACACTAGTGATCCGCCTGTGGGGTACGCCGCGTTGACCTCAGAAAGGGTCGGCAAGCCTCCCGGTTTTGGATTGTTCCATGTCTGAGGCCAACCAAATGCTGCTGTTTTTGCATTTGCTTGTACCAGGTGTGTTTTGGCCTGCCTTTTCTTTTTCGTCGCGAATTTGTTGAAACGTTGTACGATATTGCCTTTTGGACGGGGTTCTGCGGATCTCTCCTTTGAACACGACAATACCAACTGAGCCGGTCGGTCGTGCTGAATTTTGTCCAAGATGGTACTTTTGACATGAAGGCTTCCACGGATCTTAGTACTTCTAATTCGATCAAGCTTTGTTACTCCTGCTGTCATCCGAAGCATCTTCATTTCGGCTGCCGTCAATTTGCTCTCATACTTTTTGTACATTGTCCAACATTGTGAACCGTATGTCAGAGCTGGACGGACAACTGCTGTGTAGAGTCTTCCCTTCAACTTAGGGGGCATTTTTCGATCACAGAAGATAGCGGAGTTTTCTCGCCACTTCATCCACCCTACGCTTACTCGATGATTGATGTCGTCATCACAAGTTGCTTCACTATTGATCATAGATCCCAGATATTTAAACTTTTCACACTTGGGAAGCACATTTCCATTCAAATAAATGTCTGGAATAGGCTTGTCTGGATCTGAAAAAGGGCAGCACAGGTATTCCGTCTTTTTAGCGCTAATACGGTACCCATTTCCTTCCAGAACATCAATCCAAACGTCAAGTGCTCGTTGCAGGGATGTAGGATCCTCGCTTATGATGGCTCCATCGTCAGCAAAGAATAATTGTTGTACTTTATTGTCCGTTACTTTTCCTTCGAGCAAATAATCCAGAACAGCAATAAAGAGCAGTGGACTCAAGACACTTCCCTGATGTACACCTACTGTTATTTGGAATTCTTCAGTGACTACAGCTGGGCATCTCACTTTTGTAACTGCTCCCTCGTACATGTCCATAATTATTCGCACATAGGCTTCAGGAACTCCTCGGTGTCTGAGGGCCACCCATATCAGATCTCGTGGTTGTCGATCGAATGCTTTTTCGAAGTCAACCAACACAATATGCAAATCCTCTAAGGCATCTCGGTGTTTTTCCATAATGATCCTTATGCTTTGGATTGCGTCTGTAGTTGACTTACCCGCGACAAACCCGCATTGGTCATCAGACAGCCTTATTATTTTCCGCAGTCGGCTATCCAAAACCCGCTCCACGATCTTCATAGTGTGGGACATCAACTTGATCGAACGATAGTTGTCACAGCTTCTGGTATCTCCCTTTCCCTTGTACATTGGAAGAAGAAAACTTTCCCTCCATTGATTAGGCAAACTGTCACCTCTTACAAGTTTGGAGATGAGAATCGTGAGCCATCTTAACCCGATGTCTCCCATATTTTCCCAAAACTCATATGGTACCTCGTCTGGCCCAATCGCTTTGCCTTTTTTGGAGTTCTTAACTGCCTCCCTAACTTCTTCGACTGTGACGTCAGATACTTCCGTAAAGTTAGGTGCAGCTGTTGGAAAGTGGCGGCGAGGAAACTGTTCATTCAAAAGATCATCACAATACTGTCGCCACCTGTGAAGAATTTTGTCGTCATCCACAAGTAGCACTCCTTGAGCATCATTGATGAACTTCGGCGAACGAATCTCCTGCGCATTTCTCCTTCTCTGAGCGGCTATTTTGAAAATGGTTGCTCCCTTATTCAAGTTGCTTTGTCTTAGCTCTTGGATTGCCTGATTTGCTTCAGCAGCTGGGGCAGAAATCTCTTCCAGCTCTCGATACAGGCCCTCCGTGCTTTTTGCTTGAAGTTGGGCGCACTTTTTCTTCGCTTCTTTTCTGCAGCTCTTGTATTCCATTTTGAAACGCGCTTTTTCATTTGTATTTCTTGAGGGGCACTTCGACCAAGCTTGGAAAGCTGCTTTCTTCTTTCTAATCACTGCTTTAGCTTCATCATCCCACCACCAGGTTTCTTTAGCTTGTTGGTGGTGTCCTTTTGAGACTCCTAACAGTGATTTGGCTCTCTCTAAGCAGGTTCGTTGTAGGCGATCCCACATATTTTGTGCCGTGATTGCATTTGAAACTGCGTCGATGGTATTACACAGCTGACTTTGCATATAAGAAATGAATTGCTGTCCTTTGGTTTTCTCCAGATTGTACCACTTGATTCTCCTAGGAGCCTATGTTTGTTTGACTTCCTTCACCGCATCCGTAAAAAATTCTGTTAAAAGAAGACGGTGTTGTTGAGCGGCAGCTTCTCCTAGTATCACTTTGCAGTCTTTCACCCGAGATTTCATGTAATTGGTTACCAAATGGTAATCAATCTGGGTTTCATTTCCTCCACTGCTGTAAGTGATAGGGTGTCGGTCTTGTTTGATGAACATGGTATTTAGTACGATTAGACCGTATGACTTGCACATACTTAGAATATCTTCACCAGGAGTGTTCCTGGTGCCGAATCCCAAACCTCCATGGCAGTCTTCATAATCCTCGTTTGTCTTCCCGACATGTCCATTCAAATCTCCTCCAACAAACAAATACTCTTCTTTTGGGATGTTCTTAAGTAGGTTATGAAAATCAAGCCAGAATGCATCTTTTTCCTCCTGCTCACACCCTATTTGGGGAGCATATGCACTGATTATATTCCAGACCTTTCCTTCCATCACCAATTTAAGAGACATCAAACGGTCACTGGACTTCAAAATGGTCAACACGTTGTTACATAAACTTTGGTCAAGGATGATACCGACTCCGTTCCTACCTTGTTCCGTTCCATAGTAGAACATCTTGTAAGCCTTGGTCTTTGCATCTAAGAAACGGGCTTTGTTTGCTGTGTTTCGCCATTTCGTTTCCTGAACACACAAGATGTCCACTCGCCTCCTTCTCATCATCTCTTCGAGTTCGAGACTTCTACCAGTCATACTTCCAACGTTCCAACTCGCGACTCTAAATTTTCGTCCAACTCGTCGCATTACTTTGCTAGCCCCCGGAATCCGTATAGCTCTGACCCGAACATTTCTGCTCGGTCCAGGATCAGCTCCATGCATAGCAATGGAACTGCCTGGCGGGGTAGTGCTTCTTATGTTCGCAAGTACTTCCATAATGCTCAAAATTTTTCAAAAATTTTCCTTTCATCCTTTTCGACACATGCATGCTCCATTTAATGAGTTTGATTTCCCTTTTACTACACCGGTGATCTCCAGTCGTGTAAACCCCGGGATCTGCATGCATACTTGGGGAGAGTTTTTAGGTGGTATGTGTGTCGCTAGACTCACTTTGATGTTAGTTGTCTAGATATGATTGTTCCTTTAGTCGCCTTTTACGACAAGCGGGGAGGCGCTGCAGTGCTATTCTAACCCGACACTGCACGGGTACAGCTAGTTATATCCTTGTACAATACAAATGATATTTCTACTTATTAAGTGTTGTTTTCACTTATATGGCAAAGAACGTTTACTGCGGCAAGTTTTGAACCAAGGTTCTACATTCTCTACTACAAAAACAAGACTATGTACATTCCTTAAACCATTACAATGATCATGTTAATATGACACATCAAATGCTTCAAAACTAGGTAAAGAATGTTGGAGCACAAGATTCGGATTTTTGGTTATTGACAATCACTTATCACTTACTAAAACTATAAGAAAGCTTATAACTACTGATGCTATACGAATAAAATTTATAGCCCTTAGAAATCGAAAGGTTGCATTCTACTTATTATATATCACTACCACAACAAACATAGGTAAGTGACAGAACCCCTATAACTTCCATGGTAAGACCTCAGAGGAAGATGGAGAGGAACTCTTGCAATAAGTCATCGTCGACAAAATCGAAGAAAAACTAAAAAAGTTTTTTAAGACGTTGTTTTGAAAATGTAAACGCTGCCACTATACATCCAAAGCGACACTGAAGTTCTAAATGAAGATGAGAGCGAAAATGATGATAGTGAATAATTTATTTGATTTTTATGATAAATCATTATCATTATCACTACATAGTATAAAACAAAAACGCTTCTCGCTGTCTGCTTGTATGCTTATATCTTTAAAACTACTCCACGGATTTGGATGCCTTTTTTTCAATGGAAAGAGTGATCCCAGAGGAAGGTATATATGTATATTCCTTCCTCATACTCCCACAAGAACGAGAACGAGAATATAGACGGGAACATACAAGGGAACTTATTCCCACTGAAACAGGAGCGGGAACCAAAACGAGAAGTTAGTGTTTGCATTGAATGAAATTATATTCCTTCTTGAACGTATACAGGAACTGGAACATAACCTCCAACGTGGAAAATACTGGACCGATTCCAAAAATTATTTCACTGTTACAATGCTTCATTGCCTTTGAGTAACAAAGACTGTATTTCACCACCGTTTTCCCTCAGGAATGGGAGCGGGAACGGAATCAGGAATTCAAAAACCACTAAACCAATTTCAAATTTTTTGTGCTTATATAATTATTGTTTTCTCTATAGTATAGACTATGTTTCATCCCCATATTCATACGAGATCGGAACATAGACGGGAGCTTTGAAACAGATTGACGGCTTGACCGGGAACGGGAACGTGAACATACACGGGAACATAGAAACTGCTTGACCGATTCCAAAAGTTCTATAACCTTTAGAGTGCTTCATTGGCCTAAAGTAACAAAGGCTTCATCCCATTTTCCCACTTGAATGGAAACAACTTTACTTAATCTACTCATTTCGATGACCGTAAGGGCCGCGAGCTACGCCGGGTTAAGGGTTAGTTCGCTTTGAGAAATGTACATATTGAAATAATTATTATTATGACGAAATAGCTAATGTCTACTTATTAAAATTAATACTGTCTTAAAGTATTATATTTTAAAAATGTTGTGTGAAAGTTTTATAAGGAAATATAGAAAACTACGGCAGTGCCAGCAGTTGTTGGAAAGCGTCTCGAAAAAAGGACAGTTGCGGTGCCCTTCATAACTCAGTACTCCATCGTTCAAAATCAGAAATTCAAAGATATTTCGTTAGATAATTGCTTTTTACAGGTAACACTAGGAGGGTTTTTGAAATTTAAGTCTTCCACATTTTGGCAACATTTTGAAGTGAAAAATTTTTTTGGGAAGCAATCGGAGCATCTGCAATTGATAAAAAAATATATCAGCGAAATTAAAAAAAAACTCCCCAGCGTTACCTTGTAAGTCATAATACATATACAGAAATTGTGTTCAAAATTTCAAAAGAATCGATGTAGGAGATTTTAAGCTAAGAGGGGCACCGACTTTGAGACGTGAGTTGTTGAAAAAACACTTAAAGACTACCAGGAGGTCAATTCCGTAACTGTGAAGCTGTGAAGTGATAATAATTATTTCATTTCAGTCTTCACAGAGGGAAATCATAATGATAAATCACTCTGGCAGTATGTACTAAAAAGTACTAAATGATAAATGTTGTCATTTTTGCGTCAATTTTAATTTTTATTTGCAAAAATATATCTAAAAACATGTCAGGCATAATAATTCAGTTTATATTTAAAAATAGACGCCGTATTAAACAAAGGTAGTTTCATTGCAAAAATGTCTTTTCTTATGAAGTAGTTCTATTTTATACATATACAGCCGTATTAATAAACGTAGAGTAGCGAAGGGTTAAGCCTTATTCCATGGACTAAGTAGAAATTGCTATTAATAAAGGAAAATTTTTGTTAACTGACGTCTACTAAGTTATTCCATCGATGAGGGTGGTTTAGCGACGGAATAACCAAGAAATGTCTCAAATTGCAAAATAAAAGAAATTTTTGAGTTGAAATACATGTGCTTACAAACATGACTTTGGTGGTGAACCGCACTAGTTCTATTTTTATAATTTTTTTTCTGTAAATTCATAGACTAGTAGGTACTAGTAGAAATTTAACAGAATTGTTCTAAAACATTTGTTTATGCGCAAAATCAATCAGCCCCCAATGTCTTTTCAGCGTATTAGCCGACTCAACCGTGTTTTTTTGGCACGGTCACCAATTACTTGCGTCTTTTGACTGTGTGCATTGCACGAAACCGAAAAGGCCCGTGAGTGCATCCTGAAGGCTAATCAGTTGGCCCTCAAATCACCAACCCAACCAGCAAGAAGGCACTGTTCTTACAGGGTATGCGTACTGCCCGTACTGCTAACAAGCACATCGGTAAAGGCACCTGGAGTATCCTGCTCGCATACACTCGTCCATACGTGCGATCAAAGAGACGGAAATTCGAACGCAATCGTGGTCGCAGCTCGCAGGAGTACCTTTGGTTGCAAGAAATAAAAATGTATGTTTTATGCTTAAATACAACCAAACTAATAAGATATGAGAGTAATAAAAAAAAACTTTGTAGTGGTTGAAAATTACAAAACAAATTTTCGTTTGTTTGTTATCAAGTAAACATAAAAGGAGGTAAGCGGTTTCGCTTTTTGCTTGTTGTCTGGTTAGCAAGTGTTGACTCCAATAGTTGACAAGTTGTTGACCTCGTTACTGTGCTCCGAGCACTTTCTTCAATCTCGGCGATCCACTAGAAGATGTGGCGCGGTTGAGGAATATCACTTTGCTGAAACGACCAAAAAGTTATAAAAAAAAAAAAAAAAACATAAATGGGTCTTCTTCAGTGCGTAAGGCTTACTTTTTCCACTCCTCTCCAAAACCAAATCGATGAAACGATCCTTTTTTACTGCTTTAATGAATTTTGTCAACAAATCTGGCCCTCCAATCAATTTATCATAATGTTCTGGTCGTCCAAATTTAATGCAAGAAACTACCATAAACTTGGCATCTTTCCGGGCCATTTAATCGGCCATGAAACACGCTATTTCACATGTGGTCACAGTCACAGCATCTAATCTAATTACAGCGAAATATGCAAACCAGACACACTTTAAATTTGTTTCTCTAGAAACAAAAGAATTATCAACTTTCTAAATAAATATTTCAAGTTGCTTGTCAACAAGCAGCAAAAATAAATTTCCCTGAGGGAAATCTCTGGTAAACGTCACTTTACTATTCCGGGAACAATTTATTATGAGAAATTTTAACCCATGGACTAACTCTTATTCTGTGGTTTAGTGAGTCTGTAGAATAAGAGTGGAATAAGCGTTTTTTATTAATATGGCTGATAATTATTTGCCCAGGAATAAAATGAAGATATTGGACACCTGCCAAAATCTCGTCAAATACTATCTCAGCCATCTTCCATCATGGAGACAGACGCGGCAAGTTGCTCTGATTCTTTGGAACAGCCGTCTTGCTCGAAACTGGTCGAAAAGACTACAAAAATAGTGTCTGATCAAGACGCAACTGAAAACAAATCGTCCGATAAGGATGACAACAACAAAGGTGGAGTCTTAGACTCCGACGATGAAATGCTTGGGGTTCTCCTTTCTGAGGATGAGTTGCTAGACTCCGCCTCAGATATGGAGGACCTTAATGCTACAGTGTTGGAGATTAAGCTGGATGATTGTAGCAATGCTGCAGATACTCCAGATTAATCTCCAACACTCCATCAAAGCCTCGGCCGGACTCCTTTTCCGACTAAGCAGGTCCGGCGAGGATATAGTCCTGATCCAGGAACCATAGCTTAATAAATCCGTGGTAAAAGGACTCAGGACGAAAGAATATTCTCTGCTGTATGTGACGGACAAAGGTGAACCAAGATCCTGCATACTGGCAAAGAAAACACTTAACGTATTTTTACTACCTAATTACAGCAATTGCGACAACACAACAGTAAAACTGCAGACCAACAGTGGGACTTACTGGCTCATGTCCGCCTATCTAGGCCATGACCAACTAGGGCCGCTACCAGGAGAGACGCTCGAGCGCGTAATAAAAAGCGCAACAAAGCTCAAAGCGGATCTCATAATAGGAAGTGAAGTCAACGCACATCACGCAGTATGGGGAAGTACGGACGTAAATGAAAGGGGTGAGTCTCTTTTTAATTTTATACTAAGTACTAACCTTCTTATCTGCAATATCGGTAACGAACCAACCTTTGTCACAAAAAACAGACAAGAGGTTTTAGATGTTACCTTTGTAACTCAATCAATCTATAACAAGATTAAAAAATGGGCTGTATCTAAGGATCACTCCTTCTCTGATCACAGATACATCCAATTTAGTCTAACAGATGACACACCAAAACCCATAGGCTTCCGTAATTATAGGAAAACTGACTGGGTAAAACTTAGGGAAATCTTCAAACATTGTTACAACTACAATGACAATAGCTTCCCTTCAAACCAGAAGGATCTTGACAGCAAAGTCGACGATCTAACTAGTGCTCTTAACCATGCCTTGTGTAACTCCTGTCTTCTTACCATAGTAAGAGGGAAGAAGAAACCACACTGGTGGACCAAAGAGCTATAACCGCTCAAGAAAAGTTGTGCGAAGCTTTTCAATCGAGCCAAATCATCCAGAAATCCCATAGACTGGGATCTATATAAGGAATCCCTTAGGATTTACAAAAAGAGGTTACGAATAAGCAAAAGATCCTCTTGGAAGGAATTCTGCAATAAAATTGAAGACTCCTCAGAGGCATCTAGACTTAGGAAAATCCTATCAACGAGTCCAAACATGCCAAGTTCTATAAAAGATGAAAATGGCAACTGGACCAACTCATATAAAGAAACATTAAACTTGCTACTGGATACTCATTTCCCTGGTAGCTCGTTGACAATAACAGACGAAGCACTTGCCTCGACTCGCAAACCAATCAGGTAAAGGTCTTATCTCTAGAGATATACTGTTATGGGCAATAAACAACTTTGACCCTTATAAATCGCCAGGGCCTGAAGGAATCATCCCTGCGAAGCTGCAGCAGGTTTTAGACATCATCATCTATAACTTAGAGATGATCATGAAAGGATACATCAGCTACGCCTATATTCCCAAGGCCTGGAGAGAAGCTAGGGTCGTCTTTACACTCAAAGCCAGCAAAAGCTCCCATGTAAATCCAAAAGATTTAAGACCTATTAGTCTATCATCCTTCCTCCTAAAAACACTGGAAAGAATGATTGACATACACTTAAGACAAGAAATTAAACCTAGTCTGATCTCAACGGCGCAACATGCCTATACAAAAGGTAAATCAGTGG
>CAJZBU010000042.1:10000-41779 GCA_914767635.1 Melanostoma mellinum
GGATGTGATTTTTGATCACATTCTGAGCAAAAAAACTGAATGAAAGGGAGGGGGAAGAATGGTTCTCGAAAAATCGAGTATAAAAGTAAAATTTTTGAAAATCAATGCTGTTTTGGGTCGAAGACAATTTTTGAAGTTCTTAGTTTTCGAGAAATTAAAAAATGACCGAAGGTACTTTGCTCCAGAAAACCCTTTTTTGCTCACAAAATAAAGACCAATCAGCGAAAAGCCCATAAAATTCGATTTTCAGGTATTTTTAAAAGTTCTCAAAAAGTGACTAAGATTTTTGCTTTTGGTATTCTGTGTTTGATTCAAAACTAATAAAATCATTGATTATTGAATAGGAAGTGACTCTTACAAGTTCAAAGTTTTGTAAAAATTTTATGTAAAATATTTTTTTTTTTTTTTTTTTTTTGAATTTTACTTTTAGACTTAACTATTCAAGAACCATACCTTAACTAAATTGAAAAGAAGTGTTAAAGAACAGAATATAAGCTTTGGGAAACACTAAAGTAAGTGGTAAATTTGTCTTCGGGTTCGTATTCCATGGCTTGACTGATTTTTAATATATTTTTATTTTTTTTTTAAATTGCGTCAATTTTTAGTAAATTACCCTTCTTGCCTAATTGGAGAGAGATGGACTCCCCCTCCCATAAGATTTTTTTCTAAGAATACGACCTAGAAACAGATCCCAAAGTTTGCTACACAATTACGGAACTCTTTAGTTCTAAGTAATCAAAACTTCATGATTTAACAAATAAGAAAATGGTTTAACGAGCGAGCATTTACTTTGCATGATGGACATGTAGCCCACAGAAAACCGATTTAGTTCACGTCTTACCTGTGCTCGATTTCTTGCATGCGTTTCAAATGTTCATTCCATGCTCTCTCAGCATCATAACTAGCTGGAACTATACATAAAAAATGGTCAGTACATAGATTTCCGACAAGAGAAAACTTACAAAATAAAATGCAAAAATTATTCTTACAATTAAGTTATATCACTGATTCTTTTATAACGTAAATTCCATTAAAGTATTTTGAAAAGATGCATACTAAAATCATAAATGGATTAATGGTAAAAAACATATTCCAGTGGAACAAAAATGATTTTTTATGAACATGAATGAATTAGTTCAGCAGGCAGGAAAAAAGGAATAAGTTCATCCAAAAGATAGTTTCAATAAAACGGAGCAAAAAAGTTGTCTGGCAAACCATAAAAATGCAATAATGATTAAATACATCGAGTAATCCGGTTAATGTTGTCTAAACACTTACCGAAAATTTAATTTACCTAATATATTATAAAACTTCATGTTTTGGTTACCCTATTTGTCTACACTTTATTAACTGGTTTGTAAACATTTGACAGAATTAATAGTAGTTACATATCCAAATAGGTACATTAGTTTGGCGAACTATTTATTTTTATTTAAGTTTAGCGGAAAATCATTGGATTCCTATAAATAACATACACCAATAATATAAATTACTTAAAAAAAAAAAAGAATTGAGATTGACTATAGGTAGCTGTTTTGATTATGTCGCTTTTGAAAGTTTGTTATTTTAGTTTCGTGATTGAAGGCTTTCATGTGCTTCGAAAAACCAGCAAATTTATTCTGAAACAAATTTTGAAAGTTAAAAAAATGTACACACAATATGAACTTGGTAAAAATCAATAAAAATGTTTTAAATGACTCATTTTCTATAATCGTTTTTCAACTAAAACATATTTTTGTGCGCTCCGCTGGAAGCCAGTGCTCAGTTTGCAAAAACAAAACTCACTAGATTTTGCACACAATAATGTGTGCCTTTAAAAAATAAATTATGTGATTCATTTTTTTTTTTTTTTTTAAGTAAAATAATAGTTTAAAATTTTCTCTTTTATTCTAAAATTAAGAAAAATACTACACACAGTTATCTTATTCAATCAAGTAATTCGTCACTAAGTAGAACTTAGATACTACATATTTGAAATTTAAGTGCTGTGAACTGCTGTCTGATTTGATTGCACCGTCTATTCTATTCTGGAGACTTTGGAAAATCACTGTGTGAACAGGAATGAAAATTAAAAAATGGGTTTTGTTGCATTCAGTCTATTTACACCGACACAAAAACAATATTTTCGAAAAAGTTCTCAAAAGGTAACAAGTTTTCCCATGCAGATGCACTGTTCTTAAACCATATGTTTTCATTAACGGGATGAAAAAAAAAACAACTAATTTCACATTTTAATTGATGAGCTAAGTAAAATTAGAGGGTAGAAAAGTAGGAACTGAACTGCCTGGCTATGTTTTGAAGCAAAAATAATAATAACACATAATTTGAAAATGTAGCTAGCTCATTTCTAAAAATCATTTTATTTTTTTTATGTTTTGTAAAACAAAAGCTTAATATTTTCGTTAAAATGAAGTTTAGAAAAGATCTAGATTCTAGAAGAAATAAAATGTATATCAAAAAATACTGGTACTCATATTCGAATTTACGTTTGAGTAAGAATGCAAATTTTTGCACCAAAATTTTAAACAGAAAACAAAACAAGACAATTATCTGCTTTTTCTCTTTTAAAACGTATTCTAGGGTTATATTTTTAAAAGAATTAAGCCTCATAAATCTCAGTAGTAACAAAAGTGTTAATTGTACATAAATAGCTAGCTACTTTTTATGTTTTCTAAAAACTACATAAGTTTCATTCAAATCTATTGAGCGGTTTTTGAGTTACAGTGGGCACTTGAGGAAGAAGATTCACAACCCAGATCTACCATCAACAACCGCTGCAGTTGTCCACAGTGAACATTTTCCTGTGCCTTTCCGTTCAAAACCGATGGAACAGCTTCCGCTATCACAAATGTCTGGTTGTAGCAGATTCAGCGAATTTTCACACAAATCAGTATCTGTTGAACTACCATATCTTATAAATTCAGAAGAGTTAAATGACTAAGAGAGAGGCTTAAATCAACCTTAACTTAAACCAGAGATATAAGCTTCAGGCTAAAACAGTATAATTTGCTTAAGAAGGAAGTTAATAAAAGTTGTAAAAGAAAGCGTCATGAAATATTTTTTCTGTTTATTTGATTGTTTCAGTGTTTAGATATTAAAATTTATTGTTCCTTCTAAATAGAAGTGATAAACATAGTAAATTAACGTTCTTTTTCTTGCTTTTGTATTCTACTGAATTAACAAACTAAGATTATTATCTTCAAATTTGAAATTCCGTTCTGGTTGCTAAAAAAGCAAACTTTGATAGATAAAAGTATTTTTCCTGGTTAAGTTAGACGTAATTGATCAAAATCAGCACCACAAAACTCAGACTCAAAAATCGTGTTTACTTGTGTTATATTATATGTATATAGTTTTGCAATTCAAAGTTCTGTTTTGCTAGCGAAGGTGCATAACAAGAAAACTTTCATCTCCTTTTTGTGAAAAAAAAAAAAAAAAAAAAAATAGCTCAACTTTCATCAATGCTAAGGAAAGACAAAAATACTTAGGTAGATACAATCAATTTTGCGAAAATAAATTTGTAACCTAATCTTCTACTTATCCGACAGAGACCCGAAAAGTTAACCTTGAACAAGCTATCTTATATTTAGAATGGGCAAGTTAATATGCGCATTGCATTTTTTTTTATAAAAGTGTGTTAAGAAAATCTTCAAATCTTTCAGTTGTTTGCATTAGTCAATATATTATAATAAAATAAAAAAATCAAGTCTAATAGAAATTGTCGATGAATAAGGGCATAGTTTAAAAAGCAATGAGAATTTCGGAAAACCTATTGTAGTGAAATACGTTTAACTCTATTTTTAGATAAGTTGTGTGTTGATGGCTTTGTATTTTGTATAAGCGCTGCATTTGCTTAGGTAATGAAAATCTATAGCCTTACAAGCATCCTTCTTCTTTGATGGAAGCGAAAAAAAACTTACTTGATCTGCTGTAATGGTGATCGTATATAGCACGTGGAGAGTAACCATAAGTATCCCTTGAAACGGGCTGGTATCTGTACCCATGCGATTGAATTCTCTCCGATGGGGTAGCTGGTTCATCGAAAATACTCCTGTATGTTGGTGGAGAATCCACATATGCACTGTACGGCCTCCATGAACGTGCTTTGGGGGTATCGTGCGCACGAATATCTTCAGAACCTTAAGTATAAAACAAAAAATAATTTGAAATATCTGTGTAAGATTCAAATTATTAAATCATGTTCCTCTCAAAATGGTGAATTCTCTGAACACACAACGTTAAAACATGAATTAAAAATAAAAAAGTTCATATGTATGTATTAATAGGTGTGACATGATTATATAAAGACGCAAATAGTTTCTAATAGAAAATATTCGTGAAATGAATAAAAAAAAGTTATTATTAAATGCAATCGGTTATTTGCTAGGGAATTTTCGTAAGTCTCTCATTCTTTTCAATGTACTGCTGTGAGAGGATGAAAAATATGATACATACTGATTCCGTAAACAGAATTCTATTTTTGAGAACACTTCATAATACACATAGCAAAGTCTATCTTATTTTTTCTGTTTGATGATTTCGTTATTGATTTTGGATTTGATGAATTTTTTTTTATTTCATTTAGTTAATTCTAGCCACATACCTTTCAAGGATCTTATGTATGACTGCCAGAATTTCGCTTTTTTGCTGGGAGTTTCATTTCTACCAATCATTTCCAAGTGATTCTTGAACATCTTGGGGCAGTAGAGTTTTGAAAGTTTCACAAATATATATACTGCTTATATTTATTAACTAGATTCCAGGTCTCGTATGCTCTAAATTTATAAGAAGAATTTCAAACTTGTTTTAATTTTTACTTGTATTTTAATCCAGCACTTTTTTTTATTTGATGGGTTTTCAATTCAGAAATAACTAGATACATAGACGCTTTATATAACTTCGTAGTTGAAAAAAACAAAATTGATATTTTGGTTCGTAATTAGATAAAAATATCACTGAATTACTTTAAATTCGTAATAAATCATAAAGAAGTTACGGTTTAATTTTTGTATTATATATTTTATTTTTTTATAAAATCAAACGATTATACTTTCTTACATTTTATTCCAAAAAATAGCGATCTATCCTCAGCGAATAATTTTTTCAAACTACCAAAAGATTTTATTTAGCTTCATCGAAAATGTTCGACGAAAATACATAAGAAATAAAAACATTTATACATGTTTTTGTTTGAGTTTTCGCCTCCCTCTTTTTTGCAAGAAGTATATTTATATCGATACAGAAATACTAGCATAATTTAATATTTTCTTCAAATTCTCATTTGAAATCTCTAGGTAGATATTGAAAAAGCTTAATCTCAAGATCACCTATCACTAATACATCTACAAATATAATAAATGTGAAAATGAAAATACTCCTACACAAGCGTTCTGTGTAAAGAGAATGAGTAAGTCTGCTATAAGTAATTTTTTTTAGAACTTTTTCCAACCTGTTTGGTGGAACGCTAAATAATCTATTTTAAAGTCTTTGATATCATTTGTTATAAAATAAAGCGCAATATCAATGCTTTTGTTCACAATATTGTATATACATATAATTGGAATTCTAATTTAGGATAACCTTAGCTCTTGCTTTGAAGTAGCGTGCATTTTTTTAAGTTATTGCAATATTTTCGGTATTTGTACGCAATTGCTGGACTACCATCTAAACACAATTAAATTCTTTACTTATTTTGAAAAAATGCCTTTGCTTAAAGCTCAATCAGCAAAAAAAAAAAGCAAATTGGCTACAGAGACATTTTCAATGCATTTTAATTGCTTTTACTTGCAACTTTTGTTAAGTAGTTATACCATTTACTCAAAAATAGTTGTGTTTTCTTAAAAAGTTAAACGTTGAATTATGAACTAGACCCCCTTAGGGAGTGGAGCAAAGATGGAGGTGGTGGGGGTGCCCCCAAAACAACCCTCAAGCGCAACCAGGCGTCAAAAAGTTACAACTACCTACGCTACGTTGCTCGGGGGCTGTTGTGGGGGACACCACCACCACCTCCAATTTCCCCCCACATCCAAACAACTCCTGTAGTGATGAGTTTGATTTTATCAAATTCAGTTTTTTTCATTACATGCGGGTTGTAATTTTTTGATGGGGTGAGCGCCACCCGTTTGCACTTGGAGGTTGTTGCGGGGGTACACCTCCCCTCCCCACCACGTTTATGAATTCAGAAAACTAGGTTTCAAAGCTCAGAAGTTTGTCTGTGAACCGGTTGACAGATATCCTTTGAAATTGGAACGTAGTATGAAGATGAGATACCCTGAGAAGGGTAAGAATTTATTCGAAACTACGCAGTCACACCACCTGAATGTGGAATGCTTTGTCAGACTCTGTTTTTCCTCTGCATTACGATTCACAAAAATTCAGAAGTAATGTGCATCAGTGTCTCCTACAAAATCCTATCCTATTATGCTTAAATGCTCACACTGTGTTTTAAAACATAATAAGGATATTCATAACCCCTTGATGTGCGCGTTAATTATATTTAAAAAAAAAAAAAAGAATCTATTTCAGTTTTTGAATATGAGCGTTCACTTACTGTTTCAAGACAAAAATCTCAATAAATAATAATCAAGAAAAACTACGAAAACTAGATACAAAATGTTTTCAAATAGAAACTAAATCACATTGAATTTAATTTGAGAATGCAGCTTTTCACTTTTTATCCAACTGTCTATGTCAACTTATAATTTTCAACATTTTCATCTAGGTAAAGTACACTAATGAGCAACGTCTGCGGAGTCAGTCGACGCAACTTAGAGAGTTAAATCTAGTTTTCATTCATAATTCCCACCCTAGTAGACAGATAATAACAAGTGTATTCCGAAAATCTGAGTTCGAGCTAATTTTTCGCTAAGTAGGTTCGCCAATAAGCAAAACATTACTATTTGGTGCGGTGGCGTTCTGGGGCAATATTTTTTCGTCCACGATAACGATCGTCACATTACTCTGAATGGACAGCGATATCGCACCTTGACCACCGTTCCTTTTGGGAATTGGATCTTTGGACAACATGTCGTTTCAGCACGATAATGTCATAAGCCACACAACACACTTTACAACAGATTTATTGTAGAGTAAGTTTGATTAGAGTGTTTTATCATGAAGGGGGCCAGTCAGTTGGCCATGACCGAGACTCGTTTGATTTAACATGTCAAGTCGCCGACGCGACGTTGCAAGAGCTCAGAGCCAACATTAACGTGCCTGCCATGGCCATATGAACGAAATTGAGTTCCAATTATAAATGTTGCGATTCTACTTAAAGCATTAAATTTGAATAAAGTTTTTGAATATCTCAAATGAAATGTGTTACCTATATTTAAAAAATGGTTAATCCTTATTGGAGAACCTTACATAATGAGATGCTTCAACCTGGTGTGGTTTTTTTTTGATTGGGGTTCGGCAAATGTTCTTTTTACTTGCGAATATAATACAGTTTTTGCATTTTTTATTCATTCTTTTATAGTTTTTTTTTTTTAATTTTATTTAATATTTTCAAAACGGCATAAGTATCAAATTTCTTATGAAAACGAGTTCGAGCAAGATCTTAAGATTCGCGTACTTGGTTTTTTAGAAACTCGTTTCGCTAAAAACTTATGGAATGTTTAGTATTTGATTTGAGTTGACACTTGACAGCCTTGTACTACCAAATACATTATGAAGAGCGAATATTAAAACAGTGTACTCAGTAAGATTTTGATATTGTACTTAGCACACAATCGCAAGTTCGTAGGACCCAGTCGTGCACATTTTTTGAGTAACTTTGACCTCCAAATAGTAGTCCTCCAAGTCAATATACTAATCATTTAATAATAAATCCTCTACGAACGCCTCGAGCAATAAACAAAAAAAAAAAAAAAAAATCGTAAACAGCGCCAAACAATTTTCAATGCTTCTTGTGTCACCCATCTATTCAAAACACTCCGTGAAACACAGGCGGATTTTAATTCTGATCCCTCAGAGTTTACCTGCGTGGGTACAGCTTGATGCTATTATTCATTTCATCACACGGCCTCGACATTCATATCCGTATAGATATTGTTTATCAACATCTACCACAATACGGCCTTTGTTCTATTACGAACCTCCATTTCAATTGGTTAACATTCCCCGTCCATAACCAAGCCATTCTTTATTGTTTCATTTACAGAAGCTCCAAGTAGAATAGCAATTGAACTTCTACCGAGTTTGGTGCGCTATCTGACTCCATATTAAGAACTGTTCAGTGTCTCCCAGTTTCCTCATACTGAAATTGCGATTGCGGGTACCTGATACTGGAGTCCATGCAGCCAACACTCTTGAACTATTTCTCAGATCTCATTCCGAAAAATACACGGTTATAAATGATCAATAACATGATTGTGAAGATCACCAAAACTCCTAAATTCGCGTTTCGCCCAGGAAGGGCAATTAGCTCATCAGTGGCGTAGATAGCTTTTCGCTAAGGAGAGGGGGATATTCCTAGTTCGCTCATTTTTTTTAAGTTTTAATAATTAAAAAAAAAAAACAACAATTAGACTTTATTGAATTCATTAAGTGTGCCATAAAAAATTATATTTTTTAAAGATAATATATTATGCGCATTAATTTGAATATGAACTAGATTAAATATTGATGTAAAAGGTGAAATAATATTAATTTAAAAAATAAGTCGTGGAATAAAATCCTTTTTATTTCTGTCCTTTTTAGATAAAACACTTATAGCCTCGTCTGCTGCTATAAGTATTTCGCGATTAATAGCTAGAGCAACCAAACCCTTCAAACGAAAACGATCTTGCAAATACTCTCTTTTTCCTCTCTTTAAGTAGGATAAAGTTCTTTCGGGAGATGACGTTGAAACGGGCAGTGTAGCTAATATCCTGAATAAAATATATACACTCGAAATTTTTTTCGAAATTTTTTTGGTTCTTTTTTTTGGTGTATGAACTTGGAAAATTTTTTTTCAACTTAACCTTTATATGGACTGGATAGCTTGTTTGTTTAGCTTGAATTTGTTTTTTTGGAAAGTTCGATTCGATTTTTCTCATTGAGATATCGATTTTTGAATGAAAAAGGGTCTGTTTGTCTTTAACCATCAATATCTCAGCTGATATGTATGTATATTGTATACTCTTAAGTTACACTGTAACACATACCAATAGACTATGCTCTTAGAATAGTAATTACATGAAATAAATTCAGTCGTTAACTGAGTGTCAAGTCGTTCACTTCTTTTCTACATATAGATATGAAATTGGCGACGAGGAAAACGAGAAATAGTGCGACGCGAAGATTGTGTAAATATATCTGGGCTACATGCCAGAATTTCCATTGGAAGTGTTATAAAACATTATTAGAGTATTAAAGAAAAATAAAAAAGTATAAAACCGTAAAAAGAATAGAAACACTCACGTGATTTTTTTTCTCCCTCCCAACGGTTAAACTGTGCAATAAGTGTACCTATGTATGAACAGTGGTGATGAGCTCCCCTGAAAAAAAAGTAGAGGAGAAGCAAATTTTTAACGAAGTTCAACCACAAAGTGAAGAAGAGGAGAAACGACTCGTATATAGCAGTGACACAGTGAAAGAAGAATCAATCAAGATGACAAGCTTCATAGGGAGAATAGAATTTTTTAATATTGGAGATGATTTTACCTCCTATACCGAAAGAATGTCCCACTTATTAAAATTAAATAAGGTAACGTCAGATGAGGACAAAGTTTCTTTTTTAATTGGCGTGGGTGGCGCTGAGTTATATAAAATTGCAAAAACGTTAGTTGCACCAGCTAAGCCCGAGACATTAAAGTTCGAAGAGCTAATAGTGAAATTGAAAGCTCATTTTGATCCAAAAAAAAATATTACGGCAGAGAGGTTCAAATTTTTAAAACGAGACCAGTTAGCAGAAGAAACAATATCGGATTTCATAGTTGCAATTAAAAGCTTAGCTGATAATTGCAACTACGGTGAATTCTTGGCAGAAGCGTTGAAAGACCGCCTATTGATGGGATTAAGGGACACAAAAATTCAAAGAAAATTAATAGACACAGGCGATTTGACATTCGACAAAGCGTGCGACACTGCTTTAAATATGGAGCTCATCCAGGCTGAAATACAGATCATTAACGGATCAAATAAGACAACGAGTTCGACAGTAAACTGGGTAAGACGGAGAGAAGGCGCAAACGAAGTGAAACGGAGAGACGGAGAAAACGAAGTGAAACGGAGAGACGGAGAAAGTGACAAGCATAACTCGAAACAACGGCAGAGGGACGGAGCAACCCAGCAACCCAGACAAAATATTCAATGTCATTTTTGTAAAAAGTGGGGCCACATACAAAAGAACTGTTATCTAGCGAGGAATCAACACAGGTCGAAAAGTAGAAGTAGACGTAGTACTAATTACAGTAGAGAGTATAAAAATATTAATAAATTTGAAAGTGAGGATGTAATAGTAGATGATACTAATTTGGATATAGGCTATATAAATAATTTAAAATCTGGAAATAAACCCTTATATATCATTTCAGAATGTAATGGTAGGCAGCTAAAAGTGGAAGTTGATACTGGTGCCTGTACGTCAATCTTACATGTTCAGACATATACAAAATGGTTTAAAAATTTTGAATTGCGAAAGTCGGCTAGACAGTTGCATGTGATTTCGGGAGAGACGGTGAAAGTTGTTGGGTGCATTAAAGTTCCTATGAAGGTTGAGGGTAAGGCTGAAGAGTTTGAGGTGGAATTATTTGTGGTGGACGGTCCAAAGTTTTTTGTTCCTTTGCTTGGTAGATCTGAATTAGATAAGTTTTTTCCAAATTGGAAAGAAACTTTTGGTTGTCAGTATAAAGATTTTGCAAATGCGTTAAGCTATAGTAATGTTCCATCGACCATAATAGAAGGCTATCCTGAAGTGTTTAATGGAGACAAAAGTAAATCCATTTCGGATTTTAAAGCAAATATTGTCTGTGAAGTGGGGGCGACACCAGTCTCTTGTAAGCCATATAATGTGCCTTTTGGAAAACGGAAGCAGGTGGAAGAAGAGTTGGAAAGATTGGTTGGAGCAGGAGTTCTTTACCCAGTAAAGTATAGCGATTGGGCATCGCCAATTGTGGTCGTGGATAAGCCAAACGGTCAGATTAGGATTTGTGTTGATTGCAAGGTGTCGATCAATAAGCATATTCGAACAAATCACTATCCATTACCGAAGGCAGAAGATATTTTCGCGGGTTTAGCAGGTTCTAAGGTGTTTTGTGTGTTGGATCTTGAGGGTGCGTATGAGCAGTTAGAAGTTAACGAGGAGCGCCAAAAATTACTAACTATTAATACACACAAAGGCTTGTATCGTTTTCGTAAGCTTATTTTGGGAGTGAAGTGTGCTCCAGCAGAATTTCAATGCACTATGGATAAAATTTTAAATGGCATTCCAAAAGTTGAGTGTTACATAGATGACATTCTGGTAGGGGGTGCTACTACAGCCGAATGTCAAGCAAACCTGGTAATGGTGTTGGAGAGGCTTAACAGATACAACGTTCGAGTCAGGTTAGAAAAATGTAGATTTTTTCAAAATGAGATTGACTATCTAGGTCACATTATTTGTGCAGAGGGAATTAAGCCAAGCAATAAGAATATTGAAGCTATACAGAGTGCCCCAGCTCCAAAAGATGTCACACAGTTAAAAGCCTATTTAGGTCTTTTAAACTATTATTCCAGGTTCATACCGAATTTATCAGCGGAACTATATGAACTGTATAGGCTTACAAAGAAAAATGTGCGTTTTGAATGGTCAGAGGTCTGTGAGAATGTCTTTAGTAAAAGTAAACAATTGATTTTGGCGAATAACGTTTTAGCCTATTATGATCCGGGCAAAGATATTGTGTTGCATTGTGATGCGAGCCCATACGGAGTAGCAGGCGTGCTTTCGCACATTATAAATGGGGTATAGCGACCAGTTTTATTCGCTTCTAGTTCGTTAAGTCCAGCGGAAAGAAATTATTCCCAACTGCATCGGGAAGCCTTGGCAATAGTTTTTTCAGTGAAAAAATTTCATAAATATATTTATGGGAAGCCATTTACGATTTTTTCTGACCATCAACTCCTTAGGGATATTTTCAATTCTAATAAAAGTTCACCGCCTGTTGCGGCTGGGAGAATACACAGATGGGGGGTGTTTTTAGGTATGTATCAATACAACATTGTGTACAAGAAAGCATCACAGATGACAAATGCGGATGCTTTATCAAGGGTTCCTTTACCTGATTCAACGGGGTTTGAGAACGATGCTATTAGATCATTGAAAGAAAATACCTATCCAAATATAGATATTGAAGTTGTTAGGTTGGAAACTAGCAAAGATTGGGTTCTTAGAAACGTTCTCTGCATGGTTAAAAGTGGATGGCCAAGTTCAGTAAATGAACAATTTTCAAAATATTATCATAAAAGAAGTGAGTTAGACTTGGATGATAATTGTATATTTTATGGTAACCGGTTGGTTATACCAGAGGTATTGCAGGGAAGAGTGTTGAAGACCCTTCATGAAGGACATATTGGAATTGTCCGTATGAAAATCCTTGCTCGTTGTTATTTTTGGTGGCCAGGGATAGACACTGATGTAGAAAATTATGTTCTAGAATGTGAAATTTGTGCAGCGTCACACAACCATGCTCTTTCAAATTTTCATAAGCCATGGCCAGAATAAGCTTGTTTTTTTGAAAGGATTCATTTGGATTTTTTTTATTTTCAAAGTAATAATTATTTGATAGTTGTCGGATAATGGCCCTCCTTTTAATTCGGAAGATTTTCAAAATTTTTGCAGGGGTAATCATATAAAATGCATGAAAAGTCCTCCGTATCACCCACAATCCAATGGGGCAGCTGAAAGGGCTGTCCAGACTGTAAAGTCGGGTATAAAAAAAATGTTGTTGGACTCAGAAAATGAAACCATTCCAATTCAAACTCTTTTGGACAAATTTTTGTTAAAATACCGTTCTACACCTAGCCCAACTTTACAAAAATCTCCGAACGAAATCATATTCAAATGTAGACCAAAAACTTTGATTGATTTTATTAACCCGAATTGCGACAAAAATAGTAACGGGAAATATATTCCCCAGATAAGTGAGAAACATATTAGCCGAGAACGCCAGTTATCGTCACTTCAAACTGCTAACCAATTAAAAGGTTTGCTAAAAAAAGGGGACAGGATATTGTATAAATCAAAGAACAAATTTTGTTATAAATGGATTCCTGGAATTGTCGAAGGTAAGGTGGGTAATGTTAAGGTAGTCCTAAACGACGAACATGCTCGCCGAGCATGCTCGTGCTCGCCTTATTTTCATCGTCTAGGGGTTGGTTGGCGAGCAGTTGGCGAGCCGCTCGCTGTTGGCGAAAAATTTCGATTTTGTCATGTTCGTTGGCTTCATTGTTCGTCATGTAAGGCTATGCTCGCGAGCAAACCGGTTTTTTTACTATGAAGCAAACCTCATTTCTGCTGTGGACGTCGTCGTGTGCATATCGCGCATAAAGTAAAAAGGCAACAGACAGCCACAATTTAATAGAAGAATACACACATTTACGCTGTGGGGAATCAACATGAAAGGAATGCTCGGCAAATGCGGTTCGTCGTCTATGGGATAATGCAAACGAGCATGCTCGGCGAGCATGTTCGTCGTTTAGGACTAGCTTTATGTATCTCATAAACGTTGATGGATTGCGGCGAACTGCACATATTTCGCAGTTAAAAAAAAGTGCTTTTAAGACCGTATATTTTGCTCCAAATGTTTTAGGGAATCATAACAAACCACCTATCGTACAAAAGAACAGTAAACGTAATAGATATATATTTGGAAACGATAAAGAGTCCTTAAGACGATCTAAAAGATTGAAAAATTATATTGTTAGTTATAAACACTAACAACAATTGATTTATTATAAAAAAAAAAAATTTATTGTGCATTGAAATAACTGAATTCATAATTGTTTGGTAACTTGTGTTTGATATTATTCCTTTATAAAGCTTAAGTAATTTCTGAATGTTTGGATTAATTATATACCGTGTTGGACAGAGAATTAGCACATAATGCTTTGTTTTAGTAGAAAATATCCTTTTACCAGTTGACAAAAGAATTTCTTAAAAACTTTCTCAACTATCACAAACTATGCTGTATCACCCTATGATCTTTGGAAATTTACAGTTATTTACACATGTGTATGTTTATTCCAGAAGATTAGGTCGCCATTAATAAAGTTTATGTGGCCAACGAATTAGCACAAATTGTAAAAATTGAGCGTAAATTATAAATATTGTTCAGATTTTAATAAAAAAGTAATCTAAAATTGAAAGTAAGTTTTTCTAGATATTTGTAGAGTAAAATTTTGAATAATTATTTGATTAGATGGGCCTACAACAGTCTTGTACACCTGAGCTCAGAAAAATTATCATAATGATGAAAAATAACGGGAAAACAATTCAAGAAATCGCAAAGCTAGTGGGACGGTCAAGAAAATGAGTCTACAATTCCATTAAATTTTTTGAAACTCATCACACGACCAATGCCATCCGAAGAAACCCGCCACCAAAAAAGACAAGGTCTGCTGATGATCGAATAATTGGTGCTTATGCAAAAAAAAATCCGTCTATGACGTCAGCTGAAATTCGGGATGAAGTGCATAAAGACCATGGAATATCATTAAGCAGCAGAACAATCCGTAGAAGACTTGATGAGAAGGATTTGATAGGTTACGTAGCGCAGCACAAGCCCCTGGTATCAAAAAAAAATATTGCAGCTAGGCTAAGGTTCGCTAGAGAGTACGGACAAAAATCGCTGCAGTTTTGGAAAAATGTTCTTTGGAGCGATGAGTCCAAGTTTAACCGTTTGGGCTCCGACGGAAAGCGTCATGTTTGGCGACCACCAAAGCAGGAGCTGAATCCGCTCTACACAGTAAAAACTGTAAAGCACGGTGGTGGGTGTATCATGGTGTGGGCTGCGTTTTCATGGCACGGTGTAGGACCAATTGTCAAAATAGAGCAGCGAATGGACCAGCATCAGTATAAGAGCATCTTAGAAAACCATATGGAGCCCTATGCTGACGATAATTTGCCATTATCGTGGACATTTATGCATGACAACGATCCTAAGCACACTTCGCGGCTAGTGAAGCAGTGGATTAGTGATCAACAAATCAATCTATTGCCTTGGCCTGCACAAAGCCCTGATCTGAATCCCATAGAAAATCTATGGAACGATGTGGAATATCAGGTTGGATTGAAGAAACCAAAAACATTACCAGAACTTTGGGAATCTATTAAAGAAGGCTGGAACAGCATTCCTATTCATCGGTGTCAACGCTTAGTAGAGAGTATTCCTCGGAGGTTGCAAGCTGTGCTTAGACAGAAAGTTTTCCCAACTAAATATTGACGATAATGAGAAGATACTAGTAAAAATGGATTTAATTTGTTAATTGTGCTAATTCTGTGACCACATTTTGTTGCATTAATAAAAGTTATTTATAAAAAAATTTTTGTTGCTTTTATCTTGAATTGTTATTTATGTTTTTACTAGCTGTGCCCGCGACTTCGTACGCGTGGAATAGTGACTTTCGGCAGCATTCTTAATTTTTTAGGCTACTTATTTTGCAAATAAGACACATTCATGCGTTTTAGTAAACTATTGTTATGTTATTTTATTTTAGTATATGTTTGCACACGACGTTCTTATTTTTTCCATCTTTTGCGAAATAAAAAGTTTTGTGGGATTGATATACGTGATTCTGCCACATAAAGTTGCCATAGGATTTTTTTCTAAACGAACACCTGCAACTCAAATCAGTGGGAATTAAAGGAAAACGGGGAATCGAAACGTTTTCTCCTTTTTTCTTTCCAGTCATTATTAATGCCGCATCCCAGATGTGTAATTTGTAGCTGTGTACAATTCTGGATTACTCATTTTTGGCACTGGAACATGAACTTGCTGCCACTCCTAATAATCCTAACAAATTGAGAAACTCTATAGGGTATGATGTAACTTGCTCAGTGTCCATAATATTGTCTATTGATAGACACTCGCCAACGTCCCCCAATACGTCAAACATATTTTATTAGTTTATATGGTTAACTATCTCATTAGTCGGCGCCGAAATCGCCTTTCAAACAGCCATTCCCGATTGCCAATTATTATTTGAAGATCAAGATAGACATTTCTTCTCAGGTCTAATGTATTTTCGACAGTTTGACAGAAATCACACCGCAGTGAAAGAACTTTTATCGACCCAGCAGTCTTAAAGTTCCCGTTTACGGTGTCGATCCCGTAGAAATATAGGGATTACTTATTAAGCCTATGTCTTTCCTCAGGCTCTAGGCTATCTCTAAATTAAATTCCATTTAAATCGGATCAGTTTTCTGGGCGGGAGATGGTAACAAAGAAACACGAACAGACAGAGTTAATTTTGGATTTGTAATATTAGTAAGGATGTCCATTTTCGGGTTCTAGACTATCTCTGTACCAAAATTCATAGAAATCGGTTCAATAGTTTGGGTGGTAAATATAAACAAAGAAAAACAGACAGACAGAGTTAAATTCGGATTTATAATGTAAATAAAGTCTTCCATTCCCGTGGGAACATGAGGGCGTTTCCGGAGGATGACTTGAAGTTTACATTACTCGGGAATAGTATTCTAACGGTGGACATTTTTTGAAATGGGTGCTGTATTTTCCAAGTTCCCGTTCCCATGGGAATACAGGGATAAAACATGTTGCATAACATAATATATGTCCATCCTCAGGTTCTAGACTGTCTCTGTACCAAAATTCATATAAATAGGTACAATAGTTTAGGCAGTTAATGGTTACAAAGAGAAATAGACAGACAGATTTAACTTCGGACTTATAATATTAGTAAAGACTCCCGTTCCCGTGGAAACATGGTGACCGTTCCCGTGAGGGATATGGGGATGAATAAAAGTTTATGTTGCTCAGGGATTATGGAGCATTCCAACGGTGGAAGAGTTTTTGAAATCGGTGCCATAGTGTCAAAGTTCCCGTAAACATTCCTGCTCCCCTGGGAATATAGGGAATAAATATATGGCGTATGTCCTTCCTCAGGTTCTGAATAATCTTTGTAAAAAATTTAATTTAAATCAGTTTATTAGTTTGAGCGGAAGATGGTAACATAGAACGACGGACAGACAGAGCTACTTTCACACTTATTATATTAGTAAGGACTCCCGTTCCCGTAGGAATATGTGGGTGAATTAAGGTTTATGTTACTCAGGAATAGTGTAGCATTCTAACGGTGGAAAAATTTTTGAAATCGGTGTTTTAGTTTCTAAGTTCCCGTATACGTTTTCGTTCCCGTGGGAATATAGGGATAAAGTATATAGCCTATGTCCTTCCTAAGGTTCTGAGCAATCTTTGTACAAAATTTCATTTAAATCGGTTTATTAGTTTGGGCGGGATATGGTAACATAGAAAGGTGATCAGACAGAGCTACTTTTGCATTTATAATAATAGTGAGGACCGGTTCCCAAGGGAATATTCGAATGAAATAAAGCCTATGTCCGTCCTTAAGTTCAGTCCAATCTTTGTACAAAATTTCATTTAAATCGGTTCATTAGTTTGGGCGGGAGATGGTAACATAGAACGACGGACAGACAGAGCTTCATTCGCACTTATTATATTAGTAAGGACTCCCGTTCCCGCAGGAATATAAGGATGAATTAAAGTTTATGTTACTTTGGGATAGTAAAGCATTCTATCGGTGGAAAAATTTTTGAAATCGGTATTGTAGTTTCTAAATTCCCGTATACGTTCCCGTTCCCGTGGGAATTTAGGGATATAATATATAGCCTATGTCCTTCCTCTGGTTCTAGACTATCTCTGTACAAAATTTCGTATCAATCAGTTTGGTAGTTTGGGCGGGAGATGGTAACATAGAAAGCCGGACAGACAGAGGGACTTTCACATTTATAATATTAGTTAGGATTAAGTTTGTTCATCACTAAATGAAATATTTTGCAATAAATTATGCTTCAAAAGCAATTAAAAATTGTAATCTGGCTTATTTAAAGTCTATATATTATTTTGTGCTAATTCTCTGTCCAACACTGTAGTCATTTATTACGTTTATATAACCTTTACTCTAAGTGGAGAGGAGTGATATGTATGTATATTGTATACTCTTAAGTTACACTGTAACACATACCAATAGACTATGCTCTTAGAATAGTAATTACATGAAATAAATTCAGTCGTTAACTGAGTGTCAAGTCGTTCACTTCTTTTCTACATATAGATATAAAACTCAGCAACCGGTGATTGCACAAGAAAAACAAGGAAAGTTTTGAAATCTTGAATAAATTTCCAACAAAAATCATTTTGGTTTTTTTGAAAAAAAAAATTTTTTTCTAATCTTTACATTAATTTAAAAAACTAAGTAAAATGGGCTTTTGGTGTGTTTTGGAACAATCAAGCACCAAGTTGGATCTGTTAAGAAAACCGGTCATGTTGAGCGTGCCTTTTACAGTTTAATATGCCCACAAAAACCTCACAAAGTTTCGATTCAATCCATCAAGCCGTTTTTTTGTTTTATTCGATCAAATTTTGGAAAAAAAATTAAAGGATCATGATCTCATCTTTAATCGATCATAATCTTAAAAAATGCAAAAAAAATGATTTTTCACTTCTTTTATGGATTTTTACTGATAAAAAAAAACCCGTTATTAGATAAAAAAAACACACACACACATCGGAGAATGAGTTATCTCTATAATCTTTACATTAATTTAAAAAACTAAGTAAAATGGGCTTTTGGTGTGTTTTGGAACAATCAAGCAAGTTGGATCTGTTAAGAAAACCGGTCATGTTGAGCGTGCCTTTTACAGTTTAATATGCCCACAATAACCTCACAAAGTTTCGATTCAATCCATCAAGCCGTTTTTTTGTTTTATTCGATCAAATTTTGGAAAAAAAATTAAAGGATCATGATCTCATCTTTAATCGATCATAATCTTAAAAAATGCAAAAAATAATTTTTCACTTCTTTTATGGATTTTTACTGATAAAAATGCTTGAGTTTATGGGAAAAAAATTAATTTTTTGAGAAATTAAAACTTTTTTTTATGATTCCAAAAAATTTTAAACAAAAAATACCGCCAGCATTAGCATTACCCAAAGCGTACCACGTGGAGGTTGCCCGGTCTTATTTACGCTTCTTGTGTGTGTGGGTGTGTGTGTGTGTGTATCTTCAGAAGTGAGACCCAGAGGCTCGTCAGTTCCTCCGTATTTAATGACTCCAAACTCATTCTCCGATGTGTGTGTGTGTTTTTTTTTATCTAATAACGGGTTTTTTTTATCAGTAAAAATCCATAAAAGAAGTGAAAAATCATTTTTTTTCATTTTTTAAGACTATGATCGATTAAAGATGAGATCATGATCCTTTAATTTTTTTTTCCAAAATTTGATCGAATAAAACAAAAAAACGGCTTGATGGATTGAATCGAAACTTTGTGAGGTTTTTGTGGGCATATTAAACTGTAAAAGGCACGCTCAACATGACCGGTTTTCTTAACAGATCCAACTTGGTGCTTGATTGTTCCAAAACACACCAAAAGCCCATTTTACTTTTTTTTTTTTTTTTATGTTGGAGGTTTTTAAAATACCAGCTGGAGCACTCAGACCTAAATACCGGTCCATTGTACTACCAGATAGCAACCTTCTATTTGTTATAGCTTTCCAGATGTTCGGAGAAAAGCCAAAAGACGCTGCCATGATAAGGAGCCTAAGTTACCAGCTCTCACCATGTCTGCGCCGAGTATCTGTAACCTCATGCGAGAAAAAGCAGGACATTCACAGAGGAAGTGCTCTGCGGTGTCCTCATCTTCTCCACAAGATTCACAGAGTGTGGTGTCGCTTAAGCCTAACACGTTTAAATGCTTGGCAAAAGAGAAGTGCCCGCTGGCAACGCCAATAAGCTTTCTACAGTCTTTTCTGCTACGAGCTAGCAAAAATGTTGCAGTCTTCTTACTAACGTTGGGGAGCATGCGCTTGGTTTGCCTGCATCCACTGGAGGCATGCCATCTACGATTTTGCTCTTGACAGATCCAATCGTTGATTGAAGCTCTCACTGAGGATGCTGGCAGACCTAGCGACGGTTCAGGTCCTGAAAAAGCTGTCTGAGATCCCTGCCTAGCAAGTTCATCGGCGACTTCATTTCCAGTTATGCCGTGATGGCCCGGAACCCAAATGAGACTCAAGGAATTTAATCTTCCGATCGCATTCAGAGAGCTCTTGCATTCCTGGATCACTTTCGAAGTGGTTAGAGGGTTGAGAAGGGCCTTAAGCACAGCTTGGCTGTCGCTGCAAACACAGATACTTCTCCCCGTCCATCCATTGTTCGTTACGTAGCTCAAGGCCATAAGGATAGCATAAGCTTCCGCTTGGAAAACGGATGCGTATGATCCCAAAGATGAGTGCAGTCGTATGTCGTCGTTCTCAACAAAGGCACCAGCACCAGAACCCTCGTCGGTTTTGGAGCCATCTGTGAAGATACGATAACAGTTCTTTCCAGGCTCAGATTCTGGGGTGAACCAGTCCTGAACCGAAGGAAAGTTGACTGAGTAATTTTGACGCAGTTTGAGCCTTGGGATCATCGTGTCAGACGGCATATCCATTAGACGTGAGTCAAAAGATATGCTGCTTGCGAGTTCCTCAAAGCTCCAGTGCGAATTGTGCCAGAGACCACATCGCTTTAAACGAGAAATGGTCTTGAGAGTACACCCCATGATGTAAGTATCAAGGGGAGGAAGATTCAACAGTGCGTCGAGAGCAGCTCCCGGTGTGCTGGGGAAAGCCCCCGTAACACCCAGACAAATTGTTCTTTGAAGTTTGGCAAACGAGGCAATGACGTATTTACGCGAGAGCTTATTCCACCAAACAACTGACGCATAGGAGATGATTGGTCTTATCATAGCCGTATAGATCCAAAGGACCCTTTTCGGTGAAAGACCCCATGTCTTGCCAAAGGCTCCTTTACATTGCCAGAAAACTGACAGTGCTTTGGTAGTTTTAGACTCGACATGTTTTGACCAAAGAAGTTTGTTATCCAGGATTACTCCAAGATGTTTGACTTCATTTGAAAAAGGAATGTTGACGCCTTTAAGCGTAAGTTGGGTCAAACCAGTCAATTTTCTACGTCTCGTGAAGAGGACAACCTCGGTTTTAAGAGGATTGACGGAGAGACCGTTTCTAACACACCAGGTGTCAATCATACAAAGCGCAGCCTGTGCTCGGGAACAGACAGCTTGGAGGCTGGAGCCAATCGAGAGCACGGCGACGTCGTCTGCATATGCTTGGGCATGAACGTTAGAACCATTGAGCATTACGAGTAGAGAGTCGATCAACATGCACCACAGAAGAGGAGATAAAACGCCACCTTGTGGGCAGCCCTTATTCACTCCCGTTGCAACATATTGTCCACACTCAGCCTCAGCGATTACGGTTCTATTTACTAGCATTGCTTTAATCCACAACACTAATGACTCGTCCACACCGTGTTCTCTGGCAGCATTACACATACCATCGAAACTTGCATTGTCAAAAGCACCTTGAATGTCGATGAAAATACCTACCGCAAATTCTTTCCTGTCAAGCGCGCATTCAATCCTGCTAACAAGATTTTGAAGTGCGGTCTCGCAAGATTTTCCTCTTTGGTAAGCATGTTGCATCTGAGACAGAGGGTGTAATTGGAGTGAGGTTTTACGAATGTAAATCTCAACCATTCTTTCCAGCGTCTTAAGCAGAAAGGAGGTAAGACTGATGGGTCTAAAGCTCTTGGCGAGTGAGTAGTCTTGTTTACCAATTTTTGGTATGAAGGCGACTCTAACACTCTGCCATGGAGTTGGTATATACGCTAGGGCTAAACTACCAGTGAAAATATTTTTCAAAGTAGGAAGCAAAAGGTTTATACTTTCCTGCAACATAGCTGGGTAAACACCGTCAGTGCCAGGTGACTTGAAACTGTCAAAAGATGCCACGGCATATTTGATGGCTTCGTCGGTAACAACTAACGATGACGTGTACCAGCTAAGTCGAGTGGATTTATCGGATTCAACTGATCTAAGGGAAATAGATTGCTGTGGTCCGATTGATATCTGGTTTCCTGGAAAATGAGTTTCCAGCATAAGACTGAGTGTCTCTGCTTTGGACTCGGTATAGGAACCGTCTGATTTCCTGAGCGTTTCTAGTTTGTTTACCTTGCTCCTTTTAAGGGCTTTAGTAAGTCGACTAGTTTCACTGAGTGTTTCTATACTTTCACAGAATTCTTTGTAAGAGGCATTCTTTGATCTTCGAATTAACCTTTTAAAGTCCTTCTGCTTAGATCGATACAGGTTCCAGTCGACATCTGATTTGGTCTTGAGGGACCTATTCAAAATACTTCTGGTTTCCCTGCGAAGTTTCTGTAGTTCATTGTTCCACCACGGAACCATAGATCTACTAGGTAATTGTCTAGCTGGACATGCCAGCTCGAAGCTACTTGTAAGGGCACAATTCACTTCTAGAACGGCATCTTCCACTTTTTGTGATGTTGAGAGCTTAGGTAGGGTTTTGACGAAATTACCGAGCTCATCGTTGAAAAGTGTCCAGTTAGTTTTTCTGGGGTTTCTTGTAACTAAAGGAGTGGGAGTCACATTTGCTACATGGAATTGAATGTATCTGTGGTCTGAGAGTGACACGTCCAGCAATACTTTCCAGTTGGTAATCTCCTTGGCATATCTGTTAGATAGTGTCAAGTCAATTACGTCCTGTCGTATAGCCGTAACAAAAGTTGGCGTATTACCAACATTGTTAATGTCTAAGTCAGAAGACAGAATATAATTAAGAAGATGGTTGCCTCTCATGTTGCATTTGACGCTGCCCCAAACTATGTTTTGAGCGTTTGCATCACAGCACATGATAAGCCCCAACTTCCGGTTTTCACAAAACTCCACCAAATCCACAACCTGTCTTGAAGGAGGGGGAAGAATGGAGTTCCAGGGAAAATAAACTGACGCAACGACGAAAGTTTTCCACTCACCGTTCGTTTCGTAGTTTATCATAGCCGCAACCAGGTCTTGTCCACAGAAGTGGTCAAGTTTAGTTGCTGCAAAAGAGCTCGGTATGATGAGACAGGTCCGGGGTAAATCAGACCGTTCGTCATAGAGAATATTGAACCCTCGTAGCCCTCCAAGACCAAGAACTCGGCCCTTCCAGGCCCATGGCTCTTGGATTGCTACGAGGTGAGTTTTTGTATTCAACACGGAAAGCCTGCTACATAGGAGTGCAGTAGCAGCCTTAGAATGTTGAAGGTTTATCTGAGTTATTATCATTGATAAATACTAGTAATCCATCCATCATTTTCACCGATTGGAATTAAGTCGGAAATAAATCCTTCCAAGATGAAAATGCAGACGGGAGTCGTACCTAGCCTTGATGATAGCCACAGAAGCTTGATCTACTCCCACAACAAGGTAAGAACCGTCTTCACCATCCCGATTTCTAGCCTTCTTGTGGTAGTGAACTTTCCACTTCGTAGTGTCGATACCATCATTCTGGGTAACGAGGCGTTGAAGCACATCTTCAGTTTTCCTGAGTTGCCCCGGGATAAAGCAGATGGCTTTTGTCAAAACTGGCACCCTGTAAATTTCAAAAGAGGAATTTAGGAGGGGTGGAATTTTGGGCACAGAGGCACGTAGCCAGTCAGCGGTCTGCTGATTAGAACACTCGACCAAAAAGGTTCCGTCTTCCAAACAACATCCCTCAGATTGGATCTGCGTACTCTCTGCCATAGCCAGCTCCCACAGATGATCTTCACAGTGCTTGCGCTCTATGATGGTCATGCTGTTGTCATTGCCAGCCTTACATATACGCACTTTGAAAAGCGAGACAGCCGCTCTTTTATAGGGCAGCCGTCTTTTATTTCGCTGTGCGACGGATTTTGCTCCTTTCGAGGCTTTATCCCGTCCGGTCAGTGTCCGTGGACCAGACTGACTACCAGTCTCGGTTTCATTCACCAACGTTTCGGTTGGACCTCCAGGAGTTTTAACCATGCCGGCTTTGTCCTTTCCAGCCAGTGTCCGTGGACTGAATTCGCAAGCCTTGCGACCTGTTCCTTCAGTTTCATTCACCGACTTTCCAGTTAGACCAACAGGAGTTTCAACCATGCCGGCTTCGTCCTTTCCAGCCAGTGTCCGTGGACCGAATTCGCAAGCCTTGCGACCTGCTCCTTCAGTTTCATTCACCGACTTTCCAGTTAGACCAACAGGAAGATTTGCAGAGCTTCCGGAAACCTTCTTCCTTTTGACCCTGTTCGCGTTTGCAGAAGTTGGGGTGACTTCGGTTACAGGAGACCGTCCATTTTACTTAGTTTTTTAAATTAATGTAAAGATTAGAAAAAAATTTTTTTTTTCGAAAAAAACAAAATGATTTTCGTTGGAAATTTATTCAAGATTTCAAAACTTTCCTTGTTTTTCTTGTGCAATCTCCGGTTGCTGAGATATTGATGGTTAAAGACAAACAGACCCTTTTTCATTCAAAAATCGATTCCAAGTTCATACACCAAAAAAAAGAACCAAAAAAATTTCGAAAAAAATTTGTTCTCTGTATTTATTAGGACTGAGCAAACTATGTAGCTTGAAAAAAATTTTTGTCATTAGATCTCAAAACTAGAAGCTTTGAGCTTCAAAATACTTTTTTTGAAGTTCCTGTACGACCATTTTTAAGAGAATTGCAACCACTTGAAAAACCCCAAAAAATTTGGACTTTTTTTTTGATCCTTTAATTTTTTCCACTAGTGTATGTTAATATATATTTCTTCGGGCAGCTATCGAGCGCTTCCAATGAATTCTTAGAGGAAGTATTATTCCTTTGGATCAAATAGCTCTTCCAAGTTTTTATTTCTTCGAGAACAGGAGATGGTTCGGCAGCCAAATATGTTTGGTAAAACTCAACATTTTCAATAAATTTTTTAGCTGCTTTGTCTATTTCTGTTTGTAGAATACATTTTTTTGTAGCTATTGTCAATTTGTCATTTACGAGATAGGGGCAAAAAAAAAATAATTTACCAAAAAATTGGGTTTGGTGACCCGTGCTACCTTGCCGGTGTGAGTTACGACTTCACTGCAATGAGCACTTTTGTAGAGTATTCAATTCTGAAGAAAACTTACTAATGTACTAGACTATACCGTAAAATGCCTCTGAACTGTAGTATTTTGAAGAAAAAAAGTTTAAGTTTACGTGTATTTTATACGGGAAATCTTTGCATGCCATGGGCGAGTACTAAATGATAATATTGAGAACTCAAATTTTGAGGGAATTGTTTTTTAGGTATTTTTCTAGTATTAACCTATAATTAATGTCCCCACCAAGTCATGTACTAAAAGTTTTTAATTCATAAGTCACCTACTAGCCAATGACTTACAGTTTTTAATCCGTAAGTCGCTTACCAGGATGTTAATAAAACTATTCTTAATTCATAAGTCACTTACCAGGCTGTTAATAAAATTTTTCTTAATTCATAGCTCACTTACCGACTTAAGAATATTTTTTATTTAATTCATAAGTCACTTGGAAACCTTATGAGTTATGACTTTTGACTTATTTAATTCATAAGTCACTTGCTAACTTATGACTTATGATTTATTTAATTCAACAACTAGCATATGAATCAAAGTCGAGAGTTAACTTAAAAGTGATTTAAGCCTTTGCAACGCTGCTTGAAACCATCCGGGCTTAGAAGGGAAGACCTGGGGCTATCAACGGTGTTATTATGTGGGGTTACCGAGTTCTAGTACCAGAACAGTTGCAATAACAAGTACTCCAGGAACTACACGATGCGTATTTTAGAATGTCCATAGCAGTCACGAAGAAAATTAATTGGTAAGCAGACATACGTGCTGATGATAGCCACGTTGGGAAGAGACATCTGAAGAAGTATTCCGAGAAGACATCAAAAGACATAATAGGATTGAAGAAACAAATGCTTAGAGCAAGTAGTCTTTCGGGTGCAAACAACAAGGAAAAACCCGACTTCCCGAGAATATGAGGAGACGTCGCAGTAAAAAAAAAAAAAAAAAAACGGGGAGATATCCGAGTTAGGGGGTGAAAACATTTTATAGTGACATACAAAAATAAATAGGGTTATACCTAACATAAATAATAACGCATTCAAAAATCAAATCATTAATCGTGTCATTTGTGGTTCGACATTAAAACAATCAAGATCAAATTTAGAAATAAACTATTAATTATCAAACGGCAGACTTTTATTTGAATATTAAATTCAATTCAATTTTTATTGGGTCATTAAATATCAGTGCATTTGTTTTGTTTACTAATAATAACAATTGTCAACCTATGAAATATCTTGAAGAAAAGCTTTTTAATGACCGTCAGTACGGCTTTCGTAGGAAACAGTCCACTGGTGATTTGATGGCATATCTCACCGAAAAGTGTAACCAATCTTTAATTGTTTTGGAGAAAGTAGAAAGTATGATTATTGCGCTTGAGCATTTGATAAAGTTTGGCATCAGGCTCTTTTATCGAAAATGCGTGCTTTTGGTATCGATAAGTCTCTTCTTCGTTGGATTAGAAATTTCCTTTCCGACCGTTCAATACAAGTTGTATTGGATGGCTTCAAGTCTGATACTCACCTCTAAATTCACATCCCTGTTCTTCGAATGTGGAACTCGAGCGGACAGCATTGTTGCATGGGGTCTTAAAAACAGAGTGGATTCAATGCTTCGAAAACTCAATGCTGTCTCTTGTCGTTGAAGCTTCGGGCGTACAGTCCAGTATAGGGATTCTTATTTAAGTCACACCTACCAAAGGTGGAGCGCTTTACCTTGCTGTGAATTTCTACTGCATTACGATTCGCAAAGGTTCAAAAGCAATGTGCATTGATGTATCCTATTAAATCCTCTCCTGTTTAACTAAATGCTCTCACTCTTTATGTGCACGATAATTGGAAAAAAAAAATAATTTGTAATAATAATAATAATAATAATAATAATAATAATAATAATAATAATAATAATAATAATAATAATAATAATAATAATAATAATAATAATAATAATAATAATAATAATAATAATAATAATAATAATAATAATAATAATAATAATAATAATAATAATAATAATAATAATAATAATAATAATAATAATAATAATAATAATAATAATAATAATAATAATAATAATAATAATAATAATAATAATAATAATAATAATAATAATAATAATAATAATAATAATAATAATAATAATAATAATAATAATAATAATAATAATAATAATAATAATAATAATAATAATAATAATAATAATAATAATAATAATAATAATAATAATAATAATAATAATAATAATAATAATAATAATAATAATAATAATAATAATAATAATAATAATAATAATAATAATAATAATAATAATAATAATAATAATAATAATAATAATAATAATAATAATAATAATAATAATAATAATAATAATAATAATAATAATAATAATAATAATAATAATAATAATAATAATAATAATAATAATAATAATAATAATAATAATAATAATAATAATAATAATAATAATAATAATAATAATAATAATAATAATAATAATAATAATAATAATAATAATAATAATAATAATAATAATAATAATAATAATAATAATAATAATAATAATAATAATAATAATAATAATAATAATAATAATAATAATAATAATAATAATAATAATAATAATAATAATAATAATAATAATAATAATAATAATAATAATAATAATAATAATAATAATAATAATAATAATAATAATAATAATAATAATAATAATAATAATAATAATAATAATAATAATAATAATAATAATAATAATAATAATAATAATAATAATAATAATAATAATAATAATAATAATAATAATAATAATAATAATAATAATAATAATAATAATAATAATAATAATAATAATAATAATAATAATAATAATAATAATAATAATAATAATAATAATAATAATAATAATAATAATAATAATAATAATAATAATAATAATAATAATAATAATAATAATAATAATAATAATAATAATAATAATAATAATAATAATAATAATAATAATAATAATAATAATAATAATAATAATAATAATAATAATAATAATAATAATAATAATAATAATAATAATAATAATAATAATAATAATAATAATAATAATAATAATAATAATAATAATAATAATAATAATAATAATAATAATAATAATAATAATAATAATAATAATAATAATAATAATAATAATAATAATAATAATAATAATAATAATAATAATAATAATAATAATAATAATAATAATAATAATAATAATAATAATAATAATAATAATAATAATAATAATAATAATAATAATAATAATAATAATAATAATAATAATAATAATAATAATAATAATAATAATAATAATAATAATAATAATAATAATAATAATAATAATAATAATAATAATAATAATAATAATAATAATAATAATAATAATAATAATAATAATAATAATAATAATAATAATAATAATAATAATAATAATAATAATAATAATAATAATAATAATAATAATAATAATAATAATAATAATAATAATAATAATAATAATAATAATAATAATAATAATAATAATAATAATAATAATAATAATAATAATAATAATAATAATAATAATAATAATAATAATAATAATAATAATAATAATAATAATAATAATAATAATAATAATAATAATAATAATAATAATAATAATAATAATAATAATATAATAATAATAATATAATAATAATAATAATAATAATAATAATAATAATAATAATAATAATATAATAATAATAATAATAATAATAATAATAATAATAATAATAATAATAATAATAATAATAATAATAATAATAATAATAATAATAATAATAATAATAATAATAATAATAATAATAATAATAATAATAATAATAATAATAATAATAATAATAATAATAATAATAATAATAATAATAATAATAATAATAATAATAATAATAATAATAATAATAATAATAATAATAATAATAATAATAATAATAATAATAATAATAATAATAATAATAATAATAATAATAATAATAATAATAATAATAATAATAATAATAATAATAATAATAATAATAATAATAATAATAATAATAATAATAATAATAATAATAATAATAATAATAATAATAATAATAATAATAATAATAATAATAATAATAATAATAATAATAATAATAATAATAATAATAATAATAATAATAATAATAATAATAATAATAATAATAATAATAATAATAATAATAATAATAATAATAATAATAATAATAATAATAATAATAATAATAATAATAATAATAATAATAATAATAATAATAATAATAATAATAATAATAATAATAATAATAATAATAATAATAATAATAATAATAATAATAATAATAATAATAATAATAATAATAATAATAATAATAATAATAATAATAATAATAATAATAATAATAATAATAATAATAATAATAATAATAATAATAATAATAATAATAATAATAATAATAATAATAATAATAATAATAATAATAATAATAATAATAATAATAATAATAATAATAATAATAATAATAATAATAATAATAATAATAATAATAATAATAATAATAATAATAATAATAATAATAATAATAATAATAATAATAATAATAATAATAATAATAATAATAATAATAATAATAATAATAATAATAATAATAATAATAATAATAATAATAATAATAATAATAATAATAATAATAATAATAATAATAATAATAATAATAATAATATAATAATAATAATAATAATAATAATAATAATAATAATAATAATAATAATAATAATAATAATAATAATAATAATAATAATAATAATAATAATAATAATAATAATAATAATAATAATAATAATAATAATAATAATAATAATAATAATAATAATAATAATAATAATAATAATAATAATAATAATAATAATAATAATAATAATAATAATAATAATAATAATAATAATAATAATAATAATAATAATAATAATAATAATAATAATAATAATAATAATAATAATAATAATAATAATAATAATAATAATAATAATAATAATAATAATAATAATAATAATAATAATAATAATAATAATAATAATAATAATAATAATAATAATAATAATAATAATAATAATAATAATAATAATAATAATAATAATAATAATAATAATAATAATAATAATAATAATAATAATAATAATAATAATAATAATAATAATAATAATAATAATAATAATAATAATAATAATAATAATAATAATAATAATAATAATAATAATAATAATAATAATAATAATAATAATAATAATAATAATAATAATAATAATAATAATAATAATAATAATAATAATAATAATAATAATAATAATAATAATAATAATAATAATAATAATAATAATAATAATAATAATAATAATAATAATAATAATAATAATAATAATAATAATAATAATAATAATAATAATAATAATAATAATAATAATAATAATAATAATAATAATAATAATAATAATAATAATAATAATAATAATAATAATAATAATAATAATAATAATAATAATAATAATAATAATAATAATAATAATAATAATAATAATAATAATAATAATAATAATAATAATAATAATAATAATAATAATAATAATAATAATAATAATAATAATAATAATAATAATAATAATAATAATAATAATAATAATAATAATAATAATAATAATAATAATAATAATAATAATAATAATAATAATAATAATAATAATAATAATAATAATAATAATAATAATAATAATAATAATAATAATAATAATAATAATAATAATAATAATAATAATAATAATAATAATAATAATAATAATAATAATAATAATAATAATAATAATAATAATAATAATAATAATAATAATAATAATAATAATAATAATAATAATAATAATAATAATAATAATAATAATAATAATAATAATAATAATAATAATAATAATAATAATAATAATAATAATAATAATAATAATAATAATAATAATAATAATAATAATAATAATAATAATAATAATAATAATAATAATAATAATAATAATAATAATAATAATAATAATAATAATAATAATAATAATAATAATAATAATAATAATAATAATAATAATAATAATAATAATAATAATAATAATAATAATAATAATAATAATAATAATAATAATAATAATAATAATAATAATAATAATAATAATAATAATAATAATAATAATAATAATAATAATAATAATAATAATAATAATAATAATAATAATAATAATAATAATAATAATAATAATAATAATAATAATAATAATAATAATAATAATAATAATAATAATAATAATAATAATAATAATAATAATAATAATAATAATAATAATAATAATAATAATAATAATAATAATAATAATAATAATAATAATAATAATAATAATAATAATAATAATAATAATAATAATAATAATAATAATAATAATAATAATAATAATAATAATAATAATAATAATAATAATAATAATAATAATAATAATAATAATAATAATAATAATAATAATAATAATAATAATAATAATATAATAATAATAATAATAATAATAATAATTAATAATAATATT
>CAJZBU010000043.1:10000-32500 GCA_914767635.1 Melanostoma mellinum
ACCTTGGGAATTTTCGGGAAATTTCGTTAACCGTTCAACCTTCGGTACCCTCTCTACTGTTCTTCATTGCAACGGTCTAGCTGACCTACTTGTTAATTTACACTACTTCATTTATTCCATCTAATTTTCATAATTCATTATCAACTTTTATACTTTCTGTCATATCGAAAAGACTTGGGTTTTTAGTCCCGTCTTCGACAAGGTTTTCCCAACACAATAAAATTATTCAAACTTCCCTTTGGGAATTCACCTACATTTCTTCTTTCATTATCTACCTACTCATCATCGTTCTTATTTTCTGGTCGATATTTCCTCTTCATTATTTTTCAGCATAAAGGTTTGGAAATTTACCTAATCAAAAAAATTTCTGGCGCCCATTTTTATTTTTGTTAGCCACTGTACTAACAAAAATTTTATTAACACCCACCCACCTACTTAATACCTCAATTAAACAATTTTCATTACGCTAATCAATCAATAAATAAACGTTTCCACCGAACGCACCCCCAGCTGAGCAGCCGTGGAAACAGCATAATAGTTGCTGGACGCGCTTTTCCTTTCCAGACAACAAACATACCTTTTTTTCTTCTATCAAACGTCATTCCATCGAATTTTCTCCCCGCGTGCACATCGGGTGTGCAATTTTACTTTTCTTATTGTAATTTGTTTGGAATCGTATATTCCTTTTTACTTTGTTAGTTCGCGGTTTTTAAGTACTTACGTGATCATCCTAAATTAGTAACTCAACCTAAAGTCATATTAAGAAAAGAATCCCTGTGGAAGGAAAAAGTGCAACAAGTGGCACCCAACGTGTGAGGCTCGTGGAAATTGTTTGTTTCCTACGATTTGGAAATTACTCTGTGTGTGAAATTGTTCCGTGTCGTTCTGTTTGGCATTGTGTTTTTGTTTTCATATTTTTGGAAGAGATATTAATCTTTCTTTTTAATTTCATCTAGGTTCGTGGTGAAAATTGTGCAGTTGCTTGGTGATTTGTGTGTCCCTGAATTTGAAGCTATACATACAGTTTTTGTTGTAGCAGAAGAAAGGAGAAAGAAGTTTTTTTGTGCGGCGGGAAAAGTGTCAAGTATACTAAACTGTATACTTTTTCAAGTAAGGTTTCCTTTACATTTCATTTCATATCATATTGATTTTTATTTGATTGGCTTTATATCATATTGAACTATATTTTGATATTTTGTTGAGACTTTTACGCATAAATTTTTTTTTTTCCATCCATATACATATATACATACATACCCATTTAAAATCGTAATCGATTGCATCATTTTTTTTTGTGTTGACAAGGTCTGTTCGAGTAGTTTTTTTAATTTCATCTTCGTGCAAAAGTGCAAGTGAGTGCCTTTTTGACTTTGAGTCGGGGTTGTTTCGTTTAGTTGTGAAAATATAAGTGGTAGGAAGAAAAACTATTGGTTTGTGCCATCGCGAATCTGAAGTGTGTAGTAAAAAAAAGTGCTACTATTTAGGGTTTCTTATAAGAAGGAATAATTCGTATCTACATTGCGGTTGAGAATACGAGAGACTGGATCAGATTACGAACAGTAGTTAACTTGAAAAGAATTTTGAAATTGATTTTTCCGATTGATCGTTTTGAGTGAAAATAGTGATTGTATAAGTGTGCGAGTTGCAGTTTTGGATCGAAAGTTTTGAAAAAGCCTTGTTAGTTATTTGAGGATAAGGTGTTGTTTTTCAATAGTGGTTTTGCAAATTAGTTTGAATAGGTTGTTGTATACACAGCGACTTTAGTGACTGAGTGCAGAAAAAGGTTTTGTTTTCTATCGTTTTGTCAGAATTAGTTAGAATAGTTTGAACGTTTTTCGTTGGTTTGAGTAAAAACAAGTTGCTGTTTTCTTTCAATCATTGGTTTGTGAATGAGTTTGAATAGGCTGAGTGTTTTAAACAGTGATTTTATTGTCTGAGTGCAAATAAGGTTTTGTTTTGTCAGAATTAGTTAGAATAGTTTGAACGTTTTTCAGTGGTTTGAGTGAAAATATTGTGTGTTTTGCAATCGTGGTTTTTCAAATTAGTTTGAATAGTTTGAGTGTTTTACACTTTATTGGCTGAGTGAAAACAAAGGTTTGATTTCCATATTTGTGTTTTGGATTAGTTTGAACAGTTTTGGAAAATGAACATTGGACGATTAGCAGTGGACGAACTGGCATATGAGATGCAGATTCGTGGTTTGAAAGTGGGGACAGTGGAAGTGATGAGGAAAGCCCTCAGATCTTCAAGAATTTTAGAGTCTCGAGGTACGTTGGAAAACTCGAAGAGTTATCCGTTTAGCTTTGAAGAGGATAAAGAGGCTGTGATAGCAAAGACGGAAGAGATTAGGTTTCTTTTGGAAGATCCTCCGAAAGATCCGAAATCTTCGGAATGTGTGAAAATAATTACAAAGATTGAGTGGGCATTAGGCCGTATTGGTAGGGCAGTGGTTGAGGATGAGAAGGATGAAGAGGAACAGAGTGAACTGAAGAATAAGTTGTTGATTTTGTTAGGTATACTTATGGGTGATAGTGGAGAGAGTGACTTAGAGGATGAAATGCCGAAGAAGGTTGTAGCATCAGGAGTTGAAGGTGGCCGCTCGGTGAGCATAAGTCCATCACGAGGTAATGCAACGAATGCGAATGTAGGAAGAGTGTGTGAGGAAGCAAGTGGTAGTAGAACAGGGCGTATGAATGAAGGTTTGAGTGGTGGTAGGTGTAATGTGTTGACGAATGAGAGGTTGTCGGGTGGTCGTGTGAACGAAGAAGCTCGACGTGAGAGTGAGAGTGAGGCTCGTATTAGAGAACTTGAAAGAGAGATTGAGTTAATGCGATTGTTGAGAGAGACGGATAGAGAGTCTAGAGTGAACAGGGAACTAGCAGGGAATTCGGTTGGAGATGTGATTGCTGCAAGGGTACCAGTAGAGAATGTGGATCGTAGGGTGATTTTTAGGGAGAAAGAGCGTGTGGGGAAATGGGGAGTGAAGTTGACTGGTGAGTCCGATGGCTCATCAGTGAATTCATTCCTAGAACGGGTGGAAGAACTGCGCATAGCGAATGATGTGTCGGAGGAACATTTATTCAAGTCTGCGACTGAATTGTTGTGTGGAAAAGCCCTCTTATGGTATAGGACTGTAAGGAGTGAGCTAAAGAACTGGCAAGAGCTGGTTCAAGAAATTAAGGCGGAGTTCCTTCCCGCGAACTATGATGATCTTCTCTTGGAGGAGATTAATCATAGATCCCAAGGGAAGGACGAAACCTTCGGCGCATACCTCGCCGTTATGAGAACCCTTTTTAGGCGGTTAACAGAACCATTGACTGAGGGAAGAAAACTTACTATCCTAAAGAAAAACGTCGACCCCTTCTATCAGCAACAAATTGCTTTCGCGAAACCGAGTTCAATTAAGGAGCTAGCTGTTTTAGGTAGGGAACTAGATACACTTGGGATTAATATGGAGAATTTCACCCCCCCCTTCTAGATCAAAAATCTTTTGGAACCAGAATGTGGGTATCGGCCAAGCAGTTCGACTCAACATCGTGTTGCGGTGGTTGAACCAGCTCCCGATAAACCACCACCTAGGGTCGTTAGGTGTTTTAATTGTAATAGGGAAGGACACTTTGCTTCCGCTTGCTCTGTTCCTAGGAAATGTTTTGGTTGTGGTACAGTTGGTGTGTCTCGTAAGGATTGTCGTCGTTGTTCGAGAAATGGGCAGCGGACTCTCGCATCAGCAGGGCGAGAGCTCCGAAGGAAGTAGATAGGTCGCCTGCTGGCGATCAGCTGGTTAAGCAAATTCAGTTAGGTTTCACTTTAGCGGCAAACGATAGGGACTGTAGGCCATATTTAAGGGTTAACATTTATGGGATAAAATTTTTAGGGCTTTTAGATTCAGGGGCCTCACGCACCATCGTTGGTAGTGAGGGATGGAAAATTTTAAAAGGATTAGGGCTTAGTTTAGGGAAAAGTAACATTGGGTCAGTAGCGTTAGCAGATTGGGCGGGTGTAGGCGTGGAAGGCAGCTTATGCCTACCAATGGAAGTTGAGAGTAAGGCTGTTTTGTTAGAATGTCTGGTGATTCCGAAACTCCCACAAATCCTTATACTTGGTGCAGATTTCTGGGCACTGACGGGCATAGTTCCGGATTTAAGGTCAGGGATGTGGAGTTTCTCGAATCAAGAGAGCTGTGGATCTTTAGTAGCTATTAGGGAACAATCCGATTTAGAAGAGTGTGAGAAACTTGAGTTGCAGAATGTTGTGAGTGATCTTTTTAAGTCTATGTCTGAGGGTTTGGGATGTACGAATTTGGTCGAACACAAGATTAGGACCTCCGCGGAGCCAATAAAGCAAAGGTACTACCCTGTATCCCCTGCGATACAAGGGCATATCGATAAGGAGTTGAAAGAGATGCTTGAAGCTGGTGTGATAGAGAAATCAAAGAGTGCCTGGGCATCGCCGATTTTGCTAGTGAAGAAGAAAGATGGGTCGTTTCGGTTTTGTGTGGATTACCGTAAATTGAATGAAGTCACAGATAGAGATGCGTATCCCCTTCCCTTTATATCCGCAATTCTTGACAAACTTCGTAACGCAAAGTATTTGTCATCTTTAGATATCAAGTCTGCCTATTGGCAAATACCTATGGAGGAGGAGTCTAAAAAGTTCACAGCGTTCACAGTTCCGGGCAGAGGGCTCTATCAATTTTTGAGAATGCCTTTCGGCTTACACAACTCGCCAGCAACGTGGCAACGTTTCATTGACGATGTTCTGGGCCCCGACTTGGAACCATACGTCTTTGTATATCTCGACGATATTATTATAGTTACCGATTCCTTCAATAAACATCTTGAAATTTTAAAAGAAGTCTTTAAGCGGATTAGGGAGGCAGGTCTTAAAGTTAGTAGAGAGAAGTGCAACTTCTGTAGGCCTTCCTTGAAGTTTTTGGGTTACGTTGTCGACAGAAATGGTCTCCATGTCGACCCGGAAAAAGTGGAAAGTATGGTAAAGATTCCGGCACCCAAAAACGTAAAGGAAGTTAGGAGCTTCGTAGGAACAATTTCGTGGTACCGCAGATTTGTACCTAACTTTGCTATTCTGATTAGACCCCTTACTGATTTATTGAAAAAAAGTAAAAAGTTTGTATGGTCGGATGAATGTGAGGAATGTTTTAGGAAAGCAAAAGAATGTCTGGTGACGGCACCAATCCTGACGTGCCCTGATTTTTCCAGGCCGTTTGTTGTCCAAACGGATGCGTCAGACTACGGGATTGGAGCGGTGTTGTCTCAAAGTTTTGAAGAGGGTGAAAAGGCGGTATGTTATATCAGTAGGTCATTGAATAGGAGTGAGAGGAACTATTCCACAACCGAGAAGGAATGCCTAGCCGTACTTTGGGCGATTGAGAAGTTGCGACCATACCTTGAAGGAGTCAGGTTTACGGTCGTGACTGACCATTATTCCTTGGTGTGGCTTAGAAACATCAAAGATCCACAAGGTAGATTAGCTCGTTGGGCCATTAGGCTTCAACAATTTGATTTCAAGATCATTCACCGAAAAGGGAAAGAGCACGTCGTTCCTGATATGCTATCGCGGGGAGTTCCAGTAGTGGCTGGGATTTCAGAAGCGGAACCTGATCCTTGGGTGGTTAAAATGATCGAATGGATAGAGAGAAAAATAAAAAAAAAAAATATCCATCTTGGAGGGTTGAAGATGGGAAATTGTTTAAGTATGTGAAGTCTGCGCATGTGGTAGTACATAATGATCAGGATGAATGGAAACTGGTGATTGGGAAGAAAGAAAGATTAGGGATTTTGAATGAGTGTCACGATAAACCGTTAGCAGGTCATATGGGGGTACGTAAAACATTCGCTAGGGTTTCAGAAAAGTATTACTGGCCGAAAATGAGGGGGGATATAACGCGATATGTTCGTAATTGTAAAGTTTGCCAACAAGTAAAGCCATTGAACGAAAAACCAGCTGGTCTTATGACGGAGAGAGTAGGGAATTCAAAACCTTGGGAAATGATTTGTGTAGATCTGGTAGGCCCCTTGCCCAAATCGTCGAAGGGCTTTATTTATATCTAAACAGTAGTCGACTATTTTACCAAGTTTCCACTGTTGTTTTCATTACGCTCTGCAACCGCAAAGGCGGTGTGCAAAGAATTAGAAGATAATGTCTTTTTACTTTTTGGGGTACCAAAGTATATTGTTTGTGATAATGGCCCACAATTTCGGAGTAGGGAACTCAAATCTCTTTGCGAAACGTATGATTCGCAACTCAGGTTCACCGCGCACTATCATCCACAGGCAAATCCTGCGGAGCGCATCAATCAAATCATCAAGACAACGTTACGTGCGTATGTCTCAGAGAATCACCGCAGTTGGGATACGCAACTAGCAAAAGTGGCTTGTGCGATTCGAACTTCTCAACACGAAGTATTAGGAGTGTCACCATATTTCGCCAATTTTGGCCGGAACATGGCCACATGTGGTCGAGAGATAGGCTTTCGAGATAGTGGTAGGGACCAAGAAAGGCCAATAGATATTGATATCCAATTTAGGAAATTGAGAGAGGATATAGCCAAGAAACTAGGTGCTGCGACCAAGAAGTCAGCGCAAACCTACAATCTTCGCAGGCGAGATACCCAGTATCAACCTGGCGACTTAGTTTGGCGAAGGAACTTCGCTCTTTCCGACGCCGCAAATTACATCACGGCTAAATTGGCTACTAAATTCGTAGGGCCTTATCGCATCTCAAAGCGAACGTCATCTTGGACGTATTTACTGGTTGATGAGAATGGCAAAGATCGCGGAACTTGGCACGCAAAGGATTTGAAACCCTTTTGCGATGTTTCTGACATTTAGTCCAATATCAAGACCCCCCCTTTAATATATAAGTATCTTTACTTACCATTTTTTTTTGTAACTTTAATGTACCGTAAAAGACCATATCTCATCTTTATTTTCAGCATCATTACTTAATTTTTTTTTAACTTTTAACTTCTTAACTCTTTTAACTTTTTCTTTTGAAATCTTCTGTTTTAACTTTAACTTTGGTTTTTAACTTTCTTACTGTCAAATTGATGGAAAATCGTTAGTGTTGTGTTGTCTTCCTATTCTTCGTTCCTTTTACCTAGTTTCACCTTAGGAAATGGTTTATAGTTCTTCGAAATATAAGCACATTTCCTGGGAGGTAAGGGTGGGATTTGTCGCGGTAAAATTTACCGCTACAAAAAGTATCCTTAGGATCCTTTCTAGTATCCCTTCCTCTTCTTCGTTTTTTGGTGTGGCTGCATAATTCTGGGAGAGTTAGGGGCAACCAAGTGTAGGGACCCCTATACCGAACAAACAAACAAAAAGATTTAAAAATAAAAGGGATATAAATAAATAACCAACATACGGAATTCCACACGCAAAATCAAAATACTATAAAAGTAGCACCCTGTATATACTTGCGAAAAATCGTATTCGAAAAACCTATCGGCTGTGTCTTTCGTTAAGTACCAGAAAGGAAATAGTCGACATTTTCTTGCTGAGCCCTTGATTATCGATAAGTACAATCCATAAGTCTTTTCGATTAAGCTGCTGGCCGGGAGTGGACGTACGACGTGCGTGCTAAGGTAAGAACCCCTCAATTAACTTACACTTGTCGAAGTTCTACTTCGTGTTAGTCTCCTGAAGTAAAAGAAAGGTAAATTTCGAGCTTTGATCAAAAGATTTTAGGGAAAGTGAGAAGAAATAGTTAATTAAAGTGTTCGCAGAGACCGAGGAGAAATTCTACTCTACGTGCTGAATCTCGGGCTCGTTCCCAAAAAAAATTCGTAACCATAACTACTCCAAGTGAAGGTAAATTAACGCTTTGGTCTAAGCGTAAAAGAAAAACTCTTTTAATTGTGTAATACCGCTTTAAAACATAGATAATCCTCCGCGTAGAGAAAGTCACGAGGCAAGAGGATTGGCATTCAAGCGCGGGCTGCACGTGTAGGAGCGAGAATTCTCTCCATGCCCAGGCACAAAACCGGCCATTGATTCCCGCAACAAAAATCGGCCGCGCAGCCGCGATATCAACTTGAGCTGCCATTTAGCGAAACCAGCTTACCTGTGATTGCAAGCTACAATTCACGTGATTGGAGTCCATGATTTCGTTTGCTTTTTTTTCTGATCTGTCAAGATCACCATCTACGTAGAACTCCATCGATCCATCAGCCAGCACTTATAGCAGCAACCCATCGAGCACCGGCTCCCCCAACCTGTCCGCGCCCGAAAGCCCAAAAGCTTACGCTTGCGCTCTACAAGTAATCCGCTCTATCAGACCATCGATTAATTATTGATTAGAACTACAACAAATCGTATCAACCAGGACGGAAAAGACTGGCGAGGGAGAAAGTAACAACACAGCACGCTAGTGCAGTCATAACATAAGGTCGTGCGATTCGTACAGACATATCGATTAAGATAGGCGTAGTAATCCAATTGTGAGCTCTTCTGTGGTCAGTGTTAGAATTTCACCTTGCAAAACGAAAGTAAAATCAAAAGGAAACCGAAAAGATAAGTAATAGAAATTTTAATCTCTGATAAGACTCGTTCAAGTGCTTTAAGATTTTGTTTTTGCATTTAGCTAGCGATAAGCCAACCCGTGAGAGCTGTCCTCCAACGTATGCTGTGCACACCATCGTCGGAGTATGAGCCCACCCAAGGTCAAGAGAAAGTAAACAAACGTAAGCTTACAAAAAAAAGGCATTCTGGTGAGTCCAATTTATTTTTCTTTAGTTTGAAGTACATTTTCTTAAATCTATTGAACGAAGAATATTTAAGAGTTGAAGATTTGAGCAATCTTTTTGTTTACACTCAACAATAACAAAAGAAAGAATAGGTACTCAAGAGAGAGTTTTGAAATATTGAATGCACGGTATAGTTTAGTTTTATTAATTGAAAAGTAAAAGAGAAATAGAAAATAAAGAGTGAGTGTTTAAGAGAGAAAAAAAAAAAAACAAAAACAAGATAAGAAGATTACAAAAAAAAAAAAAAAAACAATAAATTAAAGAGACACTACAACTTAATCTCATGCACCTATATAATTGACATGAAACATTAAAGTGCATTTAAAGAATACGAAAGTATACGCGATAATATCGTAGAAGACCACAGAGGCAGGGATGAATATTTGCTACATATGTAGCAGATCTACTTCGTTTCTTTCAAATTCTTCTTTTACTACGTAGCAAATTTTTTCTACTTCGTTTATTTTTTGCTTAAAATACCACTCTTCAATACCTACTTCTACTTTTTTCTTTACTGTGATGGTTCAAGCAAAAAAGTATCTTATTTTTTTTATAAATTTAAGAACAGCTTTATGCACCTGTATAGTCTTGTAAGAAAACATTGTTATAAAAATAACTTGTTAGAGCTATTATAATTCAGTTTATCTTTTATTTGATAAGAAAACATTGTTATTTAACAAATTTATGGCATTTTTTACTATCTGCTACATTTTTTATAAATCTACTTCGATTTTTTGAGGATTTTGCTACATTTTTTGGGTTGCTCATATTCATCCCTGCACAGAGGGCGTTGAACAAATAAGAATGTTAGTTTTAAGAGAGGAATAATCGGTATCAAATAAAACAAAATTGAAATTTTAGAATGGAAAATATGGTTTCTGTTTTCGGCGAGTATACAAATTATTGAATGACGTTTTTAAGTGAAATGAGTAATTAAAGTATTTATGTGGTGCTGGAAGGGGGGCGTGTAATGAGAGAGTATGTTCGACGGATAGCGGGTGAATCTTATTAATTCATTCCGACGTTAAATTAGGGGCTAGTGTCATAAAATGATTTTGCGAGACATTAGCCAAGGATGGTCTGAGTTCATCGAATTCGACTGAGGGTGGGCAACGCAAAGGAAACTGATACCATCTCACAGTTTCCAAACATTATTGTTCAGAATACTTAGACAATCTTTTCTTGTTTTCATTGGTGGTTTGAGTAGTTGTGTATATTTATTATAGAAATCAGGCATGTAAAATTTAACGGGTCCGGCATAGTAGTGCAAGATCCTACGCCTCCGTCGAGCTAGTGTCGCGCGATCGCAAGCATGCCTGCCGCACTTCCCTACCCGGACAACCTAGTCTACGTCCTTTTGAACCTAAAGGGGTTCCTGTTCCTTTTTGTGATTTAGTGGGAAACATATCCGTGCATATCGTAGATTAGGGTCAACATTTACCGTTACACAGGTGGCGCCCAAAGTGGGGCAACGAAACAACAATTTTAATAGTATATTCTTGTTTTAAATACAAGTTTAGAATATTATAGTTTTTTTTTGTCAAGATATTAAATTGTTTGAACTATATCATAATTTATTTATTACGATGAATTCTCTGAACTCAAACCAGGTTGACCTAACTGCAGAGTTTTATTCTTAGTTAGATGCAACTATCTTTTGGGGTAGAAGTTATAAACACATATTCGATTTGATTATGGCGACCGGAATTATCGGTTCCAGAAACCACTATTCGTCAGCTGCGCCACATTCAGCATCGAAAGTTGAAGAAAACAATTTATTCCATCCTGAAGGAGTTCTTGAGACGACTCGAAATGTCAGTACAGGCTACTACTCTTCGCAATGCGCCTCGGTTCTGTTTCAGTGATTTTGACGTTAAAATATCGTACCATCTACATCGTTGCTTTACAATCTAATACACTACTATTTACGAACTCTACAAATGTGAGAACCATAGGCATATGCAAACTTCAATTAAAATAAATTTCGTCTTCAATTGAGAAATAAGTTACTTTCATTTGGCATTGCGCTTTAGATTTTTTTTTATTGAATGTTGTGGGCATAAACATACTAGTTTTAAATAGGTTCATTTATTCTGAATAAACCGTCGAATTAATTACTCATTGCACAAACCCTAGCACTTTTATGAATTGAATAAAACCAAACTAAACAAACTTAATTGCGAATCAACATTAATCCTTTTGTGGAAAGATTGCAATTACACCTTTTTTTTTATCAATATACTGTAACTATACGTAAACAAATATTAAATTTTAGAAGAAAATACTAAAACTTTCATTATCTAAAATGAGTCCAAAGACAAATAAAGCTTACAATACTAGATCAGGCAATGTTCCGCCAACCCCTGTTCAAGAAGAACCTTCTGATGTTAACACTAATGATCTTCCGTCTGGCTCGAATGCGAGTAGGACTAATGACAACCTTCGAGTTGAAAATAACGAAAACCTCGCAGAGCATATCCAATCAGTAGTTAACGCGGCGATTGGGCTAAGTAGAACTGAGGATCTTCGCAGGAGGAAAGAAGAATTTGCAAAAGAAAAGGAGGAAATGCAACAGATGGTTGATGCTACTGTTCGCAAGTATTTAAATGCACCAACTCCTACACGGAACCAAACCGAAGATTACGATGTCATTCGACAGCAAAATCCTCGAGAATTTAGAGCTACGCTTCATCCTTCAGCCTCAACCCAAGCCTCTCGAGCAGAACAAGAGTATAGTCAGAATGTACAGAATTTTCTAAATCGAATTGAAAATCTTGACTTAAATTCGGAAACACCCATTGTAGCGCCTTCCAATGGGATACTTCCCACGGCTACTGGTAGTGCCACGTCCACATCTACATCTAAACGAGTAGATTACCATAAATGGGGTCTGAAATTTGATTCGAAGAAAATGACGGTGGATGATTTCATATTTAGACTGAGTAGGCTAAGGGAATGTTACAACACAACATGGCAAGAAGTGTTTTTAAATTTTCATCAGTTTGTTACGGGTGATGCGGAAACCTGGTACTGGCTATATCTACACGCTCATCCTAACACCGACTAGTCTACTTTTCGAGTTGCGTTATTCGAACAATTTAGAAGTTTGGAGACGGACTCCGAATTATCTCGGATTATGTTTGATCGACGTCAAGGAAGTAACGAAAACTTTGATGATTTCTTCAGTGAGATACAAAAACTCAATACTCGTCTCTATAGACCAAAGACTCCGCGAGAGCTTATTGATCTCTTAAAACAAAATATGAAGAGACGAATAGGGGAGCTTATCATAACTTTTTATACAAATAGCTTGCCGGAAATGGTTCACGTATGCAGGACTATCGAAAGGTATATAAACAAACAAGACGCTGCCCGGTTAAAAGCATGTCCGCCTACTAATTTTCGAAAACAGGTCGCCGAGTTAGACTTGGATTCAGATCCTTATGATCCCCTGCCGCAGATTGAGGCAATGTCTTATACTCAGAAAAAAATTGACACATCGTCGTATTTATGCTGGAACTGCAGGCAAAAGGGTCATTCGTACAGAGAGTGCCCAAGCACACAGGTAACATTGTTCTGCTACAAGTGTGGCTTCCAAAACTCAACATCTCCTAATTGTCCGAGATGTACGGGAAACCGGAAGCGGGGCGATCCAACTTCCGGAGAGAGTTGCCCCCAGGCGAAGAACCCGGAAAACTTAATAACGTTAAACCATATTCGGATACTTACATATGCAATCAATTTAACCTACCTGACTTACCTAAATTAAATACACCTGATTCAGAAAGAAAAGGTGGAAATGACTTAAACTTAAATAATCCTCAACAGATAACCCTGTTAAAGAGACCACAAGGAATATCAAATGATCCTGTTCCCAAGGAAAAACCGAAATCTTTTCATGAACGGCTTCAAAATTATTACCAAGTTAGAGATCGTATTTTCAATACACAACCATCTAAGCGAATTTTAAAACTTCGGGAACGATTTAAGAAAAAAACCAAGGTGTTTAAAGCAATCTCTGCAACTTGTATCAGTGATGGCAGTGATAACGATCCGCGTCCATATGCAACCATTTCCATTTTTGGCAGAAACATGTTAGGTTTACTGGACACTGGCGCCAGTATAAACGCGCTTGGAGCAGGTTGTTTAGAATTGTTAGAAGATGTAGGGGTTTCGTTTAGATCCTTCAAGTCGAATGTTCGAACCGCCAGCGGGCAACAGCAATCCATTGTTGGCGAAATATCCACTGATGTTACTTTTAAAGGTAAAACGCATAAGGTTACCTTCCATCTCGTACCGTCGTTAGAGCAACAGGTATATTTGGGGATACAATTTTGGGAGTTGTTTGACATTTTCCCAAAATTTCTCTCAGAGATTACAACAAATAGTTCTGTGAATGGGCGTGATCCGAATGCACACGAATTGTCAGCGGAAGAGGCCGTTGTTTTGAAAAACGTGATCCAATAAATTGTTTCCGTCCTTTGCTAAATGTGGACTGGGGCGAACACATCTAGAGGAGCACTTTATAGATACAGGTAGTACTGAGCCAATAAAGCAAAGACACTATCCCGTGTCTCCAGCGGTGCAGAAGCTGATGTATGCGGAGTTGGATGAGATGCTGAATTTGGGCATTATCGAAGAGAGCAATAGCTCGTGGAGCTCGCCGATTGTCCTGGTACAAAAACCGGGAAAAAATCGTTTGTGCCTCGACTCTCGAAAGGTCAATAAATGCTCAAAGACAGACGCTTATCCACTTCATCATATGGAAGCACTGCTGAGTCGAGCTTCAGACACACACTTCATCTCAAGTGTAGATTTGAAGCACGCCTTCTGGCAGATACCGCTGGAGAAGTCTTCACGGGAAAAGACTGCGTTTTCTGTGCCAGGTAGGCCCCTGTATCAATTTGTGGTTATGCCATTTGGTCTACACGGCGCAGCCCAAAGGCTATGTCGACTTATGGACAAGGTGGTTCCACACGCGTTGAGACAAAAAGTGTTTGTCTATTTGGACGACCTTTTGGTGATTTCGAGTTCTTTCCAAGAACATATATGCGTCTTAAAGGAATTAGCTGAGTGTCTGCGAAAAGCTGGACTAACAATAAACTTAGACAAATCCAAGTTTTGTTTTAAGTATCTTAAATATCTCGGTTATATAGTAGGAGGTGGGTGTCTTAAGACAGATCCCGACAAAGTTGCGGCGATCCAAGAATTCCCTGTACCAAAAACGGCTCGACAAGTTCGTCGATTTCTAGGACTTGCCGGTTGGTACAGGAGATTCATAAAAAACTTTTCAGCCATCGCCACACCGATTTCGGACACGCTTAAAAAGGGAAAAACTTTCATATTTGGACCGGAAGCCATGGAAGCTTTTAAAGAGCTCAAACACGCTCTTACGACTGATCCTGTTTTGATAAATCCCGATTTTTCAAAACCGTTTACAATTTTATGTGACGCTTCGACTTATGGTATAGGGTGCGTTTTATGCCAAGTAGATGAAGATGGGGTGGAGAGGCCGATCTACTACTACTCGCATAAGCTCAACGCGGCGCAACGTAATTATAGTGTTACGGAGCTGGAGTGCCTCGCGGCCGTCTTAGGCGTTGAAAAATTTAGGTCGTATGTTGAGATGCAAGAGTTCAAAATAGTGACTGACCATGCGAGTCTGAAATGGCTCATGAGTCAGAAGGACTAAAGTGGACGTCTTGCTAGATGGAGTCTAAAACTCCAACGTTTTTCGTTCGAGATAGAGCACCAAAAGGGTTCACAGCATGTAGTACCTGATGCACTCTCTCGAGTTCATTGTGTTGATGAGATTAGTTCTAGGAATATAAATGATGTTAACTCTTTCGATGTTCTACACGTCAATCTATTAGACCCATCTTTCAAGTCTGATGAGTATGTTAGATTGATTGAAACGGTGGAGAAGAATAAAAGTCAACTGCCAGATCTTCAAGTGACAGAAGGTTTTGTTTATAAGAAGGTCAAATTCAGTACAGGTAATCCAGTTGAGGATGACCAAACATGGAAATTATGGATACCTTCGGCAATGACGTCTCACTTGGTTCGGTTGGCACATGATCCACCCAAGGCTTCGCATGGTGGAGTTGCGAAAACGCTGTATCGCCTGCGCGAGCGTTTTTACTGGCCTAATATGGCGGCTCAAGTTAAAACATTCATCGCGGACTGTAGTATTTGTAAGTCATCTAAAGCTCCGAACTCAATTCTAAGACCACCAATGGGGCAAGCGTTCGTGGTGGAGCGACCTTTTCAACACGTCTTCATCGACTTTTTAGGCCCCTATCCCCGTTCAAAACAAGGTAATGCGTATATAATCATTTGTCTAGATCAACTCACCAAATTTGTGGTTATCCAACCTTTACGCAAGGCTACGAGTGAGTCAGCTATAAAATTTCTGGAAGAACATGTTTTTTCAATTTTCGGTATACCCGAATCGTTGCTCTCCGACAACGGGAAACAGTTTATAAGTAAGGACTTTTCAAAACTTTTAATTTCACATGGAATTAGGCATGTAAGAACGGCTTCGTATTCGCCGCAGGCGAATGCCAGCGAAAGAGTTAACCGCTCCATCCTAACTGCTATACGTTCATACATCGCCCAAGAACCTAATCAATCCAACTGGGATAGACATATTTCGTCCATAGCAAGTGCGTTACGAACAACCACCCATGGCGCTATAGGAATGTCACCGCATGAAGCCCTTTTCGGGCAATCGAAAGTGGAACATGGGAACGATTACCTTCTTCTTAAGAAACTCAAAGCGCTCAATAACTCCGAAATTGAAATCTTACCAAAAACCTGCAAAATGAACTTAATTCATACGCACTTAAAAGAATCTTTGGCAAGTAGCCACAAAACTTATGAAAGAACATATAATTTGCGAAGTAAACAGAAAAAGTTTACTGTCGGACAAAAAGTGTTTAAAAGAAATTTCGTTCAGAGTGATAAAGCAAAAAAACGGAATGCTAAGTTATGCCTAAAATTTACCCCAGCGGTAGTTAAAAGCGTTCTCAGCAACAATTTATACGAACTCACTGACTCAAGAGACAATATATTGGGAGTATTCCACGCGAAAGATATTCGGATATAAACAGACCAACAGTCTTATATGACTTAACACTATAGCAGGACCAAATGATAGTCACCACTTTTTCAGAGCTAATAGTCCTTTTTCATTTCAATTTTAGTAAATCGAATTTACAAAATTGAAAAGTTTTTTTTTCACTATCAGAACAGCTTATTTCAAGCTTGTGAAACAATGTATCTTTTCTTCAAGAGTTTTTTCACCCTTAAGTACTCAGAAATATGTATCACTGTCATCATTTAGCGAGGTGTTAGTAGTTAGTAAGCAAAAATTAAGTCTAACACACTCAAGACAACAGAGCTAAAAAAATATTACAAAATTATTGATAAACATATACAAAAACAAATTAGATAGCTACATATAGACGTATAATTAATTATTAAACATGACAATTATAAAAATATAAGAAACATAAAAAAAACATAGTCAAGAGAGTGGAGCTCTGGTTCGAATTAAGGACTTTAACGTAGTTTTACTAATATTAAAATCTATTAAATTTGAGTTAAGGTTTAAAACTTTTATCATACGAGTAATAGGCTCATTCAATCCATAATTAGTTCTATGATAAGGACAGTGAAGTAACTCCAAGTTGCGCAGTTGGTATGAGCCTCCCCGGTAGTTAAAACTTATGCATGCGAGCAAGTCAGGAGCATCAATTTGTCCTGTTATAAGCTGGTGAATAAAGACTAAATCATTATTTATTCGCCGATGCGAAAGCATTTGCATCTGCAAAAGTTGAATACGATGCTCATACGGTGGAAGGTCATAAGGATCAGTCCAAGGAAGTCCCTTGAGAGCAAATCTAATAAATCTTCGCTGTATACTTTCTATTCTTGAATTGTGGACTGCATAATAAGGAGACCATACTTGAGAAGCATATTCTAGATGGGGTCGAACATGACAGTTATACAGCGAAAGAGTAACGTAGGGGTCCGTAAACTCCTTAGCCCATCTTTTAATAAAGCCTAGCATTGAGTTTCCTTTATACTAACAATGTAATTGATATGTGATGTAAATTCTAGATTGGAACTAAAGTAAACACCGAGGTCCTTAATACTGGACACCTTGCATAATATTTGATGAGAAATCGAGTAATTATGCAAAGTCGGTGTATGTTTCTTCGAAAAAGTTATACTCTGACATTTGCTTGGATTGAGAATCAATCCATTTTTATCGCACCATATGGCAAAATTTTCAACATCAGATTGTAAAATAAGACGATCGGCTGCGCAGTCTATTTTCTTGAAAATTTTCATATCATCCGCGAAGATCAAAATTTCACTCGATGACAAGCTAAGAGTAACATCATTAATGGCTAGAATAAAGAGGATAGGGCCAAGGTGACTACCTTGTGGTACTCCTGAATGCGCCTTAAAGGAGTCTGAAAGAATGCTTCTAAATTTTACCACATATGATCTATCAGTTAGGTACGACCTGATCCAATCGACGAAGGTCGAAGGGAATCCATATGCATTTAGTTTAAACAATATAATATCGTGAGATAGTTTATCGAAAGCCTTTGAAAAGTCAGTATATATACAATCTAACTCTTGCCCGCTTTCAAGCGCGTTTGAACATTTATGAAGGAAGTATACAAGGTTTGTTACTGTTGATCTTTTCTGTACAAAACCATGCTGCTGTTTGCAAATTATATTTTTAATATCGAAAGTTAAGCTTTCACAAACAAGCTGTTCAAATAATTTGGGGATACACGAAAGCTTAGATATGGGTCTGTAGTTAAGGATATCTGATTTAATACCTTTTTTAAATACAGGTGTAATAAAAGATCTTTTCCACAGTAAAGGGAATCGACCAGAATCTAACGATAATGAAAACAAGTAATGAAGTGGAAATGCAATTTGGGACTTACACTTTTTTAAAATTATTGGAGGGATGCCATCAGGGCCAGCAGAGTAATCATCGTTCAAAGCTGAAATATTGTGAAGGACTCTTTCTAGGTTAATTGGAACATTATTAAAATTAACTTGAGGACATTTACGCAGAAACTCGAAATAATTACGATCTATATCAACAATAGAATCAGAGAAGGAATTACAAAAATGGTGAGCAAAAGCGTTGCAAATGTCGGATGTTTTTGTCAAAGTGACATTATCATATGTAAAGTTATCTGGGTATCCATCCGAATCTTTCTTTGTATTTACAAAGTTCCAGAAACTTTTTGGATCATCCCTTAATGAGTTGCCCATTCTATGAACATAACTTGAGTACAGAGTTTTTGATAGTGATTTAAATTCATCAAAAAAATAGATGTAAGAAAGGTGATCAGATTCAGAACGCGTCTTAATGTAGGTCCGCCAAGCACTATTTCTTTTGTTGCGAAGCTTTTTTAGTTCCTTAGTGTACCATGGGTGATGAGAGCTCACATTTTTTGAAATTTTGAGGGGTATAACTTTGTTCATGCAGTCGTTAAGAATAAAATAAAAGTAACTAACTGCTTCGTCAATATTGGTGAAAGCTGATATATTATTAATATTAGATCTACTTAGTTCATCAGAAAGCATTTGAAAGTTTGTCTTTCGATAGTCGAATATATGCGAGCAATCATATGAATTACTATAACTATGAATATGACCGCTTAGGTCAAGGAAAATGTCAAGAGGAGGGTGATAGTCATCTACATTAGTAATGCCGGAATTAGATTTAAGAACGACCGTACTAACAGCGTCAGAGGTAAAGACTAAATCGAGATTTCGATTTAAAAAGTTTTTAATACAGCTCACTTGTTGTAAGTCAGTAGAAATTAGATAATCCAATAAGATAAGCTCTTGTTGAGAGGATGTCAAGGAAGCTTTCTGAAATGAACAGTCAATTGAAGGAGACCAATCTATATAAGATAGATTAAAGTCACCCAGCAGTAAAATTTTTATATCTAAAGAAGAAAGATTGTTTAAATAATCTAACACTAAAGCCACTTCATTGTAGGCAGGGGCAGAACTTTTTGGGGGAATGTATGTGCCAATTACATAGACTGTCTTAGACTCAAAAGTAACTTCAATGCAAATTAAATCTATTGTTAAAATAAAAGGAAAAGTTATACTAGACGACAAAAAACTATTGCGACAAGCTATGAGAACACCCCCTCCTACGTCTGCGTCTACATGAGAATGGCGGTCCTTTCTAAATACTTGAAATTCTGAGTTAAAAAGTTCTGTATCCAGAATGCCTGAATGAAGCCAGGTTTCTGTAAGAACAAAAATATCATGGGCAAAAGCTTGAGAATTAATAAAAAAATTAGTAGTTTTACTACGAAGCCCCCTTACATTCTGGTAAAATAGGGAGAGTCTTATTAGTTTTTTGAAACATTATTGACGGTACTATTTTCAACACGTTTCTTCTTGGAAGAACCAACAAATTCTTTTAAAAGAGTGCCTGAAGGCCAGAAATTCGGGCTGCAAAGATAATCAAATTGTGACGGAGGGACAAAAATTTTAAAGGACGAAACAAAGCTGTTAGGTTTACTTATTTTCGTACATCTAATAATTAAGTCATTAGATATGTTGTGATTCAAAGTTAGATGGGATATAATATCATTGGATGTTAAATCAGGCTTAAGGCGGGATACAAAAATTTGTTTAGGCTTGGGAACTGATTCTACTTGTTTGGGAATTGGAAATGGTTCAATAGGAGGATAATTCACATTAATGGTTTCGGGAACTGATTCGACTTGTTTGGGGATATGAGGAAGTTCGGTAATTTGATTATCAACACTAGAAGGCCTACTTGAAATAACAGCCAAATCGACAGTTGTCGTTTCATTGTTATTATTTGTAGGACCAACACAGCTCCTAAGACATAAACGTTTTTCAGAAGAGTGAGTATCTTGCTTTTTCTTTTTAGACTTATTAGGCTTAGAAATATCTGAAGTAGACTGCACTACTATGTCGCTTGTTTTTGATGAGACATTTGGCAGAGGAGTGTGCGGCTCATCCAAATCATCAGTTGAGGTTGATATGTCAACCGAAAACTTGGGGTCTGAAAAGTTATTAAGGTTTGAAACCGCATCATTAAAATTATTACAGAGCTCATCTAATCCTTTCTTGATTTTGGTAATATCAGTCTTGAATGACGACATTTTAAATGCAAGTTGGGATAGAGAGATTTTCCTGCAATCAGGACAGTACCATACTGCAATTTTTGATGCGTCAACCTTTTCTATAAATAAGGTGGTTGACCCAACGCATTTAGCATGGTAAAACTTCCCACAAGGGCCGTAACATGCAAAAAGGCATGCATTGGGGGAAGAGTCCAGACATTTCACCGCTGAGCATTCCATTTTAATTAAAGAATTTGAAAAAAAAAGTAAAAAAAAGATAAATAAAAACGGAGATTGAGAATAAAAGTTTAGTTTTAATTAAGTAAAAAAAAAATAGAAAAAAAAGTTTACTTGGATAGTACGAGATTTGAACCTGAGATGCTTGACACAACTATCTTCGCTCTAACCAACTACGCCGTGGAGCAATTTAAAAATTGCACTACAAAAATAATAATTTAAAACACAAAAACTATGATTATAAAACACAAAAAAAAGCTTTCATGCAGTAATTATGATAATTCAAGCAACGTAAAGTGCTCAAGAGACTTGCACTTGAATTATCACTCAATTAAGGTTACGGATTTTTTTTTTTTTTTTTTTTTAACAAGAGAACTTCACCGCTTACCAAAGCTAAACACAATTAATTTGCAAAAATTAAGATATTTAACACAATTTCACTGTAAACACTGTTGTCAACTAAGAATATGGACTTAAAAGCACGCAAATAATCTATGAGACACAAATAAATCACAGTAGAAGTTGTAAAAAATAGAGAAAATTTAAGGAGTATTTTGACACACAACCAACACTAAGGTAACCAGAGCTGCCACGTAGGGACCCCTATACCGAACAAACAAACAAAAAGATTTAAAAATAAAAGGGATATAAATAAATAACCAACATACGGAATTCCACACGCAAAATCAAAATACTATAAAAGTAGCACCCTGTATATACTTGCGAAAAATCGTATTCGAAAAACCTATCGGCTGTGTCTTTCGTTAAGTACCAGAAAGGAAATAGTCGACATTTTCTTGCTGAGCCCTTGATTATCGATAAGTACAATCCATAAGTCTTTTCGATTTAGCTGCTGGCCGGGAGTGGACGTACGACGTGCGTGCTAAGGTAAGAACCCCTCAATTAACTTACACTTGTCGAAGTTCTACTTCGTGTTAGTCTCCTGAAGTAAAAGAAAGGTAAATTTCGAGCTTTGATCAAAAGATTTTAGGGAAAGTGAGAAGAAATAGTTAATTAAAGTGTTCGCAGAGACCGAGGAGAAATTCTACTCTACGTGCTGAATCTCGGGCTCGTTCCCAAAAAAAATTCGTAACCATAACTACTCCAAGTGAAGGTAAATTAACGCTTTGGTCTAAGCGTAAAAGAAAAACTCTTTTAATTGTGTAATACCGCTTTAAAACATAGATAATCCTCCGCGTAGAGAAAGTCACGAGGCAAGAGGATTGGCATTCAAGCGCGGGCTGCACGTGTAGGAGCGAGAATTCTCTCCATGCCCAGGCACAAAACCGGCCATTGATTCCCGCAACAAAAATCGGCCGCGCAGCCGCGATATCAACTTGAGCTGCCATTTAGCGAAACCAGCTTACCTGTGATTGCAAGCTACAATTCACGTGATTGGAGTCCATGATTTCGTTTGCTTTTTTTTCTGATCTGTCAAGATCACCATCTACGTAGAACTCCATCGATCCATCAGCCAGCACTTATAGCAGCAACCCATCGAGCACCGGCTCCCCCAACCTGTCCGCGCCCGAAAGCCCAAAAGCTTACGCTTGCGCTCTACAAGTAATCCGCTCTATCAGACCATCGATTAATTATTGATTAGAACTACAACAAATCGTATCAACCAGGACGGAAAAGACTGGCGAGGGAGAAAGTAACAACACAGCACGCTAGTGCAGTCATAACATAAGGTCGTGCGATTCGTACAGACATATCGATTAAGATAGGCGTAGTAATCCAATTGTGAGCTCTTCTGTGGTCAGTGTTAGAATTTCACCTTGCAAAACGAAAGTAAAATCAAAAGGAAACCGAAAAGATAAGTAATAGAAATTTTAATCTCTGATAAGACTCGTTCAAGTGCTTTAAGATTTTGTTTTTGCATTTAGCTAGCGATAAGCCAACCCGTGAGAGCTGTCCTCCAACGTATGCTGTGCACACCATCGTCGGAGTATGAGCCCACCCAAGGTCAAGAGAAAGTAAACAAACGTAAGCTTAAAAAAAAAAAGGCATTCTGGTGAGTCCAATTTATTTTTCTTTAGTTTGAAGTACATTTTCTTAAATCTATTGAACGAAGAATATTTAAGAGTTGAAGATTTGAGCAATCTTTTTGTTTACACTCAACAATAACAAAAGAAAGAATAGGTACTCAAGAGAGAGTTTTGAAATATTGAATGCACGGTATAGTTTAGTTTTATTAATTGAAAAGTAAAAGAGAAATAGAAAATAAAGAGCGAGTGTTTAAGAGAGAAAAAAAAAAAACAAAAACAAGATAAGAAGATTACAAAAAAAAAAAACAATAAATTAAAGAGACACTACAACTTAATCTCATGCACCTATATA
>CAJZBU010000044.1:0-57656 GCA_914767635.1 Melanostoma mellinum
ACCGGATTTTATATGCAATGAATCGGATGTCGTTTTTAATGAAAGTGAAATAGAGTTGCTAAACAAAGGTTTGAATTTTACTCCAAAACCTAATAAACCACAACTAGTGGACGCCGTTGTGGATATAGAAACCGCTTTGAAGTTTAAAACGCACTCGGTTAAAGATGATGTTAGGCGGGCAGCAAAAGAAATTTTAGAAGATTTAAAAAATGTCACAAGTACGCAAAGAAAAAGAAATAATGATTTCGATATCATTAAATCATTAAAATCAAAAGAATGCGTATATGTTAAAGCTGATAAAGGTAATAAGTTAGTGGTTTTAAATAAATGTGATTATGAAAAAAGAATGTTAAGTGTGATTGAAAAGTGTGATTACAAACAAACAAACAAAAATCCTTTGCCAAAAATGATAAAAGAAAGCAATGAAATCATTAAGAAAGTGAGCTTAGTTTTTGGTTTTTGGCTCAAAAGAAAATTGTCTGTGTCCAATCCACAAGTCCCCCTAATTTATTGTCTTCCAAAAATTCATAAGACCGGTGATAGACCAATTGTCAGCAGCATCTCGTCTCCTAGTTATTTATTAGCAAAATGGCTGGTTAGTGAAATGAGACTTTTACCTCCAATTAACAGCCTCTCCGTAAAAAATTCATTTGAATTTGTCGAAAAAGTAATGAGTGAAACAATACTAGAAGATGAAGTGATGGTCTCGTTTGATGTTGTGTCTCTTTTTCCAAGTATCCCAGTTGATGTTGCATTATGTGAGTTTGAAAACTATTTGAATACGGTTGAGTTAAGTAACGATAAAAAAGCGTGTTTCTTGAGTGTGGCTAAACTTTGTATGCAACAAAACTTTTTCCAATTCAGAGATAAGTTTTATAAGGTTGAAAAGGGAACAAATATGGGTAACCCATTGAGTCCTCTAATATCGGAATTATTTATGTCAGCGTTTGAAATTCGTTTGAGAAATAGAAATGTATTACCAAGGTTCTGGTGTCGATATGTAGATGATGTATTTTCGATTGTGAAAAAAGATAAGATAGAAGATACATTGAGTGTTTTAAACTGTGAATTCGAAACAATTAAATTTACAATTGAAATGGAGGCAAACAATAAAATTTGTTTTCTAGACCTTGAAGTCAGAAAAACATGTGAAAATAAAATAGATGTTTCAGTTTACCATAAACCAACAAGTACACTTCGGTTTATTACAAGTGATTCACATTGTCCAATTCAACATAAACATGCCGCGTTTCATTCAATGATTTTCAGAATGTGTAAACTCCCTTTGTCAGCTTCAAACTACAAAATTGAGTATGAATACATCAAAAAAGCTGCAGATGTAAACGGGTACAGTGCGAGTTTAGTAGATAAAATGATAAGGAAACATTCTAACAAAATTAAAAAATCTTCACTGTCGACTCTTTTTTCACAAAACATTGAAAAAAGTGAAGTTAAACGAGCTTCTGTGTGTTATGTGCCTGAATTAACAAACAAAATATCCAAAAATTTCCGAGAACATAACATTCAATTAGTATTTTCAAACAAAACAAAACTAAAAAATCTACTCGGGTCGACGAAAGATAAAATTGACGACATGAAAAAGTCGGGGATATATGCAATAAAGTGTGGTGACTGCGATGGTGTTTACTATGGTCAAACCAAAAGAACCATTGAAAAAAGATTCAAAGAACATTGTGCATATATCAAGCAAAATAAAAATCAAAGCTCTGCTATCGCAGACCATGTCTTACGGCTCAACCACTTCAACGTTAATGCAAGCTGTGTGAGTTTAAAAAAACAAATAACAGATGAGAGAAAATTGGACGCGTATGAAAGCTACTTCATACAAAGAGATAGCCGTTCTATCAATGCTGATAACGGCAACATTAATTCGAGCCTCTTTTCTCTCATCTAATCACCAATACCAAAGAAGATACCACTGATTTGATCAGTCGTGATGCTGATGATGGACTGCATGCAGTCCGAAATGCATTCAGGTACGTGTTTTTGATCGTTTTTTCGTTTTTTGTTGTAACTACATATTTGTTGACGCGAAACGCGAAGAAAAGGAAAAAAAAAACTAAAAGTGTGGAAACATTAAGGTGTTTTAATTAATCTTAATTAATGTTCATGTTAATTGTGTTCGGTTTTCACGTGTTCGGTTTAGTATAATAATTACAATGGCAACCAAGCCAAATCTGAACAAATTCTCTCGATTGAAAAGAAAGGTGAACTTCTTATTGGAAGATATTCAATTCCTTCAATTGTGCAAAAAGAGCAACGTAATGCCAAATTTTATAAAAGTGACGTGTGCGGTTAGTAATTCTCGCACAGAAAAAGTAATCGCGTTTGCACAAAAGAAATGGCTTAGACTGGAAATTAAACATCATTTCGAAAAGTTAGCCAAAATTGAATTAGAATTATACAGCTTGCATCTAGAAATTACAAAAAGTTTAACTGTAGCGGAATCGTCGGAGTGGTTTAAGTTTGAGAACAGAGTACAAGAACAAATTTCAAGTGCAGTTAATAAGAAAAAAGAAACACATCGTAAAAAGTATGAAAACTTAAAAGAAATAAACAATAAAAAGTGTATTCAACCTAAATTCATACCGGATTTTATATGCAATGAATCGGATGTCGTTTTTAATGAAAGTGAAATAGAGTTGCTAAACAAAGGTTTGAATTTTACTCCAAAACCTAATAAACCACAACTAGTGGACGCCGTTGTGGATATAGAAACCGCTTTGAAGTTTAAAACGCACTCGGTTCAAGATGATGTTAGGCGGGCAGCAAAAGAAATTTTAGAAGATTTAAAAAATGTCACAAGTACGCAAAGAAAAAGAAATAATGATTTCGATATCATTAAATCATTAAAATCAAAAGAATGCGTATATGTTAAAGCTGATAAAGGTAATAAGTTAGTGGTTTTAAATAAATGTGATTATGAAAAAAGAATGTTAAGTGTGATTGAAAAGTGTGATTACAAACAAACAAACAAAAATCCTTTGCCAAAAATGATAAAAGAAAGCAATGAAATCATTAAGAAAGTGAGCTTAGTTTTTGGTTTTTGGCTCAAAAGAAAATTGTCTGTGTCCAATCCACAAGTCCCCCTAATTTATTGTCTTCCAAAAATTCATAAGACCGGTGATAGACCAATTGTCAGCAGCATCTCGTCTCCTAGTTATTTATTAGCAAAATGGCTGGTTAGTGAAATGAGACTTTTACCTCCAATTAACAGCCTCTCCGTAAAAAATTCATTTGAATTTGTCGAAAAAGTAATGAGTGAAACAATACTAGAAGATGAAGTGATGGTCTCGTTTGATGTTGTGTCTCTTTTTCCAAGTATCCCAGTTGATGTTGCATTATGTGAGTTTGAAAACTATTTGAATACGGTTGAGTTAAGTAACGATAAAAAAGCGTGTTTCTTGAGTGTGGCTAAACTTTGTATGCAACAAAACTTTTTCCAATTCAGAGATAAGTTTTATAAGGTTGAAAAGGGAACAAATATGGGTAACCCATTGAGTCCTCTAATATCGGAATTATTTATGTCAGCGTTTGAAATTCGTTTGAGAAATAGAAATGTATTACCAAGGTTCTGGTGTCGATATGTAGATGATGTATTTTCGATTGTGAAAAAAGATAAGATAGAAGATACATTGAGTGTTTTAAACTGTGAATTCGAAACAATTAAATTTACAATTGAAATGGAGGCAAACAATAAAATTTGTTTTCTAGACCTTGAAGTCAGAAAAACATGTGAAAATAAAATAGATGTTTCAGTTTACCATAAACCAACAAGTACACTTCGGTTTATTACAAGTGATTCACATTGTCCAATTCAACATAAACATGCCGCGTTTCATTCAATGATTTTCAGAATGTGTAAACTCCCTTTGTCAGCTTCAAACTACAAAATTGAGTATGAATACATCAAAAAAGCTGCAGATGTAAACGGGTACAGTGCGAGTTTAGTAGATAAAATGATAAGGAAACATTCTAACAAAATTAAAAAATCTTCACTGTCGACTCTTTTTTCACAAAACATTGAAAAAAGTGAAGTTAAACGAGCTTCTGTGTGTTATGTGCCTGAATTAACAAACAAAATATCCAAAAATTTCCGAGAACATAACATTCAATTAGTATTTTCAAACAAAACAAAACTAAAAAATCTACTCGGGTCGACGAAAGATAAAATTGACGACATGAAAAAGTCGGGGATATATGCAATAAAGTGTGGTGACTGCGATGGTGTTTACTATGGTCAAACCAAAAGAACCATTGAAAAAAGATTCAAAGAACATTGTGCATATATCAAGCAAAATAAAAATCAAAGCTCTGCTATCGCAGACCATGTCTTACGGCTCAACCACTTCAACGTTAATGCAAGCTGTGTGAGTTTAAAAAAACAAATAACAGATGAGAGAAAATTGGACGCGTATGAAAGCTACTTCATACAAAGAGATAGCCGTTCTATCAATGCTGATAACGGCAACATTAATTCGAGCCTCTTTTCTCTCATCTAATCACCAATACCAAAGAAGATACCACTGATTTGATCAGTCGTGATGCTGATGATGGACTGCATGCAGTCCGAAATGCATTCAGGTACGTGTTTTTGATCGTTTTTTCGTTTTTTGTTGTAACTACATATTTGTTGACGCGAAACGCGAAGAAAAGGAAAAAAAAACTAAAAGTGTGGAAACATTAAGGTGTTTTAATTAATCTTAATTAATGTTCATGTTAATTGACCACAACTTACTATGTACTAATTCTGGTTTTTGTCCTATGCACCACAAATCTTATAAATGTAGTAGAAAATATTTGGCAGGCCGTTGATTGTGAGAATTTCACGTTTCTAGTTCTTCTAGATTTTTCTAAGGCTTTTGATACGGTGGACCACCAAATTCTGGTTAGTAAGTTGATGAATCAGTTCAATTTTTCTTCCTCTTCTACAATGCTAGTTCAGTCTTTCAGGCAGCTGTGGCAAAACGTTCCGTATCCGAATTTTTAATGTTAAAAAGAGGGATTCCACAGGGTTCAATACTTGGACCCTTATTGTTCTCTATGTTTATCAATGATTTACCTTTAAGTATACAAAACTGCCAAGTAGATATGTACGCCGATGATGTTCAGATGCGAAAAAGTTTCCCCATATATTTGATTGAATTGTTGAGGTCAATGATGACCTAGCAAACATTCAAAGTTGATCAGAGAATAATAGGCTTTGCCTTAATCCACTGAAATTTTAATTCTTATTAATCTCGAGGGAGGTCATTGACATTTCTGGTTTTCCCGTAATTTATTTAAATAATAAACAGATCGAGTTTGTCGAATCGGCCAGGAGTTAAGGTTTGATCTTTACAAAAACACTGTCTGGGAATAGTCACATAAGATCAGCGATAGGAAGAATTTACGGAGGCCTCCGTTTACTTTGGATTAATCACAAAATAACACCACTTAAAACTCGCATTATCTTGGCCAAAACAATGTGAAATCTTTCATAGTTGTGATTATGAGCACAAGCGAAAACTGAATGTTGCTTATAATAGCATAGCTAGATACATTTTTGGGCTAAAAAGATGCGACCACGTTTCTGAGTTTTCTAAATCCATCTATGGTGTTACTCTCGGAAACCTTTTAAAGTATAGATCGTTAACTTTATTGAATAATGTCATACAAACGCCCCAGCCTCCGTACCTCTTTACTAAAATATGTTATTCACGATCTAATAGATCATTGAATATTGTGCGATTACATTCTTCTTCTTCTTCTTTTTCATTTCCGGCGTTACGAGTAGTGATCTTGCAGCGATCACAACTCTCCCACATTTCTGCTTCACACTAGTGATCCGCCTGTGGGGTACGCCGCGTTGACCTCAGAAATCGTCGGCAAGCCTCCCGGTTTTGGATTGTTTCATGTCTGAGGCCAACCAAATGCTGCTGTTTTTGCATTTGCTTGTACCAGGAGTGTTTTGGCCTGCCTTTTCTTTTTCGTCGCGAATTTGTTGAAACGTTGTACGATATTGCCTTATGGACGGGGTTCTGCGGATCTCTCTTTTGAACATGACAATACCAACTGAGCCTATCGTACTGAATTTTGTCCAAGATGGTACTTTTGACATGAAGGCTTCCACGGATCTTAGTACTTCTCATTCGATCAAGCTTTGTTATTCCTGCTGTCATCCGAAACATCTTCATTTCGGCTGCCGTCAATTTGCTCTCATACTTTTTGGACATTGTCCAACATTGTGAACCGTATGTCAGAGCTGGACGGACAACAGAAAATAGCGGAGTTTTCTCACCACTTCAGTATTGATCATAGATCCCAGATATTTAAACTTTTCACACTTGGGAAGCACATTTCAATTCAAATAAATGTCTGGAATAGGCTTGTCTGGATCAGAAAAAGGGCAGCACAGGTATTCAATCTTTTTAGCGCTAATACGGTACCCATTTCCTTCCAGAACATCAATTCAAGCGTCAAATGCTCGTTGCAAGGATGTAAGATCCTCGCTTATGATGGCTCCATCGTTAGCAAAGAATAATTGTTGTACTTTATTGTCCGTCACTTTTCCTTCGAGCAAATAATCCAGAACAGCAATAAATAGCAGTGGACTCAAAACACTTCCCTGATGTACACCTACTGTTATTTGGAATTCTTCGGTGACTCCAGCTGGGCATCTCACTTTTGTAACTGCTCCTTTTCGAAGTCAACCAACGCAATATGCAAATCCCCTAAGGCATCTCGGTGTTTTTCCATAATGATCCTTATAGTTTGGATTGCGTCTGTAGTTGACTTACCCGCGACAAACCCGCATTGGTCATCAGACAGCCTTATTATTTTCCGCAGTCGGCTATCCAAAACCCGCTCAACGATCTTCATAGTGTGGGACATCAACTTGATCGAACGATAGTTGTCACAGCTTCTGGTATCTCCCTTTCTTTTGTACATTGGGAGAAGAAAATTCTCCCTCCATTGATTAGGAAAACTGTCACCTCTTACAAGTTTGGAGATGAGAATCGTGAGCCATCTTAACCCGATGTCTCCCATATTTTTCCAAAACTGATATGGTACCTCGTCTGGCCCAATCGCTTTGCCTTTTTGGAGTTCTTAATTGCCTCCCTAACTTCTTCTTGTGCGATTGCATTATACGTTTTTAATTTCTGAACGCCAATTTTTCATAACTGTGATACGTCTGTAGAACTGTCTACCCCGAACTTTAAGAATGGTAAGCCATACTAATCTTTTTGGAACTAAATTGAAAGAATATCGGGCAACGTTAGGGTAGTGATATGATAATACATGTAAATTGAACAAATTTTAATTTCATTTATTTTAATTTTTTATTTCCTATTTTTTTTTCTTCTTCATTTAGATTTCTCTTTTATATTTTTCTTTTATATTTTCTAAAGTCATTATATTTCAAAACTTTTTCTCATTAATTGTTGAACTTGAACTAAACGAATAACAATACATCTATATGAATTAATTAAGTTTATACTACTTTATAAGATATTGTATCTTACTGTATAAATCTATTTGAATAAATGGCACGAGTACGATAACTTTGGCGACAAAAAATAATAACGGTTTTTGGTGGAGGGGTTCAATACAAGCATTTTTTACTATGGGAGGGGGGGTCTATCTCCCCCCGTTTAGGCGGTAGGGGCAATTTTATAAAAATTGACTTAAAATCTAAAAAAAAATATTGTAGAACAACGGGAAAACTTACAGATACAGTTTATACTTTTTATGAAAGCCAAAAACTTGCACTTTATAACAAATTTTAAATGAAGTGGTTTCAATTAATAGTTTTTTAAATAACTGACTTCAAAGTCAAAATTTACGAAAAAAATTTTTTAAAAATCACTTTGAGAATTATGTTTCTCGTGATTACAAATGCCAATAAAAAAAATTAGATGTAGTTAGTTGCTTCAATTAATTTTAAATCAAACGATATAAATTACTTTTTTCTATGTTTTATAGTTTTTGAGATAATTGAAAAATAGTAAAACTATTGAAGTATGCATTTCATTCAAAAAATTATGGAAATACGTACGAATTTACAATAATGTTAGGAAATAGACTAGTGAAAGTATAAAAATTCATAAGACAGGTACTTATGTGCAATTAATTTCCGTATGCAACAACTTGCCGCATGGCCCGCTTCGCGGGGACTCATATTTTAACCCTTTTTTCCGCAGGGTTAAGCTGCTCATGCTAAATATGAAAATAGCAATTAATTTCCGTATGCAACAGCTTTCCGCATGGCCTGCTTCGCGGGGCTTATTATTTTAACCCTTTTTCCGCAGGGTTAAGCTGCTCATGCCTAATATGAAAATAGCAATTGATTACTGTATGCCACAGCTTTCCGCATGGCCCGCTTCGCGGGGACTCATTATTTTAACCCTCTTTTCCGCAGGGTTAAGCTGCTCAGGCTAAATATGAAAATAGTAATTAATTTCCGTATGCAACAGCTTTCCGCATGGCCCGCTTCGCGGGGCTCATTATTTTAACCCTTTTTCCGCAGGGTTAAGCTGCTCATAAGCTTTGGGGTGCAAATTTTTTAAATGAAAAGTTTCTTTTAAAATTAGAAAATTTTTTGATTTTAAAAAAGAAATATAGTTTTACAATTTTTCAATTATCTCAACAACTATAAAACATAGAAAAAAATAATTTATATCGTTTGATTTAAAATTAATTGAAGCAACTAACTACATCTAATTTTTTTTATTGGCATTTGTAATCACGAGAAACATAGTACTCAAAGTGATTTTTTAAATTTTTTTTTCGTAAATTTTGACTTTGAAGTCAGTTATTTCAAAAACTATAAATTGAAACCACTTCATTTAAAATTTATTATAAAGTGCAAGTTTCTGGCTTTCATAAAAAGTATAAATTGTATCTGTAAGTTTTCCTGTTGTTCTACAATATTTTTTTTTAGATTTTAAGTCAATTTTTATAAAATTGCCCCTACCGCCTAAACGGGGGGAGATAGACCCCCCCCTTCCCATAGTAAAAAATGTTTGTATTGAACCCCTCTATCAGAAACCGTTATTATTTTTTGTCGCCAAAGTTATCGTACTCTCCCCGAATAAATGTATGAAATGTGTATGCAATATGTATGAAAAGTTACAAAAACAAGAAAAAATAAAATGAAATTACGACTCGTATCAGTACACAATTTACACATTTGTTATAATTAATTCACCCAAGATCTGCCATTGGTCTACAAACAAATTTCAGGTTTTATGCCTTTACTAGAAGACTCGCCCGACGTAAATCGGGCTTATCATCCACATTATAGAAAATGGCTTTATTTTAACAAATTTTCTACACACAAATCTGACTTTTGAATTTATTTGCTTGTTTTTTTTTTTAAGTGAGATAAAGTTGTCCTTGAATTAAAATTGCAGGTGGCAGAGAATGGAAAAAGTTTGCGACATTTATTCTTTTTTTGTGTAGGTATTCAACCAACAAGTATTATCCCTTCATTTGTTTTTTTTTTCGCTGTTCCTTTTCGAGTTGAAAAACGCTTTCTGCTTTCGAAGAAGAGCCCACTTCAATTTATGGCTTGCTGTTGGCATTGTTTTGTAATGAGCTTGTATTTATTTTCCACCCACAGGGTAAAAACAGTTCCTTTGTTACTTTATGATTCAAATGAAGGAATACTAATCGTTATAAAAAAAAACATAGGCCTTTGGAGCTAACATTGAAAGGAACTTAAAAAACTCATTCAAATATAATTGAAAATTACATTTGCAAAAAAATTGCGGTGTATTCCGCATAAGAGGAAAGTTGTGGGTTCATTGCTTTGGAATGCCAATATGGTTTTTTTGCAAACAGAATAGCGAAAAGGGCGCAGTGTCCTTTGGGGTGCATTTGTTAAAGCATTTGAAGGCCGTTTTTTTAATTTAAATTTCACTTTTTAAAAGAACGGACATTTATTCGGAATGAAAAACTAAAATTTCATTTCCAAACCAAACATTGATACGCATCCTCGTCTACTTTACTTTGTATGAAAATGTGACGTTAAACAAACATTTGAAAAGCTTACCCCCTCGTGCTTCTGAAAACCCGAACCTAGCCAGTTCCTACAAACTTCCAAATCACGGCAGTGTCTACCAATTACTGAGAAAAGGCTCAGGACTTGACGCTTCTCTCAATGACCAATCAATCAGGGTCCCACCCTGTGAAATTAAACAGATAAATCCAATGAAAGATGGGAATGCCTGGATTCCTGTTTCATTTCCAGGAAACTATGGCCAAAATACGACAAAAATGTATTACTATCCCTGAATAAGATCGCTAATTATTATCATAACAGGACACAACTTACTAAGCTACACCAAAAAGAAAATGGGTCTTTACACCGATGACTTATGTAAAGGATGCAATGACGAATATGAGTATGAGTATACGACTCACTTCCTTTGTCGCTGCAATCTGCCACATCAGGAAAAAATGTCAGTTACTTCTTCAACGAACTAGAAGAATAACCAGACACTCCAATCATCAACCTGTTGAACTTCATCAAGGTCACAAAATGGACCAAACATAAACTGATAGCTTTTTAGGACCTTACAATACTCCATCTCCAGGGTATTACAATGGATCTACAATAATAAGTGTGGGGGAAAAAGATCAACCGTCAGCCCATTCCACCTACCCCCGCGGGCTGAAACTCTAAAGTCAAAACCAATTTGCTAGTAGCTTAATTTGCTGCGAACTCGACACTTCCTAATAGCAAATTGGCCCCACCTGAGCTTGAGACAGTGAATTCTGCAGTGAAGCATAATATGTTTTCGAACTCGCTAGGTAGCGTGAGTACTTAAATATCTCAATATACATGAATCCCCTGCTCCAGATAGTATCTCCGCAGTTATTCTGAAGAGGTGTTCATCTACGCTGGCAAAACCATTGCGTGAACTTATCCATCTTTCCTATTCTGCTGGGATTATCCCAAACAGATGGAAAACTGCATTTGTCCAGCCCGTCCCACAACAAGGTTCATCATCCTCCCTTCCAAATGCCGTTCAATTGCACTATAGTCCCTTCTTTCTAAGTTCATGAAAACGTTGATTAATCGTCAACTAATCAAATATCTTGAAGAACGAAAGCTTCTTAATGACCAACAGTACGACTATGATTGATGAGCTTGATATTTCAAAAGCATTTGATAGAGTTTGGCATCAAGCTCTCTTATGGAAAATGCGTGCTTTTGGTTTCGATGAGTCTCTCTTTCGTTGGATTAGAAATTACCTTTCCTTTCAATACAAGTTGTGCTGGTGTTTGGTGTACCCCAGGGCTCCGGTTTGTCTCCGACTCTCTTCCTTATTTAGTTTAGTTTAGTTTATTTGGAACAGTTGCATATGATTAGCTCATTGAATTCTGATCTTGACAGCATTATTACAAGCGGTTCTAAAAACGGAATAGAATTCAACGCTTCCAAAACTCATTGTTGTCATTTGTAGTTGCTAAACATCCCCGTTTGCCGTTATTTATGAATGGTACGTGCATCCAAGAAACCGGAAAGCTGTCAGTACTTGGTATGTGTGTAAACAATGATCTTCGTTGGAACGACCACATATTTGAAGTCGCCAAAAACGCTGCTAAATGCTTAGGTTTCTTGAGACGATGCAGGAAGTTCTTCACAATTCTGATCTGGCTACAATTTATGAAGCCTACATCCGACCGAAACTGGAGTATAATTCGAATATCTGGTCAGGTGCTCCTCAAATATCGCTGTGCCTCCTTGATAAGGTACAAAACAGAGCGTTGCGATTAGTAGGTGATATAGTTCAATCGCAGAATCGACCGATTTTCTTGAACATCTAGTCTCTTTTATCACTTTTTATTCAAACAGTACTCTAGTAGCCACAACGCCCTGCTGCCTGCTCACTAGTAATGTTCATAAGTTTTAACTTTAGCCTAACTTTGAACGTACAGTCAAGTATAGAGATTCATATTTCAGTTGCTCCACCCGAATGTATATAATCATAATCATAATTTGGCAACGAGAGATGGTAGTGGCAATTGGACGAAAAGGACGACGCGACGCACCATATAAGACGAGACCGATTGGACAATTTAATTTTTATTTTTGTTTATAGATGACAAATGACACGACACATGACACGTGAAATCTGGTAGTTGTCAGATGTATAATCGTTTCCGGTCGTTGCATGGAGCCCAAGTTTAAAGACCTTGTCCAAAATATAGGACCAGAACCGCTATATATAAAAAAAAATATATTGGATACGAGAAACCCGTATCTAAGATAAATTTTCTAACGTTTCAGGTATCTGAATTCGTTTTTAAGGCCAAATAAGACGATTTGCTATTCCGACTATGCTTACCGATGGTATTTCCAAAGATGGTAAATTTATTGATGTACTCCGAGGCTGTTGAATATTTCGGTACTACCAAATAATTTTTTATTTTAAAAACAGGGCACAAGACATCGAATATTGCTTCGGCTGTGTGGCACATAGCGCCGTACTGTTGAAGCCAAATGCTGCCAATATCCTCTTGAACAAAAACTCGTCCAATATGGCCCGATAACGATCGCCATTGACTGTAACGGCCACATCTTGCTCGTTTTCGAAGAATGCCTCTGCACGAAAATCCGCACCTAACAGTGACTCGTTTTGGTTGTATATCGGCTCTTGAATGTATGCGTGCGGTTTTATGTGCCTCAAATGTGACAATCTTGCTTGTTTCATCTGAAAAGATGATTTTTTTTTTGCAAAATCGGCATTGGATTTTCAAAGTAACGTCGTTGTATTTCCCAGCGTTGTTCAAGCGCATATGTTACAGCCAAAGTAATAAATCTGGATATTATGTATAATGGCTAGCCATTATGCTTAATATCTACTCAGTTTGGTTAAAGTGATAATGGACACAAAATTAATCACATTAACTAGCTATTATATATAATATCTTCGATGAATTGGATAATGTAATAAAACACGTAGGTAGGCGTTTAAAATTATAAAATTATATTTCAATTTGCCTTAAGTAATCACATAGATTATTTAAAAAATTAAATTATAAAATAAATGCGGAAAGCTGTTGCATACGGAAATTAATTGCTATTTTTATATTTAGCATGAGCAGCTTAACCCTGCAGAAGCGGGCCATGCTGAAAGCTGTTGCATACGGAACGCGGTAGCGGGATGAAGAGAGGGGTAACAAGTCGGCTATACCGTATTTATTACTTTGATTAACTTTGACAAGTTATTATGAATAATGTCCAGACAAAGTGATTAATTTATTACTTTGTCTAGTGAATTTGGCCATTTTATGTAATGACCAGTCATTATGTATAATAGCTATTTAATCACTATGACTGTAACATATACACAAACTAATTCGTTCATGATCTAAGTGTTACCATTCACGAAATAAGCACCAGTTAAAAAAACGTTAGATGGCGGACCCATTATAATTTTCACGTAGTCGGGTTGTTGACCCCAGGGACATCCCTGTAGAGCCATGTTCTCTTAGCCTTGGGCACATTGATAAAAAAAAAACTTAGGATTATTTAAAAACAATGGAGATACAAATAGCCTTTATTCCTAGTCGACTCCAATCAAAATAAGCCTTACTTCACCACGTCACTTAAATAATTTTAAACTCTTAAAATCTTTCTATTATTCTCTCTGTGTGGTAAAACAGACGCTTCGCCTTTGATTTAAATTCCTTCTGAAATATGAAATTTTGTTCAAATTCAGGTCTCTTTAGCTTGATAAGAAAAAGTCTGAAGCAATAATTTACTATGCAGTCCATGAAGAAGCTTGCAAAATCATAGAAATCATTTTCCTTTTGGCTGTCCTCAGCAATTGTCTATGAATTTGAATCTATTGACTTTATTTCCCATTTCCGAACACGGCAGGTGGCCACGACACTGCAAGATACCCTTTCGAATTTCCTAGTCACGGCTACAAAACACATCCGAAATAGGAAAATGTATGTCTATGTCTACCCATTTCACATCCTTCCCTCTCTGTTATAGCTAACCAAAGTTTTGTCATTTTAAACTTTTAAAGAGAATCCCCACTGCAACGTTGCAACAACCCCTAGACGCCAAAGGAAATAAATTGTTCTCATGATTTCAAAAAGAAGCAGCAGGTTCCATCAAATACAGAATGGGTATAGAGAACTAGCCATTCATTGGAGAACAATGGGTTACACTCTCGGCTGGCGGTTGTACTGATTGAGAAAGGCATTTGACACGAAAAACGAATATTGGCTGTTCAATTTGTTTGTAGTTTGAATTTTTGTTTGAGGAACTTCACTGTGGGATCTCGAATATAAAATTATGTGGACAACAGCTGATGAAATTCCTATTTCCGGAGGAGAAGCAATTTTGTGGTAGACATGGCTACCACCTAAACTAACTATAGTCATAAAGATTGGAAGTTCCAATGGGTAGGTATCTTGGTAAAAGCAACTGCAGCGTTTTAATATAAACGTTGGACCTAGAACCACATTCTTCTAATTATGCCACTCGCAAAGGACAATATGAACGTTGGTTAGCCTTTGAAATTACACCACGACCACAACACGTCAACAACTCTGTTTGTAAGAAAGGTTAAAGGTACACATTCACATGCATATCTAGGAAAGTATTAATTAGAACACTTTTGTGTATCGCTTGATTTTTTTGAGGAAAAAAATCCATATTTTGCTAGCGAGGACAACAAACATGAGTGGAATTTAAAAGCAATTTTACACACATTCAAATAGACGAGCATCTACATATCTGCATTATGATTCTGATAAGAAGCAATGCATTTGACGAGCTGGTCGTGGAGATTTTGGAAATGTTAGTGAAATGTTAGTCAATACACACAACCTTAATTTGTGTGAAGATGGAGGGGACCTTAAATTTTCTACTGATTTTGAACTGCTTATCGAGGAAGAGCTTTTTATGGCAACGTATTTACTATTGGAGAATTTGTCCATTCCTCCGAAAAGCGATGTCCGTGGAAAAAACATTTATGTTTTAAGTTGGGATTCAAGCCAAAAACTACCCACGTTACAGGCAGACATGTTAACCATTACGCAACGGGCACCACAGAAAAGCAGAATTGTTGTTTTCTTCTATTAACAATGCCTAACAACATATCAAAGCCTTAAAATAAGTATTCGATTAACTGTGGCGAATTTTCACTTTTCTGGGCCTGATTTTCTCTGCCTTGTTCAACAAAAAAAAATTTCTTGATCAGAATGATTACATATGAAATCACAAGCAGTTACTGCGTTGTTGCCAGTATTTTTGGATTAGATGTGACACCAGCGCTTATCATAGATGGAGAAGCTGCTTTTTTCGTAGAAATAGTCTTCCAATTTCACTTCTCATTTTGAAAACATTTAACATGATTCAAGCTGACAAATTATGAGTAAAACTACACCATTTATAACAACTAAAAATAAATGCTTCAAAAAACGTCGTGAGGTACCATCTCGGCCGGAAATCTTGAAAATGGTAGAAAAACTTCACTTCAAAAACAACTTAGAGTACCTATTGTTTTTATGATGAAACTAGTAGTGTTGATCAAAGCCCAGGATTATTATTTGTGTGTCGACAAAACATCTGACTTTGCTAAAAGACTCAGGTTTCAAGGTATTTCAAAATGAGTAAACACAAAAACTGAAGCCTACCATAAGCAATGTTACCATTAAGGTGATTTGGTTTTTTACACACAAAAATTTCGAGACATTGTTGTAGTTGAAAAACGAAGCTAATTATCACCACGGTAGGCCCCGACCTATTTAAAGTGCGTAAACCTGTTCCCACTGACTCAGCAGTGCATTAGCCCGGTCAGTTGACATCTTCCCATTTGTATGTATGCTTCACATACATAAATTGACATATGCGAACATGTGCAAGATCAGCAATAATTGGTGGGAACCGATTATTTCGTTTAGAATAAGTTCTGGTTTGTCAAGTCAGTTCACTTTGGAACCCAAGCAAAAGCCAAGTCGCTCTGTATAAATTATAACAACGTAAGTCTTTTGTTTGGTAGAAAGGAATAAGATGAACCGTTAGGCCAGCCCGTTAGTTGGCGATTGCGTTGTCTTACATTATAACCGGAAGGATTACTTAAATGGCGCCCAAGTAGGGACCGGCTTATAAAAATTGTTTCATTTTTTCATTGATTGATTGTGCGTGGGTCTCTTAATACAGGATAGATGAACTGGTACGGTCTACCCGATGGCACGTCTCTGTTCCCGTGAGAGCAGAGTTGACCATTCCAATTTCGTACCGACAAATTCCCGCATATACATGAGAAAATGCTAGGACATCGATTGAATTAGTGGTTCAATAGCGATGTATTACGTACCGTTAGTATGACACTTGCAAATTTAACACTTGCGTCTAAATGGGGCCAACCACGAACCTTCCCGGTTCCGTGCAAACTAAAAATACCATAAAAATAAAAAACGTTTTAAAAGTAACGATTTTTTTACGGGTTTTTAGATTTTCAACGAATAACCGATTCTTTAAAAGGAGAAAATGATTTCAAACTCCAGCTGTGTGTTACAATTTCTAAACTCCCTTGTTGTAACAGAAGGGCTTCAAATCTTCAAGTACAAAGCTACGATAGTCTCACTGAAATAAGGTAAAGGATGAATTGTTGACGGAAGTTTCATATTGGTACTCACCATTGACCTAATGCAGTTTAAAATTCTATAAGACGGTGTGTGCGCTAACATAAAAGACGAAGACCAGAAACGCATAATAAAGTTCCATGAACGACAAACGAAGGAGCACCTAAATCTTTTGAGAGGCAAATCGTCAAGAAATACTAGATCCATCGAAGGAATAGGATCGGAAACGGAGTCCTCCGAAGTGAAAAAGAGTTTATCCAAAACAACAACCAACAGTATAAGATCAACGCAAAGCTCTTAGATATAACACAGGAGATTACAAAGATAAGATACACACCATTATCACCAGATACGAAAGCGGAATAAATAATATAATTTCCGGAAGATTTGACCAAGATGCTCTGGATGAGAACATGGTCATCAAGGGAGAAATAAATGAGATCGTTCTGAGCCTGTAAAACGCCAAAGAGCGAGAAGAGAGAATCAACACTAATCTAGATACAATACAAATCACCCAAGCAGTAGTGGCTAATCCAGGGTTTGGACAAGAGGGGGGGGGGGGGGGGGTTTCTATTACTCAAAACTTAAATTGCATTGCATCTTTTGACCGCGATTTTGACGGTTGGATTCCAAATTGCCTGTCACATTATGGAATCAGTTAATTCGACTGTTTTGCCTATGAGTCGGGAATTGCAATCTTAAATCCAAGATCTGGGTGAGGCTACTAAGCTGGCAGATGACGCTTTGAATGAATTTATGTACAAACACGAAAACGCAGATTCTACTTTTCACGTTATTTATGAACATGTTGCCATAATTTGTTCTGATTATGAAATCACAATGAAATTGCCACGCCGCGCCGCGCCGCACAGTGGCAGTGCTGCTGTAAAGCAGTCGCTTTGTGCTAAAGCTCCTCTTGCCCTGTCCAGAGCTGCGTTCATATGTTTGTTCAAATATAGATACTCACCGCTCCTGATATTCACCGCTCCCCGTTGCAGACCGTTCTGTATTTTAAAAGTTCTGGTAGAAGTTATATTGCCACTTTTGGATTACTCAAAGCGTTGCGTCGTTGTGTAGATGTCCACCGCTTCCGAAATGACGCTTCGCAGCACAATATTGGCAATGCCGTCGACTCCTGTTGATTTCTTTTTCTTCATTTTGTGAATGATGTCTTCGAGGTTCATCTCAGAGGCAGACATGCCTACCATCATCTAACGGGTACGTTGCAATTACCATCTACGGAATTCGGTTGAAAATTTTTATAACTTGGAGACTTTTCTCGTTCGTGTACTTTATCATTTGGTGCAAATGTTGAGTTTGCTGAATTGACAGTAACAGTTCGATAACTCTATTAGTGAAAAAGTGAGATCATAATTTAAATTTAAAATTGTCTCTGTTGGAAAACACTTAATAGCTCGATATAACAATGCCATCAGGGTCAGAATTCAATGAGCTTATTATCTTCAGCATCTGTTACCGTTCCACGTCCAAAGGGCAAGATTATGAAGTTGGAAACGAATATATGAAGCTGGGAGTTGAGACGCCAGCATATCAGGATCAAAAAAAATTAACAGTTCCGATTTTTTTGAATTAATTCGATACCTTGCCATGAAAAGCGCTTTCTCTCATAGCCGATTTAGCTTTGTTTTTTCACCCTATTTACTTATTTATTTTTATATACGAGTATAAGCTTTTTTCGTAAGAACCGTTATGAGTTATTGTAAACTATTTACCAGATTCTGAGAGGTCATAACCTCCTAGTTAACTGATTTCTGTTTGGACTATAACTTACGGGATAACATTACGAAAGCAGGTGGATTGGTGATATGTTCTTTATATTGCTGTTTGATTCTTTGCATCTTTTCCCCCTGCACTACGGAATGATATTCAAATGAGATATGTCTTTCTCGCAAGAGTATTCTATTTCCTTTTTTATTTTGATAGTAAAAACCCCATTTCTTACCATATCCTCGTCTGCTCTCAGTCGTAAAAACAGAATTATTTCTTTAAATAGAAGAAAAGATTGAGGATTAAAGTGTGGCACGATATATTTGACTTCCCACATCTGCGATAGCACATACTGAACCAAATGCGGCCATATGTGGAGCCTTTGTAAAAATATGCAAATATAAAATTTATTCAACTCAAGCAAAAGATATGCTAATCATAATTTGAAATTCTTTCAATGTGGATAGTCCTTTTATAATTCATTCACTCTCCATTCTATCAAAAATTTAAGGAATATGTGCGCTGAAGGCGACTTGACTTTTGAGAACTGTGAATTTGGGCAAATCATCGAATGGAAGTTGAAAATGTTGCCGTGAATATTGCAATTTTTATGAGTTTGAAACAGATACAGAACAGTTACGACGTTTTTTTAGATTGAGATGAATCCTAAAGAAATTATATCTAATGTATGAGTTGAATCGTCAAATGAAGTACATTATTCAAAAAAAAAAAAACTTTAGTGCAAGTGGTTTAATTTTTGGATTGTCTAATAGCCGGGAGCTTCATTATCCGATTCCCAACAAACGCGAAAATATTTTTCACGGGTTGCGCCCTTCGCAAGGATCTGGCACGTATTACGATAGTTTTTTAATTGCCATGAAAAAATTCTTCTCGATTAGCCATTCGGAATCGGCAGAAAATAGTAGGTCCCCTTCATTCGCTCACAAAGGCAATACTAACTTACGTAGCAGAGCATTAGAGTTCAGAGTGAACCTGAGCATCAACCAACATCTTACGCCAACAATTTCGATGCAGCTTTGCACTCTAAATCGGTTGAGGTCTTCTTTCACTTGATGCTTCAATTAAGACGAGGTCCTCTCCTTCTGCGATTTCCCTGCAATGTGCTTTCGAAAACCAGTCAAGCCAGAGCGTTTGGGTGCACCCGCTCTACATACATGTCACAGTTACAGCCATCTTAGCCTCGCGATGCATACTCTTCTAGCTATGCCCATGTCGCGGTACAACTCATATACAGCTGGTTGTTGTATATTCTTTTCCACACAAATCACTCGGAAAGTTTTTCTTTCCAAACGACCAACGGAAACCGCTTTCGATAAGGTCCATGCTTCCACGCCGTTAAGCAGGATTGAAATGATCAAGGTCTTGGTTTTGTTTCTCAATTGCCTTCTTAAAGTAGCAACGGTTGGCAAGAGTAATTCTCCGTTTGATCTCCGCACTGATGTTGTTTTCCGTGTCTACAGCGGATCCTAGGTAGACCAAACCCTGTACTACCTCGAAGTTATGTCTGTCTATTGTGACGTTTTGTCCAATTCGTCGATGTTTTATGTCCTTGTTTGATGACAGCAGCGTTTTGATGACAAAAGCATTTTGCTTTCTTTAGCAATCAAACCCATTTTTGCCGCTTCTGTTTCAATACTCGCAAAAGCACCTGTGACCCCACGCTTCCTTCTTCCCATTACGTCAATATCGTCTTTTTCAAGTATGATGTTGAAGAAATCGTATGACAGTTTGTCGACTTGTCTACAGCCTTTTTCGACATCAATGGTTTCGGTGAGTTCTCTACTGACCTTGACATAGCAGCGGGAATTCTCCAAAGTCATCCTGCATAGTTGCACGAGTTTTGCAGGTCTCCAGCTGCCTTGAAAAGTTCGGCATCAAGGCCATCAGTCACCCGCAGTCTTATTTGATTTAAGTTTGCATATGGTGAGCTTTTAACTTCTTCTAGGTTGGGAGGGCGGCATTCTTGATCATCGTCCAAGCTGAATGGGGCAATCTGCCTGACAGCGGAATTTGTGTCCTCATCGCCGCTAAGCAGTCTGCAGAAATGATCGTTCCAGATCCTCAGTAGCGACTGTGACTCTATAACTATGTTTCCCTGCTGGTCTTTACAGGCTTGAGCTCGGGGTTTGCCACCCAGGCAGGAACTTTTTACCTTTTCGTAAAACTTCCGAATCTCGTTCCTGTCATGGCACCTCTCTATTTCCTCAAACCACTAGTCTTCAATGCTTAGTGCTGACGGCATGGGATTCAAGGATAATTGAAGGGATGCTCGATTGGAAAAGGCATTGGCAATCTCTTGCGATTGTAGCTTTCCGACGTCATATCTCTTCACAGCGTTAGCTCGTGCAGGTCGTGAACAAGATATCCTCATTCGTACCTTGGCAAGGTAGTGGATCGAGTCAAAGTTGCCCCCTCGGAAAGTTCGAACATCGAACACACTGGAAGAGTGCCTTGCGTCGATCGCAATATGTTCAATTGGGTTGACGGTTGATTGAGATCAAACGGAGAATAATTCTTTCCAACCGTTGCTTCCCCGCTTGCTTTGCCTGCAAGATAGTTAAGCTCGTTATTCAACGTCTGAATGGAAGCAAAATGTAGGACATTTTCATTGCGACTTGAATATGCGATCATATCTTCAAAACTTGTACTATTCACATAAATTTTTGGGGCGAGACAGCGCCACAAAGCTACACACTGAATTAATTTAATTAGATGAACAAATGATGGCGTCTTTTATTATTATTTTTCATCGAAATCTTTCAAAGAGTAAATTTGAAAAGTGACGATTCAAACTTAAGTTTCTGCAAAAAGATTGAACTATTCTCATATGAAATGAAAGAAAACGCAAAATTTATGTATAAGAACCAGTTAAAAAAGTTTTCAAAGGATTCATCCTCAGTTCACCGGAAGAGTAAATTGAATGGGCTCACTACAAAATATATTTGTTCCTTTAACCAAACGTGCTATCATCATCTCATTTATAGAATTTAGTAACACAATGAAAGGACCTTTGAATGATAAGAACTCACCTGTAATTTACCCAAAACAAAACGTTTTCGTCCCGAAAGGACTATATCTTCATTTGTGAAAATTTGTTCGTTTTGAAATAATGAAATTCGGGTCACGCCAGCTGTTGATTAAATTTGAAAATATTGCTTTGCTCACCCTTCCAATTGGAAGATGGGGCTTTTTTTGAAATTAAATTAAAAAAGTGAATTCCACCGAAGGAAAAGGGATGCTTCCTAAACTTGGACTGTCGAGTTGAAGTGGGTGTAGAAACTTCGTATGTTGGCAAGGCATAATGACGTCAAAAGGAGAAGGTGCAGCTAGAGCTGTTGACCCTAGTGTGGGACAATTGTCTTTTCATTGAATAATATTGTTCCATGGAAAGCAATTTGTTAAGGTTTGTTTATGTTGGGGTTTCAGTATAAAAACCATACAACAATTTGCAGTGTATTCCAAAAAATTCACTTCAGTCACCGTTTTTGAGCTTTTTCTGTGGGAATAGAATAGCGGACAACAAATTAAAAGTTTTCAATCAGCACTATAACAGGGACTGAACTAGTAAACCAGTTGCAAATGTAAATGATTGGGTAACTTGCGACAGTTGGAATGGTTGATCAGGCGTGTAGGGACAACGCTTCGTCGTTGGTGATTATGCCGCGTCATCGCGTTGGTGTTCTTCTATTCCGAGTGTCTGTCTTCGCTGGATGTTTGGCCAGGACCCGAATTTCCGCACACGTTATAGAGTTATACGTTACTGAATTACCTGAGTATGGCACTATCACTCGCGTTATCGAACATAATTTGATGTTCTCTGATCGGTAATCGAACGGAATTTGATTCGATAGATGAAGAACTGAAATTGTGTAATTTGGTGCAAATTTTAGGAGAACAATGATGCCGCTATTCAGCCTCAGGTTTTCCATCAAGACTGTTCCGGATTACACCATGTACTTCACCATTGAGATAATCTTAGCTCTACCACGACAAATTTAACCCAATTTGTTTCAACGACGCTCTGTGCTTTTGAACATGGCTATGAGGTCGACGTAATCACTACGGGCTTCTCGAAAGCATTCGATAAAATCTTACACCATACAATTTATCTGAAGTTAGGTGCTTTTGGATTTCCCCCACATTTTATCCAATGGGTGAAATCTTATTAAGAACACCGCATCTATAAGGTATTGTTTAGAAGTTTCTTGTCTGTTCCCATTTCTGCCTCCTCCGTTGTACCTCAAGGTAGCCATCTCGGTACTCTCTTTTTTGTCCTTGCTATCAACGATGTCCATATGATTATTTCGCACTCAAATCTTTCAATCTATGCAGATGATATAAAAACTATGAAGTCAATTTCGACACCTCGTGATAATTCTTTACTTCAACATGACTTAGATTCTTTTCTTAATTGGTGTCATAAGAATAAGATCTTAATGTGAGTAAATGCCAATTCATTACTTTTTCACGAAAACGAATACCTACTCTCCCTCGGACTTATGACTTTTGTGGGGTACCCGTTCCTGTTGTTTCTTCTATTCGAGACTTTGGAGTTTATTGTGATAAGGAGCTCAACTTTCGTTTCCATGTAGACCAAATTATCGCTAATTCGTACTCTTCCCTTGGTTTCATAAAACAGTAGTAGTTTAAGGAATTTTCCAATCCTTATGTAACCAAATCACTATACATAACTTTTGTCAGACCCATCGTAGAGTACGCATTTCAGGTTTGGTCCCCCTATCAAATCACTCAGTCACATAGAATTGAAGCCGTCCGACGAAGATTCCTTCACTTTGCCTTACGCCATCTACCGTGGTCAAACCCTCTCATCCTACCTCCTACAAAGATCGTTTACAACTAATTCAGTTACAAAGCCTCGCTAGACGTCGCGCAATTGCTGACAAACTTTTTGTACACCAAATAATGACTGGTTCAATTGAATCTCCCCCTCTCCTTGAAAATGTTTACCTTAATACCAATCCTTGTCGTCTACAATGCCCTTTTTACAACCTTCTCATACTCACTGCACTAACTATGGCCATTTTAACCCTATTACTTGAATGTTGCGCTCAGCCAACAGTGCAGAAGATATTCTTGATTTCAACGCAAGCTTATCATCTCTTAGAAAAAAAATTATCCTCCAATCTTTTTCAATTTCCTAATTAAATTTCCCTCCCTTAGTTTCTCAATTAGATTAACTTTAATTTAATAATATTTATTGCAAATAGTATTTAGTAATTTTTGTAAATATTGAAGTTTTCTTTTTATTAGTATGTATGTAGCTTGAACTAAGCCAGATAAATAAATTAAAATTAAATTTATCATGGAGTCTTCTGATTCTGACGTCATTTCTGAATCCTCACAGCTTTCCATTCAAATACAGGGAATTTTTGAATTCCAGTCTTGGATGTAAGGTACTTTCGTTGAAGCCCTGGGGTTGCTCTGTGGTCACCACATAGCGTTTTTTGAGTTATCTAAACTATCTCTGAATGTCAAACTGAGTGTTTTTTAAAACCTGGGAGCGAGTTGAGGCTGTCAAATGGCATGTATTTGTATTAAAAAAATGACAGGGACGTGTGCTGATTTTGCCGTTTAGGGTTTCTCGAGAACTGGAAGCCCAGTTTTTTTTTGATAACTCATAGGAATGTCCAGGAAAGCTACGTCAAGCCTGCTTGAAGTTCAACGAACGAACCTCTAATGTTTCAGACGGAAAAGCGATATGATTTGTCCTTAATGAATTTGGCAGTTCTTCTATTCCTCTATGTTTTAATCTTTTATGAAAATAGCATATTTAATCATACTAATATGTATACATTCTATTTACATCACTTTTTTGAAATAAGAACAAGAACACGACTACGTTTCTTTAGCAAAAAAAAAAAAAATCGTCTAAGGACTTTGTGATGAATTCACGTTGTACGTCAGTGTGTGGATCTTCTATAGTTACATATTTGAAACATGAAGTTGGCCGATGTAGGTCATTTGCTGAATATTTGACTCCGAACTTCATTGATGATTGCCAGTAAGTTCTTTTCGAAGTTGCATTCGACTTCACAGTTGAGGTTCATTCATGGGGAAGTTGCAGCTGGTTTCGCTAATTTGAGTATAGGTTTCTTAATTGGAATTGTCTTGGCTGGAGTCCTCGTCTGCTACTGCAGATGGTTGCTTTTTTCTTGTATAGGTTGCTAGCTTTGGTAGCTCATTTGCCGTCATGTCATAGCTCATTTTGATCATTTTCAACGTTTTTTCGAATAGAAAAAATGGATTTTCGCCTAGGACGTAAACTTTAACTTGTGGTATTTTATTTATTTTTTCAATATTTTATGTTATTTATTCAATTTTCTTAGTTAATGAGAAGTTGGCAACCTTGTACTAAATACAATATGAAGAGCAAATACTTAAATTGTATACTCTGCTTTAAGATTTTAACAGACAATCGCAATTTTGTTCCACCCAGTCGCAGTCGTGACCATTTTTTTCATTTGCAGAGCCGAAATTCATTCCTTGAGTCTAAACGTAATTTCTCCTTTGCTTGTACTTCTTTCTTTCCCTCTTCCGCTACTATGAGGTATAATCGGTCAAAAATCGACATTTATAAATTTCATTTGCGAAGTAAGTTGTTCTATTTAAATCTACCCACAAAATAAATTTTATAAAAAAACTACATACCTACCTCCCTAAAAGCTTGCAACATGGCCCGCAAAAACTCCAAAGCAAACATAAGGCTTACTTCAACGATACTTGCAAAGAACTTACAAGATACAACTTTTCTTAAAAATTCACCAAAATGGTAAAACATCACTGCTGATTTATTGACTTACAACATATATTCCGATGTGGCTTTGCTCCCTCGAAAGTTCTAATAACAACAAATCATTTTACAGCAATGACAAACACCATCAGATATTCAATTCAAATGACACTTTCCTTCTAAGATTAATAAAAATCGACCAACTTTACATGGGAAGCTTATTTGCTAAGGGAGTACTTGAATGCCAAGTCGCTTTTAATCGAAATCCAAAGGTCCAAAGGATAGCAAACAGCTTTTACAATTCAATTTGTAGCAACATAAATTGGTCTGCCTACGACTGCGGCTGACTAAAAACATATTTTCAATTTCTCAATAGCCAATAAATCAGGCAAACGTCAGTGACATTTGGAAGCTTTCAGCTGGAAAAGAGCTGATGAAAACAAAAAACAAAAAAATTATACCTAGATGTATACATATTTCCATTTTCACGCACAATATGAGGAAGAATTTCCTTCAAAACTAAACCTTCATCGCATGTGTTTTCAAGCTTTAGAGCCTGTGAAACATCATACCAATTCCATTCGTAAGTTAGATGTGGTTCCGGTTACCAAAAGAACCGGAACAATGCAAGGTGGAACTACGAGTATATACCTACTACTTCTAGTAGGTTTCAAAGTATATAATTGCATATGGAGATAACGTCTTCTTTCGGTATCAGGAATAGATGCTCACGTTCTTATGGAAACCACCCTCGATAAACCAGTAAAATGGGCGGGACAACTGAACTCGTTCTTTTCATAAGGAAATATTTACAAAATTATTCAACTAATAACTCCACCAATTAATAGAAACCCGCACTTAAGGTTTCAGAGTATGCTAGCATCCTTGACAAAAAGCTAAACCGGAAATCCAATATACGTACAAGAAAAATCCGGAAATCCATAGTAGCCCTATTTTCCTGTAGCAATTTGGGAATTTGCCCCCAAATCATTCGCTGGCTCTACACTGCGATCATCAGACTAACATACGGAATAGTAAAATGGGGGACCGCTCTAGATAAAATGACCAACTGCGATAATCTAAGCAAGGTCCAACGATCAGCCTGTAAAAGCGGAGCACTGCGATCAACACCCTCTGCTGCCCTTAACATACTCTCTAATCTCACACTATTAGATGTCTTCAGTAAACATTATGGCCGCCAGTTCAGCCATCCGTATCAGAGCTATCACCCAGTGGACCGATAATAAATTGGTCATTCTAGGATCTTGTACTTGTCTAAATCCACCCCATCTCAATTCGACTACACCATATCCTCCAATTGGTTTTTGATAACAAGATAAAAGCCTCCATCCCACCGAGAACTATTCAGAAAAACGATGAATTCTTGAGAGATAATTCAATTTATTTCTATACAGATGGTGACGCCAACAGACTTAGCGTTAGTCCCTGATTCCGCCTCCCAAACAGCTGAAGCGGATTTTCTGATGATCAAAGACAGACGGATCCTCAGTGAGCATCCGTCTGTTCTCGGACAGCGGCTCTCAAATCAATCGAAGCTGTTTCCGCGAACTCAGCAACCGCCCTCAATTTTCGTCTATCTCTCAAGGAGATGGGCGAACAGTTCAATATTCACCTATATTGGTACCGGGGCACAGATATATCCTAGGTAACTGTACAGCCGATGAACTTGCCAGAATGGAACTCAATCTCTCAATCAGCAGGTTGAATATTGTTATACCAGTTGCTACATGCAAACCCATGCTAAACCTAACCTAGCAATATAAGTATTAACATTATCCTGCACAAACAAACAGAGAGAACCTATTTTTATCACTTGAAAGTTAAGTAAAGCAGTTTCCAAGCTTTCATTCTAGTGGCAGAGTGGGGATGAAATATAGTCTATGCTACTCAGGGGCAATTAAGCACTCTAACGATGACAGAGTCCTTGGAATTGGTCCAGGCCACCCGGCGTTGCCTGGGCCTGCAGTTTTGACTGATAAAATATACGCCAATAGGGCCCCTTCACAACGCAAACACGTTTTTTACAAACGTGTGTTTGTGCAAACATAGTTTCGCCACACACTACACAAACATGTTTGAGAGATATTAGTTGCTTGACGTTTTTAATATCACTCAGACCTATGAGCAATGAGCGATTTCGTATGTGCCGCTTTAATTACTGTAATAAACTTTGCTTTAAAAACACCACAACACCGGTAAATTTTAATATAATTCGAAAAAAATTTGTTCATTTCATTTACTTCTTGAAAATTGACAACTATTTGAGCAAAATTCAACACACAACGACTCAAACATGTTTGTGCAAACACGGAAAATTCAAAATTTTTTGAATTTCTTCAAACCGTTTGCGCAAACACACAACATCGCTACATACTACTCAAACAGATTTTTACAAATACAAAATACATATATATGTTTGCACAAACGGTTTGTGTGTAGTGTAGGGGCTCTATAAGTTACTGAGGGACTATATGGCATCCCAGTGCCGAAAGAATTTTTGAAATGTGTCCAGTAGTTTCTAAGTTTCCATTCCAACTTTTTTCCTGAGGTTAGCTTCCGTTCACGTTCAAACATGTGAATGAAATATAAGTTTATGTCACGGAGGTATTCAGGAGGTATTTCAATGAACGAAATTAATTCAGCAACAATCAGCAACTAAAATTTTTCTCATTGAACTCTTAAATATAAAAAATGTTGAAAGTAGTTACAATTTATTATCAGAATAAAATAAAAAAAAAATAGTACGTATACGCCAGAGTCAATAGTATACACTAAAGAAAAAGCATCAAAAATGTCTTTTTTGTGTTCCGATAAATAAAAGACCTATACTTTTGTCTAAATTAATTTCAAAACAAACAAGACGAATCCGTTTTTAATAAAAAAATCTTTTTTTTATAGTTTGAAATATTATTATTATTCTCGGCAAATCATGTTGCTTACTTACAAAACAGTGTTTTCCTGAAATACTGGCTATTTATAACGTTTAAACTTTATATTGACAGCACACACTGTTATTATACAGTCTGTTAGTCAGTTTAAAGCTTTCTCATAAACTATAGTTTTTGTTTTGTTTTATGGTGCGTAAATAAACAAAGATTGTTTCCCGACGCGCGAACATGTGACGTATAATTGTCCACGCGCGAAGCAGGAAAACATCTATCGACTGTCCTTGTGATTTACTTATGTTTACGCCAAGGCCAGACGTACTCGAAATTGTAACCGCTTAAAATCGAATGGTAAATCCGTTGGAATCATCGGTATTCGCGGAATTAAGACATCCTCTCCTTTGTATTGTCCTTCTATGATTGTTGCTTCAATGACGTTATTCATCAGTTTTTGAAGTGAAACTTCTTATGCGACTTGCAAACATGAAAGCGTTACACTTCCGCGTTACACTTAAGCGTTACACTTCCGCGTTACACTTCCGTGTTCGATTGCATACTTTTTGAAGTGAAACTTCTTATGCGACTTGCAAACATGAAAGCGTTACACTTCCGCGTTACACTTAAGCGTTACACTTCCACGTTACACTTCCGTGTTCGATTGCATACTTTTTGAAGTGAAACTTCTTATGCGACTTGCAAACATGAAAGCGTTACACTTCCGCGTTACACTTAAGCGTTACACTTAAGCGTTTTTGGCACTGCTAATAAGTTGCTGTCATCATTCCGCGCCATTCATCCCAACGATTTCATTGTGGTAAATTGTGTTTTTCGGTGGGAATATTTTGAAGAAAATCATGTCTGTGCGTGCGAAAATTATTTCAATTGCTCAGTGAATAATCGATCAGTGTTGTGTTTTCTTTTCTTCTCCAATGAAATGATAGAAAATATTTACTGCAGTTTCTTTAATTTGTTTGGTATATGTATGTAAGTATGTATGTATGATGTACGTAGATAAGTGCTTACTAAATGTGTAAATCGATTAAGTTAAACTATTCTAACAAAAAATAATTTGTGAAGCTTCTCCTCGAATGTGTTGACTGCGTAATTTTATTTGGAAGACAATACACAAATCAAAGCTTTTGGTGATAAGATGTAAGATGTTATTCGAATTTTAAGATATTAGTGAGTATATATGTACATAGTAGTTAGTGGAGGCATAATCATGTATATATTAGCAATTTCCATTTAAGCCCGGCTCAAAAATGTTTATCATGTCTAAACATGTTATCATGTCTAAACATGTTTGATCATGTCTAAACATGTTTGGTCATGTCTAAACGTGTTTGATCATGTCTAAACGTGTTTGATCATGTCTAAACATGTATGTAAGTGTTCTTCGTCTTCGACTTAGGTGTTAAGACTGCGGTCTTCATTAGTCTGTCAGTCAGCTTCCACTTACACTAGCCAATCAACGGTTTCAGAAAGGTTCCTGGTATTGTATCATAATTATGGATACAATACCATACAACCTACCATACATGATACATACATACATCTTCAAAGTCCTTCTCCACTAAAAAATAAAAAAATTGTTCTATGAAATGGTGTTAAGTACCTATCCCGTGAAAGTTAACTCCGATCCATTTCTTTTCTTTTTCTTTTAAAGAAACAATATGAGTTCACTAAAAATCAATTTCTACCTCTTCCTATTTTCATTTCCACATTGGGAAGTTTCACTTCTACCGCGCGGAGGGACTCCACGCACTATTTTTTTTTTACAGCCAGTCTTGTTCCATTGCCTAGTCGAGGTTGGTTAGTGTTACGCAGCATGATGACAACTGATCCTACTTTTTACTGTAAATTGTGAGGTGGTAGTCCAGGCAATTCCAGTGAATTCAGAACTTCCGTGGGATAGTTGACTACGTCATCCTGGTTAATAGCGGTGTCGACTGATTTGAAGAAAATCAACTGTCCTAGAAGAAAATACTGAAAGGTCGCAAACCTAAGTCAATTGCTAAATTAGTAATAAATTGTCACTATCACAGAATATCAAAAAAATTTATTGGAAAAAGCACATTGCGTGGAATGTCACAAAAGTGCAGAAAGTTCTCGCGCACGTAGCGGTAATCTTCACTCACAAAGATTGGTTGTCAAATCTTAAATATTATGGTGCTGCTTTCAGAAATCTAGTTTGATAAATTGACTATTGGACGTTCCCATGTCCGTTCCTGTGGAAATTTGAGGATGAAATATAGTCATGGGCAGTAAATAATAAATTCTTTCCAGTTAAAAAGTTAAAATAATTTTTAAAAACAAACAATTAAACAATCTTATTATTTTAATTTTTTGTTGTCAAAAACGAATAAGAAAAAACAAAGGTATTGTTTGAATTTAATTTTTTATTCATTAAAGTTATGAATAAAGAAATGGCTTTTACTATGACCTAGACCTGCACGAACATTTCAAGACCAAGATAAGATAAATCCGTTCAGCCGTTCTCGAGTTTAAGCCAGACTAACAAACAGCAATTCATTTTTCTGTGTATAGATAAACTTCGTGTAGTACCAAAAAAAAACTAGATTAAAAAAATTTATTAAAAAGTAAAATTAAGTTAACAAATAAAATTCACTGGTTGTGGTATCACAAAATAAGTAAAAAAACTAGATTAAATAAAAAAATTAAAGAAATTTCGTGTGATTTATTTACCTAAAAACATAAAAAAAAGCTCTAGCGGTTTTCCACACATATGCCCTCATTTCTCTTGAAATTACCAAGGAAAACAATTAGTCAACTAACCCCAAAAAAATAGTCAACTTCCCCGTTAAGATAAAATACAACTACCAGTTGTTAAAATAAACAACACGAACTGTACTCTTTTCCAAAAAAAAAGTTGGCATTGACCACAAACAACCTTAAAAGGAAAAAAAAAGAAAACAAAACAAAAAAAAAACTACTAACGAATTTGGGGATAATACCCGAACGACACGTCCGAAACCAGCGAGAGACTCAGCAAGCAGGTGTGCTCGATGAAACAAAAGGAATAAACTTAAAAGAAGGTTTTATTTTAAAGTTATTGGTGATTAGTCCACTTGCCCACTTGCCAACTAGCCCCGGTTACATCTACAATCATCTACATATATGAAGAAGCAAAGATGATGCTCGAAAAAACTGCAAGCGCCACGTATCGTTGGAAGGCAACTGAATCGCTCTAACACTCCTGCGTCGGATATATAAAAAAACGTAAAAAAAAAATTTATTCAACCCAAACAATTCACCAATTGGCCGAGAGGTTTGCGAAACACCGTAAATTAGTATTGCCATTATCTGGTGTGCTACCTTCAAATTTTGTAGTTCTGAAATTGAAGACGCAAATTTTATATATTCGACAGTGCTACCCGAAAGAAGTACATCCTTCGTCAAAGAAGATCTTGAAGTGTGGAAAGGAGCTATGTACTTCCATAAGCTTTATTTTCCTCCCGCGATAGGGGTGATTAAATGTCTCGTTGTGAACTAGTTATACTGAAACTCTGACTTTTCTAACTTCGGGAGCACCAACACAGCTTTTGTTTGCCTTATTTGCTTTTAAATTTGTTATCTCCATCGAACTGTACTTAAATCAATAGCTCTTTTGTTTTTCAATTTTTTGAATGCTCCTTGATTCAATTACTATGCACTTAAATTCAGTTTCTTTATCACACTTGCAGTCCCTGTCAAGACGTCATTTCTTTATTATTTAATGGAAAATGATGCTTTTTCATTGAAAATAATGCTTTTACCAGTCTGGTGCTTTGTGTACATCAATTTACCGTCACCATGTTGACACAAAACCAGTGGAAATATTTTTTAACGCACGATTTCTTGTACAAAATAGCGTATCAAGGAACAGCAAAAGAAAACTTTACTTTAATGAGTTATATGATTAATGATAAACAGTTCTTGAAAACTGAAGGAGTGGTCTTACACCAACTCATTTTGAAAAAGCGACCATACATCAGCATTACACGACAACAGAACAAAAAGATTAGCTTCGAAACCAAAATATGAGCAAGTAGACCTCTATTTTATTTAAAAGAGTAACTTATTAACAACACAACCTCAGCTTAGTTGCTAATTGAACATAAACCAATACGTCTGCGGTCTTATAACTAAACCGCAGTATGTTTCACTTAAATACATTCATAGAATTCCTCTATCATTGAAAGTTTCCTCAAAGGATTGTCGGCATTTATCTTGAAATCCTGTGTGGTTTTCAACATACAAACACAACATTTTAGATAAGTTACCCAAAATACATGAGGAGAATGAGAATCCCTAAATTTCGAAAGTAGCATTTACGTAATATAACTATTTTTACGAGGAATCTACATTTCGAACCAATTTCTTGGCTTGAAACTTGAAAAATTCATCAGAGATCAGACAATATATGGTTATAAAACTAAGAAAAGTCTATTTATTAATTATTACTAACTTTATACTTTTGGAAATGATAATCTGAAATAGATGAAGATAGAAGGTAAAAAGGTAGGGTGCACTTGCATGAATCTGAAAAATTTGACTTGGTTGTGGGGATATCATGTCCCGGGATGCTGTGTTTCGTGACAACTTATATTTTGGTATCTCAACTATTTTTTCTTAAAGGCTCTATTCATTTTAGTACTTAAATGGTTACCATTTTCAAAGACTTGTTTTAAGGGAAGTGCCTCAAATGGAAGAACAATTTGAGAGTAGAAGTAAGAAAATACTAAGGTGGATGTAAAACTTTAACGACAAATGACAATATTGTGTTTTAAAAACATAGAGTTCTACTTGGTTCTTACTACTTTATGTAAAAATGCTGTAAAGGTCAAAACTCGATGAGCTCATCAAACGTAGACGTTCCAGTTCCACATCCTACGAGCAAGGACGTGAATTCGGAAACGAATATGAAGAACTGAGAGTGCACAGAGAAAAAAGTACCACATAAAATAGAAGAAAAATAATAAGATTTCTCTATGGTTTTCATCCAAGAAGAAAGTCTTACTAAAACCATAGAGATTATCTTATCAGATTGTTGATGACCATTTCATAGGATATCCACATACTTTTAAAAAGATATCTTATTATTATTATTATTATTATTTTTGAAAAAAGAGGACGCTTTATGCTTATCTGGAGAACTCAGACATAATTTCCGGTTCATTTGTACAACCAGGGTAGATGTCTTCCCTTTTTCGTGCTGCAGTAGTTGGAAATAAGGTGTTAGTAATTTCACATAATTACCTCAAGGGCGGCGTTTATATGAAACTGGGAGTCTGAAAGAAAAGTAGATTCCCAGAGCGGGATTCGAACCCACGCGTCCCGGCCTTACTACTGCACACTCTACCACTGCACCACGGCCGCCCAAGATATCTTGTTAGCTTTCAATACGAATACTTTTGAAACTGAAAAGCAATAAGGTTTTCTTATTGTTCATCAAACGCCTAAATTTTTATAAGGAAAACTTTTCGATTTAAGAAGATGTCCTTATTAGCCTTTACAGAAAAAATATGTGAATAAGATTTTCTTCTTAAAAATGATTAGTAATAAGGTTTTCACATTGCTTACCTCATTTAATGTGACTTTCCATTAAAAAACTGTAGTACAAAATTTTCAAAACTTTAATAAGATTTTCTTTATAAAATCAATAAGATTTCTCTATGAAAAGATCATATTATTTAATACTTTTAATAAGATTTCTTAGCAAAGTAGCTCAATAAGGCAATCTTATTGATTTTATGTAGTACTTTTTCGCTCTGTGTGAGTCGTCACCAAAACTGTTTAGTGGATCAAAAGTTTTAGACAAGAGATCGTTTGTGAAAACAAGAAAAAGGTTCGGAGACAAAACGGAGCCCTGGGGCACCCCAACATTTAAAAAGTGAGTATATCAAACGGTCAAAAAATTAAAATGAATAAATGAAATTTTCAATTTGCTCAGGAAGAGCCCAGAAAAACAGGATAGTCGGAAAAGCCTACGTACTGGTTTTCACAGCGTAAGAGAACACCTCTTCAGAATAACGACGCGCGTACATACATCTGAACCAGCGGATTTATGTATATTAAGATCTTTTTGGACTCTCGCAACCGAGCGGGTACCAAAGTAAAAACTGCTTCAGTGCAGAACTTCCAGTTTCAAGTTTAGGCGGAGCCAATGTGCTGTTAGGAATTTTCGATTTGGCAACAAACTGAGTTGCCCCAACAAATTGGTTTTGTGGATTCATTCAACATACTGAGAATCAAACGTTTTTACTTCCTGTTGAACAGAAACAACAGGATTTTTCGGCTTGCTTTTTGGTTTTGGAAAAACTTAGCCTTTTGTATATAAGCATAACAGATATATGTCTGTTTGAAAAATTTTCAGTTTTCTACTGTGATTTGTCTTTAAATATTCGAGAACTTCTTTCTCTACCCTAACCGTCTCGAATCGAACTACGAATTCTCTTTGAGGATGATACTTTTGGTTCTATGAGCAACAAAATTTTTCATAAAATAAATAAATATATGAGTATGATGGCGCAACAGAGGGAGGAGTCCCAGGGCCTAGCGCATTTCTCACAACAATGCCTTGTAAAGGAATGGGGAGGACCTAAAATGTTCTGCCGGTTTCGAAATTGTAATCAAGAATGCGCTCTTCATGCCAATGAATTTACCAACGGAGGGCTTGCCAACTCGTCGCGAAAGGCGATACCCATTCCAGAACCTTTTTGCCTCTGCTGGAATTCGTACAACGAAACTCTGGGTTAACAGGTAGACATGTTTAACCATCACACCACGGGTACTACTAAAGTTTCTCATTCTGTTGAAAATTACGTCAGATATCATATCTAAGCGTCAACGTTTTCTTTGAGAAAGCACAATGATCAATTAAAATTCTGAAGGAAACCATTCAGGCTGTCCCAATTGGCTTTCTCATATTGCCACACAGTCCTTTTAGGGGCTTCGCACCAAAACAGTGCAGTATTTATTTCTACTGAAATCCCCCACACATAATTAAACTACAAAGTAAATGCCTACTCCAAGGCCAAACATTGTTTACTTATCCATATCACTTCTTGTGCATTTCCTTATTGGAAAATACATTTGGCAATACCCATCCAATTTTTTCATGCAAAATTGTCACTGACCAGTTACAGCTCACATTCGGTTTGGTTATTGCATTAAAAGGTTCTGAGTGTTGTGGCCTGTTCTCAGCCGGACAAATAGAATTTACCTGTTTGATACTTTTTCTCGCTTCACCGTAAAGGAGATTTAATCGTTGTGGCTTGTTTTCAGCCGGGCGTTTAGATTTTCTTTGGTTAGGCATCGCGCCTCCGTAAAGGGAGCTTTCATCGTGGTACGCAATCGCAGACCTTTTTCTACGAAATCCGCCGCCGTCGATAAATTGCTGTGCCTTTAACGCAACGCAGACCTTTGCTACGAAATCCGCTGCTGCCGATAGAGCGCCCTGCCTAGCGCAGATCTAGATAGCAGTCCACAACCGTCGAACAGAGGAAATAACTGCCGTGGTATACAACTGTATCCCCAGAGGAACCATCGCCACTATTCCAATGAAGATCGATACCAACTATTCCGTGGACCAGCACCAGAAATAGACCTTACTAAGGAATCATAAAACTTGCTTTATTGTGAAACTGAATATAAAATTTGTTAATTTGTAAACTGAAGCCAACAATCCTTAATACGAACTACGAAGCCAGATATAGTGCACCAGGCTCGTAAAGGAATGGGAAGGACCGAAAATTGCTATCTTAATGAAGGCTTCAGCAAACAGAAAACAAAAACAATAATGTAGGAGGTTGCTGTCTTTTACAAGGTTATACTGAGACAGATATTGAAGCACATTAAGTTAAAGTTCGTAGATTAGGATGGAGGATGGATTGGTTAGCAACCTCACTTCGACTATAAATGGTGAGGTTGTGAATAATGGCAACAAGCTACAACTATGCCATTTGAACGCTGAGCAATCAGAATCAACACTGGGTCCAAGCGAGAGCACGTCCCACACTAGGGTACCTCCATAAAGATCAGTGCGCAAAAGTTCACTTTTAAGTTTTATTTTTCATAAATTATGTTTTGTACTGTTTTAGTCAAGCCATCAAAGTTGACTAGTACTTACTTACTTACTTAGGTGGGCATTACAGTTCGGGGTGAACCTGGGCCTCAACCAACATCCTTCTATAACGACTTCGATTTCGGACGAGCTCTCTCCAGTTTCGCACTCTTAGCCGGTTGATGTTTTCATCCACTTGATTGTGCCACCTAAGACGAGGTTTTCCCCTTCCGCGATTTCCCTGCAATGTGCTTTAGAAAACCCGAAGAGCCGGCGCGTTTGGGTCCATCCGCTCTACATGGCCCAACCATCGTAGCCTCGCTATGCGTACTCTTCTGGCTATGCCCATGTCGCGGTACAGCTCATACAGCCCGTTGTTGTATCTTCTTCTCCATACATTGTCTTCGCATACGGAACCAAAGATCTTTCAGAGAATTTTTCTTTTGAAACGATCAAGAGTTTCTTTCACAGCTTTCAATAAGGTCCATGCTTCCGCGCCGTACAGCAGGACTTGGATGATCAAGGTCTTATACAAGGTTACTTTGGTTTTCCTGGAGAGGGTTGTGTTTCTCAATTGCCTTCTTAACCCAAAGAAGCAACGGTTGGTAAGAGTTATTCTCCGTTTGATCTCCGCACTGATGTTGTTGTCCGTGTCTATAGCTATAAGTCTATAAGTCTATACCTCGAAGTTATGTCTGTCTATTGTGACGTTTTGTCCAATATGTCGATGTTCCGTGTCCCTGTTTGATAACAGCATATACTTCGTTTTGCCCTCAATAACCATCAAACCCATTTTTACCGCTTCTGTTTCAATACTCGCAAAAGCACCTATGACATCACGCTTTTTTCTGCCCATTACGTCAATATCGTCTGCATAGGCGAGTAATTGCACAAACTTTTGAAAGATTGTTCCTCTGGTGTTAACGTTTGAGTTTCTTTAAATCCTTTCGAGTATGATGTTGAAGAAATCGCATGACAGTTTGTCGCCTTGCCTAAAACCTTTTTCGACATCAAAGGTATCGGTGAGTTCTTTACCGACCTTGACGGAGCAGCAGCGTGAACTCTCCATTTGGTGAATTAGGAGAAAGTTGACTAGTGAAGTGGGAAATCTGCAACTCAAAAAAGGTGTAAAAAGTAGTTTTTACTGTTTCTCCAATGTCTTTGTTATTTAAAGTGTGATCAAAAGTACAAGCTAATACCGATGAAGGTAAAGATGTGTATACATTTAGCTACATACTTTGTTTTTTCAAAGATCAAAACAAAAATCTAAGCAGACCGAGTACTTTTGAACTTTGTTTGAATTTCGCATAGTATATTCTGTTAAAAGCTCTGTTCACACTGTACAATTAGTTGGACAGACTCCGTTTGGATGGAAGTTGTATGGTCTGATGTAGTTTGCGTTCATACTTATCAAGCTTGTCGTCCAACTTTATGCCACATATCCTTCCACTCCGTCCAACTTCTAGATTTTCAAAAATTTTTGAAAACCATCCAACAAGTTGGACAGCGGTCGTCTTAAGGGTTCACACCATCAAGCATTGGTCGTTCAAGCCCAAGTCTCTTCAACTAATTATACAGTGTGAACAGGATTAAAGCAAAAGCTTAGCAGATCTGTTATTTATTGATTTACTAGAAATATTTCTTTGACATACATAAATATGAGAGCAGAAGGGCTTAAGTAAAAAATAATTTTATTTTTATTTAAAGAAGAGGTGTTAGTGAATTTTTAAGAGCGCCAATTGTTGTTTTTGGTTATATCCATAAGATATCCGTGGCGAGGCAGTTTCACAGTTGATATGGCTTAATTATGCCAAAATAAATCGAAAACTTTAAGTTAAATTTTTTATTTTGACCAAATGAAGCCATTGTCGTCGATATCGGTGCAGTGCAATAAGGCCCGCGGCAATAAGACCCGCGGGTCTTATTTCCTCTTTGTTTTGGAAGTTAGGCCCACGGGGGTTATTTCCATGATAAAATGGCAGTAACAGCCGCGGGCCTTAGTTCCTTTTTCTGCGAACTTAAATACCATTTCGTAATGGAAAGAAGTCTCACCGTTGCACTTAAACTTATTTTCAATGTGAATAAACTTGCACAGGGACGTAACTCCACTAGACATAAGTCCATGCTCTGATTGTGGGTTATGAGTATGACATACCAAAGAGGAACACACGTACATAATAAATATCTATGGAACAATGAATCATACTATGTGTTTAATGCGGTCAATTCGCGCGTTTTTCTTAAGGCACGTATTACACGTAGTCAAATTTTGTTCGCTTTGCTTTTTACTCACGGATAGAATAATGAAGCTAAAAGCGAAGCGGAAAAAATTTTCTCAAGGGAATATGGATGTGTGGTGTAAAAATAAAAATTCGCGCGAATTTTTATTTTTACACCACACATCCATATTCCCTTGAGAAAATTTTTTCCGCTTCGCTTTTAGCTTCATTATTCTATCCGTGAGTAAAAAGCAAAGCGAAGCGAACGAAATTTCCCTTCGGGTAGTACGAGCTTGGGGTTGAACATAAAAAATTCACACGAACAGAACAGGAGAATGTAGCTAAGAGCAAAACAAACATTAAGAAAGTAGATTTAGTTATTATGTGCGCATAAGAAAGTGGATTGAGCTTCCATCCTTTGTCCTTTGTTACGAAGTGGGAGACAACGTGAGCTATGAATTCATATCAATGGAAAGCTGAAATAAGTTTCGAAATTTTGGAGCTTTGTTTTTCGGTACCTTAAAATGTTGTTTCCTTCATTAAAAAGAATATATGCATTTAGCGCATCCACTATGTTCTTCACCCTTTCTAAGAAAGAAAACTAATTTTAAGATCCTATGTTCATCAGACTTATATAAATGCTGCTTCAAAATGGCAACAAAAGACATGGGCCTTAATTCTTTTCTTTGGTGGGTCTTATTGCCTCTTCACAGTGGAAACAAAGCCCGTGGGTGTTATTTCCATTTCCTTGGGCAATAAGACCCACGGGTCTTATTGCCGCGGGTCTTATTGCATTGCACCGTCGATATCACTGTCCGATTGCGGCGTCACGGATATCGTACTAACCAAAGATTTTCCTTGTGTAAACACGTAGGTTTTTACGTTAACAACGCCCCAAACTCGTCTTTTCTTAAAACAAACGAAATGTAATCTCATTTTCACTTTAAAACACATCATGGAATCACTTTTAACTTAGCAAAATAATTTATACCAAAATACCACTACTTTTGCCCCATTGTGCTTCGGTCGTCGGCATAGGGACGTTAGAGGCATTGAGCTTGAGCATTTCAGTAGAGAGTCATTTAGCATGCACCACAGAAGAAATTAAAGAAATTAAAAGAAGAAATTTAAGAAATTAAATTAACCTATTCTGGTGGTAACATTCTGTCCACACTTCGGTTCAAAGATCACGGTTCGATTCACTAACATTGCTTCAATCCGCAAAACTAATTATTATTCCACACCCTGTTCTCCGACAACATTGTACAAACATTCAATGCTAGCATTTTCAAAAGCACCTTCTATGTTGATGAAAATGCTGACCGCAAAATCGTTCTTATCAAGAGCGCATTTTTAATACTGCTAACAAGATTTTGGAGTTCAATCTTCCAGGATTTTCCATGTTGCATCTGAAACTGTAAGTATTTGAAATCAGGTCTTGCTAATAAAAAGTTTGACTATTCCTTCGAGCATATTAAGCAGACCCATCAGTCTTACCTCCGTAAGACTGATGGGTCTTAAGACTCTTGGCGAGTGAATAGTATTGCATACCAATTTTAAGTATGAAAATGACTGTAAAACTCTGCCACGGCCACGGAATTAGAATTTTCGCTGAAGCTCAACTGCCAGTGAAAATAGGTAGCAGATGGTTTACTCTTTCCTGCGACATAGCTGGATAAGCACCGTCAGTACCAGGTGAATTGAAGCTGCCAAAAGATGCCACATCATATTTGACAGTAGAAGCAATAAATTAACGATGACGTGTACCAGCTGCGCCGAGTTGATTTTTTGGATCATTCATATCTTGAAGAGATAGATTTTAGTGAGCCTATTGATTACCGTTTTGATGGGAAACATTTTTCCAGTTTCGAATAAAAATTTTGCATTCCCTCTGTTTTGATAGGTAAAGTTTCCACTCGGCTTCGTATTTTGTATTGACGTTTGAGGGACAAATTAAAAAAACTTCTGGTCTCCTTGCGAAGTTTCAATCTGATTTGTTTCAAACTATTTCTTTCGTTCTCAAAATATAAACGGTGTTTTTTTAGAGCTCTGGTTTTCAATTTTGTAAATGTTAAGGCCATGAATTAAGCTATATTATAAGTATAGGGGCTGCCGCGGCTGGCTTGAATATTATTTTCCAAAGTGTCAACCATCTTGGGCTTATTTACGATGACAAGCGTAGGTATAAGCCCATTATTCATTACCTCACAACAAATAGCGGAGCGGTGTCAAAAACCAAACTGGGCATAGCTCTAGTGACCGATGTCAAAAAGGTCAACTCCGAAAAAAAGTAGTGCCAGATCCACACTTTACATGCGGAAGCTATTTCAAAAATAATGATTTCAAGTGAGGAATTAACGACGTTTGATTTTCTCACCATAAGAAAAAGAAACACATGCGTGTTTTTAAAATTTATTTTGATTTTCTAAAGAAATCGATTTGAATATAAAGGTCCTCTACTTTCTACCCCACCTGTCTTTCGAGGCATGGGTTGAATCTTAATTTTCGTGTAGAGCACAATACGGTGCACAAAATTCAATTGACCAGGGACGGGAAATTTCACATTTGAAATCCCCAATCAAAGATTTGGGTCTGCTTAAGAAATAAATTTTGACATTTATTCTTTTTAAGGACCATGAGCGATTTTGTAGAATATTTTTGCTCTAAAGCCCACATATGTATATGTAGCAAGTTATTTCGATTCATTTTCTTCACAATCCCCTCCTTAGAGCTGTTCATTTATCAACACACCTGTTGTTAATTGCACCTCAACTCAAAGACGAAAAATGCTTCTATGAAATTAAAAACAAGAGCAATACAATGTGTCCATCGAAACAAAATTACTAAAAATCTACTCTCTACTTTGTCTTCAGAAATTGAAAAATAGATCACACAAAAGGTAATCCTAGCACTATAACTCCAATTCGTGTCTGAAACAGATAAGATGATCCTATTATCCTGCATTTACTGGCAAGAGAAAATTAAACTGGACATTTTTAATCTCACTTGAAACGAGAATAACATAAAAAATGAAGAAGAAAGGATCTGCAGATGTTCTGGGTCTGATATAAATGTAGTTAGCTGTCGTATGATATATCATTGCTGTTATAATTACACAACGACACGCAAGGTGATACCGTTCGTTGTACCATAAGACCAAACCACACTGAGTATTGAGTGAAACGCAATTTTGTGTTAATTGAAAAGTCTAAAGAAGATTTCTTTTGTGTCGAGAAAAACAAACTAAGGTGTTTTTCATTACGATAAGAGATTTCAGTCAAACGGAGTAATAAATAGATAGAATTTTCGCAATCGTTTTTGCGAATTAACTTTCAGAACTTGAAGTTTAAAATATCGTAATTAGATACGCACCGGTTAAAAAATGTCGATTTAAAATGAAAAACGTGTGTCAATCTTGATTCGTAACAATGGAATGATAAATTCTATTTTATTTTGCTTTTCCTTCTTTCCACTTTTTACAATTTACAAAATAATATGGCCGAAAGGGCGGCAAATTCAAATTTTAGTACATTATTTGTTAATTCACAATAGTTTATTTTTTAAGTTATTAAGTTATAAGTCGTTTGTCGAAACACCGGCCGCGTTGAAAGCCTGCACGGCTTCAAGATTCTTCTTCTGGAAGTAGAGCCAATTTAACAATTGGGCGTCTTAGTATTCCGTTGCGAGTTTTGACGTCTGCGACCCTGACCCTTCCGTCCTGCCCTTCGACGACCGCCACGACTCTGCCCATTTGCCACTGTTGTGGAGGGGTGTTGTCCTCGTGAATGAGGACGAGTTTTCCCACGATGAGATTGGGCTGCTCGCGTATCCATTTGGAGCGACCCTGAAGGCCAAGCAGATACTCCCTTGACCACTTCTGCCAGAACTGCTGCTTGAGCCAGCATAGAAGCTGCCATCTTCTCAAGCAGGACGTCTGCTGTTCCGGGACAATCTCTGGAGGGAGTGACCGCAAGGGGCTGCCTATTAGCAGGTGTGCTGGGGTTAGTGCTTCTCCGTCGTTGGGGTCTGCGCTTAGCGGGGAGATTGGCCTTGAATTCAGGATTGCCTCGACCTCGATTAGAATGGTGAGCAGCTCTTCTGCTGTTAGGAGTGCGTTCGCCACGGTACGTTGCAACAGCGTCTTTGCGGATTTCACTGCTGCCTCCCACAGGCCTCCGAAATGGGGGGCTCTTGGAGGTATGAAGACGAAACTGAACCCTTCGTCTGCGGCGTACTGGTGAATGGCTTCTTTCCCTCTCTCGAACTCTTCTCCAACCTCCTTCAAGATCCTCTGTGCTCCCACGAAGTTCGTCCCGTTGTCGCAGTGAATCGTCTTCGGAATTCCTCGGCGACCAATAAACCTTTTGAGAGCAAGAATAAAACATTCGGAAGAAAGATTAGAAGCTAATTCAAAATGTACAGCTTTGGAAGTGAAACAGACAAAAACAACTATGTATGTTTTATACGGTGGCCGACCACGAATTTTTAAAGAGGTATATACTGGGCCACAAAAATCTACACCACATATCAAAAATGGTCTTTGTGCCCGTAATCGGTCAGCTGGTAGATTTCCCATGATTTGTTGGAGTAACTTTGGTCTGTATCTAAAGCATTGCACACATTTTCGTACAACTTTCTGACATGCCTCTTTGGCATTTATTAACCAAACTTTTTGTCGAAGGAGTGCTACCATTGCTTGAGGTCCAGCATGACAATTTTTCTTATGCAAATTCGTTAAGTATACTTTTATGAACTGCGAGTTTTTTGTCAATAGCAATGGAAATTTGGCGTCGTATTCAATTGGAGCGTGCATAAGACGCCCCCCTACTCGAATGAGTGAAAATGACCAATTTTCACTGTTGAATTCGTGTATGAATGGATTAAGTTTTTGCATATGATTCGGCAATGTCACTTTTCTTTTTAGTTTTTGGATCTCGTCGGAAAATTCAGTGTTTTGGACAATTTGAACTATTTTAAGGAATGCTAAGTGTAACTCATTTGCCGTGGGTGATTCTTCAAATACTTTTGTCTTGTCTTTTAAAATGGCAAAGAATCGCATGACATGTACAAATGTTGTAACTAATTCTATGTAAGAAGTTTCCTCTTCAATTAGTTGCATAAGTTTTGGTTGAGGATTTTCAACTGCTACAAGCGAAACATTAGTTTTTCGCTTTTCTAAGGCTTCGTCGTCTGAAGACAACTGAAAATGAACATTAACTGGCCATAAACCTGGGTCTTTCAGTAAGAATGGTGGACCATTAAACCATATTGAACTATTAAGTTCGTCTACGTTACATCCTCTAGACACAATATCTGCAGGATTCTCATTTGTTGGGACATGTTTCCATGAAACATTATTCGTCCACTCTTGGATTTCCGAAACTCTGTTCGCAACAAAAGTTGTAAGCGAAGTTGGATGGGTTTTTATCCAATGCAAAGTTATTTCTGAGTCAGTCCAAAAAATAACTTGCTCGACGTCAAGATTCAACATTGCCGATACTCGTAACCATAATTTAGAAAGAGTATGCGCTGCGCAAAGTTCTAATCGCGGTAGCGATTTAGTTTTCAAAGGGGCCACTTTGGACTTTGCAGTTAATAGCGTCGACTTGATACCTGCTTTGCTTTGACTTCGGATATAAATGCAACATCCGTAAGCTCTCATAGACGCATCAGCGAACCCATGAACTTGAATTTTTGCATTCGAATGGGTCTCAACAAATCTTGGTATTTTTATCTCGGGAAGCTGAGATAGATTTGATTTGAAAGTTTGCCAGCTAGTATCAAGGCGCAATGGAATCGACTCATCCCAATCTAGTTTTGCAATCCAAAGCTCTTGCAATAAGATTTTAGCTTTGGTAACAATGGGGCATAATAGACCAAGAGGGTCAAATAGACGAGCAGAAACTGAAAGAATATTCCGCTTGGTGGCTCGCAGATCATGGAAAGTATCTTCTAAATTGAAAGAAAATGCATCTTCTTTGGGATGCCAACAAATGCCCAAAGTTTTTGTAGACTCTGAGTCGTTGAATTTTATTGATTTTTCTTCACTTTCAGCATTGTACAATTCTGGATGATTAGAGTACCATTTTGCTAACTGGAATCCACCTTTTTTCAGTATTTCTTGTATCTCGTGTTTTATGGTTTCTAAAGTTTTGGCATCATCGGCACCGGTTAAAAGATCATCCACATAAAAATCTTTTTGAACAATTTCTGAACCTGTGGGGTACAAATCCTTGAAGTTATCGCCCAAACTCTTCAAACACCGTATCGCTAAAAATGGCGCTGGCGAAGTGCCATATGTTACAGTGTTAAGGCGAAAAAATTGTAATGGTTGAGAGGGGTTTTGTCTCCACACTATGAGCTGGTAAATCGAATGCTCTTCAGCAATGAGAACTTGCCGGTACATTTTCGCAATATCAGCCGTAATGGCATATTTATGAGTGCGAAAACGGAGCAATGTCGAAAACAGCTCCTCTTGAATAGTTGGCCCTACCATCAAGATGTCATTCAAAGAAACTTGAGTAGATGTTTTGCATGAAGCATCGAAAACTACTCGAAGTTTTGTGCTTGTACTTTGCGGTCGCAAAATGCACTGGTGCGGAATGAAATAGTGCGGGTTTTTGGGGATTTCGTTGTTCGTAGGCGACATATGTCCCAATAATAGATACTCATTCATGAAATCCATGTACATTGCTCTCAACTCATCATCTCTAGAAATTTTACGTTCAAGTGCAAGGAATCTGCGTTTAGCAGCTTCGAACGATGATCCAAGTGAACTTGGAGAAGCTTTAAATGGCAATTTTACCTTGAAACGGTTTATTGGTAAAAGTTTTGTATTTTCTACAAAATGATCTTCGCACATTTTTTGTTCAGGAGTATAAAACTTGTTTGCTTCTCCCGGAATTTCTTCCATTAACCAAAATTTTTGTACGATTTTATCTAGGTTTGGCAGTTCGTCAGACTGGTGTACCAAATTACATTGTCTGGTGTTTGAATTTGTACACGTAGGATATTTTCCAGATACTATCCAACCAAGCAGAGTTTTTTGAATGGTTGGGTATTCAGGGCCTTGTTTTATTTGACCGACAGATAGCAACTCGAAAAAGGTTTCTGCTCCTATTAACAGATCAATCTTTTGAGGCTTATTGAAGTGAGGATCAGCCAGTGAAATATTTGATGGGATATTCCAACTCGCTGTATTGATAGCCTGATCGGGTTGATATTTTGAAATCGAATTCATGACCCAATAGTCGGCAGGGAATGAATAGTCATTAAATCGAGAATGAACTTCTGCAGTTAACTTTTTGTTGACTGTTGTACTTGCTTTCCCAATGCCAAGTAGACTCAAAGATCTTTCCTCTTTACGAAGTTTCAATCTTTGTGCAAGCTCTTCAGTTATGAAGTTAACTTGCGACCCAGAATCTAATAACGCGCGAGCTGGCATATACTCGCCGGTGATACTCTTTATTTTTACAATGGCAGTAGCAAGAATGACCTGATCACATAAACCCGAAGCATGCATAGCTTGAAAACTGCTTGTGGGAGGTTGAGTAGAAGTACCATTGAAAGTTGTTTCATACTGATGCAATAAAGTATGATGTGAGCGATTGCACACATTGCACCGACTCAATTTGCATTTCGAAACTGTATGTCCTTTTCGAAGGCAGTTAATACAAATCGGAACACCCTTAGCGTATTCAAACCTTTGCAACACAGGCAGCGTCGCGAAGGTTTGACATGTCGTTATAAAATGTTCATTTGATTTGCAATACAAACATTTCGGCTTAGTTTGTTGTGAGTTCACGCAAGCAAACGACGACTTTTGATTTCGATGACGACTTGAGTCGTGTTTCGGTTTGGAGAACTTTTCAACGGTTTTGAATTTCGAATTTGAAGCTTCTTCAGCAGAAAGATGCTGGTATCTTTTATTAAGTGCTTCTTCGCAATCTTTCCACAGAGGAAGAGTGCTGAAATCTAATTGTTCTTCCCATTTAGACCTCGTGACTGCATCAACTTTCGACATTACAAAATGTATAAGGATTGCATTAGAAATATTCTTTTCGTCACCCAACGAAAGAAGCGAATCGTAAATTGCAGAAACTGTATCGATCATGCTTCGCAATGAGGACGCGGATGGTTTAGAAATCTCCTTCAACTCAAAGAGTGTCGCAATATTGTCAAAAAATATCAAGCAATTGTTATCATATACTTTCTTCAAACTTGCAAGCGCCTTGGGATAGTTCTGTTCCGTAATTTGGAATGCCTTTACTGTTCCCAAGGCTTCACCTGATAAACACGAAATAAGGTGATTGAATTTTTCAATGTCTGGCAACATAGGATCATTATCAACTAAGTTTTCAAACAAACTGATAAAATTTTTATACTCTGAATATTTGCCGCTGAATTTCGGAAGAGACATTTTAGGAAGCCGAGACCGATGAGGATTACTGAAGGAATAATCAACAGCATTAGAACACCTCCTTGTATTTATGTGTGACATGAGTAGAGACTTTGCACCTACACAAATGTCTTCTAATTCTCCACGATCTGTATCCCCATGATCTTCTGTTTCAATTTCAGATTGACACTGCATAATTTGGTCAATGTATGAATTGAGAATATCTAAACGACATTCTAATTCTAATGGATTAAGCGATATCGTCTTTTGTTCTAATCCCGTTTTAATACGTATTATGTTATTTTTAATAACAAGCCGCTGATGTTTTAAATGATCAAGGTTTCTTTCCTTGTTTGGAGAAGGTTGCCTTTTCTTACCAGTCATTTTAATTTTACGAATTAAATTTACAAAACTGAAATTTGTGTTTGGAAATAGTTTGTCCAAATAATACGGTTGCACTAGTAACGATTTTTAAGCTTTCGGAATTATTTGAAAAATTAGTTTATTTCCATACAATAGTTCCGATGAAAAATATTTCAACTGCAAACTGTAGTGCACCAAAGAGTTACTTGAATTAAATAATTCTTGAAGTAAATCACTTCACAAATTTTAAAAAGAAAATACTGGTTACCTGAACACACTCTTTCGCTACTAAAACCTTTGCTTCGCTGAATACAGCCCAGAGCTGACATATGAAACTTGACGAAAGTGGAACTCAACGAAAGATGAGAGAGCGACGGACCTGTCACTTTAAATGTCAATTCACTTGCAATTTCAATGTAAAATGTAAACAAATATTTATTTTCGTGAGTTCGGTCGGTTTTAATCAATTAAATCACTTACTTTAGTATTAATTAATTGAATCATTGAGTAAACGATTTAAATAAAGCGCTAGCAAGTTTCACTTGAATGCTATAAAGTGGTTTAACGAGAAAAAGTGACAACAGCGGCGGCGCGGCGGAATTAATTGTTAATGTTTTACTTTAAGTTCACTTTAATCATGTTTAGTTTATGATATGTATCTTTATTTAGTTCAATAAAACTACTAAATTTATTTTGTTGTTTTTGTCTTATTGTTTTTTCACCACCAATATAGTTTAAAATGACAAAGTGACAAAATTGAAAGTGTGTAATGTGCAAATAGTTCTTGGTTCTTCTTTTTATATACAGGTATATATAGATATGTATATACGCTTAGTGAATACTATGCACTTTCAATTTTGTGAATACCTCTTTATTTGACGTATCTTCTTTGGAATGCACTTCCCTCTTACAGTCCTCACATATACAATTTTCGTGCATTAGGTTAGCGATGGAGTCCTAGCGCTTCGGGGGTGCTTCGGTGGTGCTTTGGTGATGAACGATGGGGTTTTTCCTTTTTGGCGCAGAATTGTTGATTTATTAGCTTTAAATCACTCGCGCACGATTGAATAATTTAACCGGCTTTAAATTAATTTGATTATTGTCTTTATATGTACGTATACAATATGTAGCGTAACGCGTGGATATATGTTGCGTATACGTAATACGTTAGCTTCGAAATTAACACAAATTCAATAGTAAATTTATTAAATCTGTCACTGCTCGGACGCCATGAATTTTCGCAATCGTTTTTGCGAATTAACTTTCAGAACTTGAAGTTTAAAATATCGTAATTAGATACGCACCGGTTAAAAAATGTCGATTTAAAATGAAAAACGTGTGTCAATCTTGATTCGTAACAATGGAATGATAAATTCTATTTTATTTTGCTTTTCCTTCTTTCCACTTTTTACAATTTACAAAATAATATGGCCGAAAGGGCGGCAAATTCAAATTTTAGTACATTATTTGTTAATTCACAATAGTTTATTTTTTAAGTTATTAAGTTATAAGTCGTTTGTCGAAACAGATTTTAAAAACGACCTGCATTCCTTTCTCTGGACTGTAAATTTTGTACTCAAGGGAGCACCGCAAGTTTGAAAATAAAGGCTTTGTGATAGTCATTGCAAATGCCAGGCACATCTGAAATCGCAGTTTTTGAACTTAAATGTCAAGTCCGCCAGGACCATCGAGGTGCGTGGAAACAAAATGTATGTTTTTCTTTATAAAGGTTATTTTTTATTGCAATAAATGAATTCCTGTACAATCAAACGCGTTTTATTTCGTTTCGAGCACCACACGTCTTAGAAAACACCCTTAACTTCCACTTTACAATCGTCACATAACTTCTATGAAGTGGTTCATAAGCTTTTCCCAGTCAATTTCGGTCCGTTGCACCGTCAATGATGGTTGATCGATATTGCGACCGTGACGCGCACCCAATTCTGACAATTCTTAGGTACTAACATAGTATTGAGTTTGTTGAAACAAAATGACTACCTGCGTAAAATAACAATAAATGACTGAAGCATCCAAACGCAGGACACTATTAGTTTAAAAAAGGGCTTACAAATGCTTAGGGATCTTTAAGCGCATGAAGATAAGTGTAGTTCGATCATAAAATTATTTTATTGCTGCTGACAGATGCGTCTGTATGTAACGTGAGAGTCTAAAAGAAAGCTGTTTTTTTTTTTTTTTTTTTTCCTGAACAAACTTCCTTGGTGTACTAATTTTTTTAACAATATAGAAAATAACTACATAATTTAGAATGATACGCAGCTGGAAAACCGCGTATTAATAACAGAAAGACATGACCAATTAACAATGCAAACTGTGCAGCGGATGCGCCTTGAAGACAAAACTGCAGATAAACAACGCTTGCTACGAAGAAGCAGCAGCCCCCCCAGCAAGGATTTTGTGATACTTGTTAGGTGCATTGGATGCTCGGTGGAGATAACTTTTCTTTTGATTGATTAAGGTAAGAAAAGTTATGAGATTAATGCATTCTGCGGGTGGTTTGTGGCTGTTATGAGGTAATTTTTCAGAAAGAAAAGTTTGGGCACCAGAAAATTTTACTTGGAAGGACCCTTTGCTGTAAATAGAATAGACGATTAATATAAAATTCAAACGAGTTTTGGTGGTTATCAATTGAAGTCGGTTAATCGTGTAGAATTTAATGACACTAAAACCAAATGCTGCTCAGCCCCCTAAGCTTTTGCTGGGGACTTCGGCAAGTTCAGGTAATGAACAGGACTGTCAAATGGCATGTGTTTTCATCAAGTGACAGGAATGTGTTGTGACTTCTTGGTATAGCGTTTTCTAAAACTGAAAACTCAGGCTTTTTTGACAATTCTAAGGTTGTCAAGCCAACTTGGGTCAACTGTACGTAAAGTTCAACGAACAAAATTTTTAACAGAGAATTTTAGCAGAGATTAACATGGGATTAACCCATTTTCCAATATCATGGTTAATGCTGCTTTCATATGGCACAAATGGCCCATTAAAAATATTTCTTGATGAACATTTTTATTTTTACATTTGATTAATATGGATTAGTTTTTCTTGCGTTTATTCTCACTTCAAACTGGGAAGTCGATGTCACTGCTCAGATTGATCGTTGAAGCCCTGGGCTTGTCCTGTAGACGCCACTATCACTGAATGGTACTAGCGTCCAAAAAACCGAAGAGCTGTCAGTACTTTTTTTTTTTTTTTTATATAATTAACGCGCACATCAAGGGGTTATGAATACCCTTATAATGTTGTTAAACACAGTGCGAGCATTTAGGAAAATAGGAGAGGATTTGAAAGGAGACACCGATGCACGTTGCTTTTGAATTTTTGTGAATCGTAATGAAGGGGAAATACAGAGCCTAGTAAAGCATTCCACATTCGGGTGGTGCGACTGAAATACGAATCTCTATACTTGACTGTACGCCCGAAGTTGGGCTCAAGGTAAAACTGATGAACATTCCTAGCGAGGCGGGTGTTGCGGCTAAATTGTTTCAGGGGAGGAATGCAACTGGCTACTTCACTAGAGCACTGCTTGTGAAAAAAGCGATAAAAGAGAGAGAGACAGGCGACGTTTCGAAGATGTTCAAGAGAATCAATTGATTCTACGATTGAACTATCACCTATCAGTTTTAACGCTCTATTTTGTACCCTATCAAGGAGGTGCAAAGATGTTTGAGAAGCACCTGACCAAATATGGGAGTTATACTCCAGTTTTGGGCGGATGAAGGCCTTATAAATTGTAGCCAGATCAGAAGGGGTGAAGAACTTCCTGCATTGTCTTAAGAAACCTAAGCATTTAGCAGCGTTTTTGGCGACTTCAAATATGTGGTCATTCCAACGAAGATCATCGTTTACACACATACCAAGTACTGCCAGCTTATCGGTTTCTTCGATGCAGGTACCATTCATGGATTATGGCAATGGGAGAATGTTAAGCTTCAACGACAAGAGGCATGAGTTTAAACGGCGGTCTTCATTACGACGGTCACATATTTGTAGTCGTCAAATATGCTGCAAAATGTCTCAAGATTCTTAAAATGATGAAGAACATTTTTCATCCCTCTTGCTACAATTTATACAGCCTGTGGTGTAATGGTTAGTGCGTCTTTACTTTTATGTTACGTGGGAGGTTCCAGTTTCAATTTCCAAAAATATTAAAAAAGGATTTTTTTCCACGAATATGGGCTTTTGTGAGTAAATTCCGATTTTTCCGATAGCAATTTCATGCCATGAAAAGCATTTTCTCCATTAGCCGTTCAGAATCGGTAAAAAATTATTTTTCGTTCTTTCCCATGGTATGGTTGAGAGAAATGCACTAGGGCCTGGAGCTCCCCGTTCTCTTGGGTTACTGTGTTTACTTATTTAGCTAGCGTTCACACTATAGTGCAATTCCCATGCTTGGGTAGATGCTCCTAAAACAATACTCTGTCTACTTGATAGGTTCTATGATGGAAAAATTAACTTCATTGGTGACTTTGTTGTAAACAGTGCTCTATGGAACTAGCTAGTTGCATTACTAACCACAACAACCGTCCAGCAAGGAATTCGCATCAGTTCTTCCCTTTCCCCAATTTGCTTCGCACAGTTACATGCAAAGATTCATATCTTAGCCTCTTCATCCGAATGTGGAATTCTTTACCAAACTCAATTTCCCCAGACATTAAAGAGTAGAGAAATCTAAAAATAAAGGGCATCGGTGTCTCCTTTCTAACATTTTCGCTATTTTCAAATTTAGATACGATGTGAAAAACGCGTTGAGCCGGAGCGTTGTCGTTCCAACTGCTCTACATGTTCCAGCGGTCATAGTTCCGAGATGCGTGTACTCTTCTATGAGCAGCGTAACTCATACAGCTCGTTTTTGAATCATCTTCTGGTCTTCATTTCACGATGTCGGCGGTATATGGAGTAGAGATAGTTTAAGGGATACTCGAATGGAAAAGGTACGCATATCAAGTTTGTTAGATAGGAAGCAGTCCGCATCAAAGTTGGCTGTCAGAAAGTTTAGACATCAATATCACTGGAAGTATGTCTTGAGTCTTGAGTCGATCGCAATAGGACAATTTATTTGACGGCATTGATCCAGAGATCGATGAACCATTAAAAATTTTGAGATTCGGGATTCGTATACTATTAACAGTTGGACTTAGCATCGTAGTGAAATTGAATAAACTGAGTCTTTTTCCGTAGGTTTTGTTGAACATACTACGCTTTCCGATTGTATTCCCAAAGTTTTACTCCACCAAGAATGTTTTTCACGTCATGTCTAGGGCACTGCTCATAGGTTTCTTTGAAGAGCTCGTAGAAACAATCCTTGGAGTTGTGGTATTTTTTTTCTTGTCTGGGCCTAGGCGCATATTAGGCTTATGTTGGCGAATCCTGCCCTAATACTGGATTTCGGCTTTTAACTTTATCCCTGAGTCTACCCTTTTCGAGAAATCCGTACCCAAATAAGCGTTGTTTCTGTTGTCTGTAGCAGTCGCCATAGTAGATGTCGCAGTCTTCCACCTTCTTTATGACCGGCCCATTGCACTTCTTGGATGGCGGTTGTGTCGGCATTGTAGCAGTCCAGGGCGTCCACTAATTATCCGTCGGTCGGTCGGTGCGTTATGCGTTCCATGTGGAGATCCGGAGTTTTTCTTTTAATTTTTGGTTTATTTGGGTCGTCAAAGCTGAAATCATGATTGTTATCCGAGGTTCTTGGTTATTCTGGAATCATGTAGTTAGCCCCATGCACAACTCCTCTCAACTTGGGCGGACATGTCTTTTAGGGATTCAATTGGACATTAAATTCAGAAAACTTCGGGGTCAGTATTTTCTGGGTTTTGAAAGCTGCCACTGGCTCGACAGGAGCTCATCCGCAAATATAATTATTTAAATTTCCGAATTCAAGGACCCTTAAAGACCTTGAAAACAAATATGTTGGGATAGCTCATTCAGGAGCTTATGCTTTTCGAAGGCTGACTTTCACCGTTGGTTCTGTGAGTCGATTTCTTTCGTTTTGATATTCCCAACAAGCTAAGACAGAACACAGAGGTTCGGCTAGTCAGCCATTATTCGCAGGGCATAATAGTGGTTCCGGTGTCGTGATGGTTAGCCGGGAGTTTCGAGGTTCAAATCCTAACAGAAGCAAATATGTTTTTTTTCGGGAAAAATTGGCAAGTCCTCCGATGGTAAATTCATTGCCATGAATAGCCGCTCGGAATCGGCAGAAAATTGCAGGTCCCGTCCATTGCCTCTCTCTCATTGTCCCTTGGGGCTAGGGCTCCTCATTGTACCACCCTATCTTTTTTATAATAGTGTTTCTCCATTTCCATTTTTCTTTCTTCTGCTTTTGGGTAGGTCATCTTCGGTAGAAGGAGTACCCCATGGCTACCACGAATAGGTATAGTAAGTTAAGTACTAAGTACAACTGACGTGTAGGTACTGTAAGTTGCAACAACAGGGTTCAGCCAATTTGACGCCAACGACAGTCGCCTAAGACTTTATAGAATCCGAGGACCCTGCAGACGATGCAATGACAAGTAGCCCTAGGCCAATGATATCTTTTCTATGTCGAGTGTCTACAACCTGATTTTGACAGGACTTACAGAGTGTGGTATCACTTTAACCTAGCACGTTTAAATGCTTGGCTTAAGATAACTGGTCTGTGGCAGCGCCAACAAATTTTCAACATTATTTTATCCTGGTGAATATTAAAGAGGATGAGGCCTTTTCCGATTAACGTTATGGAACATACTTCTCCCTTTTTTATGTTCGTTGGGGATCGTCTGTCTGCATCCAATGAAGGTATTTCGTTGCTCTAGAGTGAGCACAATGATCCAAAAAACACAATTTTTGGTTTTAGTTATCAAGGTACAGGTATGTAGGTACTGCACTGAATAATGTAGAGCATAGTGGTTCAATAATTTATTGTGCGTTCAATGAACAGCACTCTCCATTTCGGGCTCATGTGGTAGGTGGCCACAATGTCCTCTGTAATTATTCAAATTAAATAGAATTCGTACATTTTCGTTTGTTTTAAATAAAACAACAGCCATCATTTCGATGTAAAAGCAACCGCGTACGAGTTCATTCCTATGTCATTTAAATTGGGATGGCAGTTGGTAGCTGCACTTTAAACTATTAATTTTGATTCTAATTAAGTATCTGTCATATTCAAAGCTTAACCTCTCCCTAAACTTGGTGTTCAGCATCCATTTACTAAGTGCGGTTCTGTGGTGGTTGACACTTTTCAAAATTCGAATGTTCTCCGTTACGTAGTTCCAAGTTCCTTCCGCATTAACTAAAACAATCTCCTGACTTGAAAATCTTTGATGATTGAAACACTTCGAGGAATAATTGAATTTGATTTGTTTCTCTCTGCCACATGTTTTTGATTCAGGGTGTGTCAACTCACCGGTGCGATATGTTCTCAGCTCAACATATCCGTCATTGGTTCTTCTAGGTTTTTAAAGCGAGGCCTGCTACTCTTTGATGGCCCTTAAAGAGTTGATATTTTACTGAAGCCGTTTCAATTTTTGCTCGTACTCAATTCATTTAGACCATTTCATGCTCAAAAACTATAAAAAAAAACTGCTGCAATCGGTGCAACGAAGGTACGAGTAACAGGAGTGCCAAGGACTTTCAAGTTTGGTTCCATTCACTCTACGCAGGAGAGGAAAAGTATCTACCTTATAAAACCCACACAACTGGTGTGCTAATAATGAAAATGAAGGAAAAAATCACGTAACAACTGCATTTACACGAAACCACGTTGTTTGCTTTCAACGCCAACAATCTGAAAACCAAATAATTTGAACTTTCGGAAGCGACACGTTTGGGTCTCGTCGTGTTTATTTTTTTTGCAAAACCAAAGTAAAATTACCGTGAAATGAAGTCCATGTTGCCACAGAAGTATTTGTGACATATACCACTAGGTAAACACTAATTAACACGTTACAACAGCAAGTGGACAGAATTGTGGCTCGGGTGTAGTTGCTCGTGGTGAGCATTGAAATGGTTGTATGTTCTTTTCTTTGGACAATACTTGTATATGTTTCAAGGGATTTTACGGGTTTTCAATTTCATTCTCAGTTGATTTAAGGCCATGGACTAGTTTAAAGGTTCACATTCAATTTAACGAAAACGAAAAAAAAATACATACAGCCTAGTGCCTCGGTTTCCGTCACCTCACTCCTTAGAGTCTTCCTCTTTCAATTGATAGTGCCGACTTTCGGTCATTGTTTGTGGAAACAACTTCTCGAGAGAATTCGTAAATTTTTCTACCACATTTGAAGTGCAAAGACTTTCAAACATTTTGTTATTCATAAGCCTTGTGTTTAGTTTCTGTCTTCAAGCCATTAAGTTTTGTCGACCTTTCTCCCAGAGTTTAAGGGTCGTGGACCAATACACTTGACATTATTTATTGCTTGACATTCAAACCACAACACTTTGTCTCAGGAAAAGGGTTACCCTGTACGACAGCTAAATGCTCCACTTTAATTTTCAACGAAATTAATACAAACACTTCGTTTCATTTCAAGAAGCACAATTTATTTTAGGTCCACGACCCTTTCTTGGAGTGTTTGCGGATATAGTTTTCAAATGTTATGCTCAAAAATATGGTTAAGAGGAAAGGTTTTGAGGAGAGGCCATAGTATAAATCATTATGTGTGATGTAGATGACTTTGAAGTGTTTTTAAGGGCCAGTAGAAATTAGCATCATTGAAATAGTTTATACCGACGAGGTTAAGGGATCAAAACCTAGGTCCATAATGCTCAATAGAATGCGTGTCATGTCAATAAACTATACCAAAAATAAAGAGCTATGGTAAAGGGTTCATGTTACAAGACACTTTTCGTACTCTGTACTTTTTATACAGGGCAAAAATCTACAAGCTCAATTCAAAAATCGGAACACAACTACCACCACCATCAACGCAGGAAACCCGCTCTCGTTCAAGGAAACCAAAAAACTCCTCAAGGAAAGGAAAATTCGGTATAACGCGTTCATTCCGCGAAAGGACCGGAAGAACCTGTTATTATTTAAGGGAATTCACCTCACATCGAAGAAGAGTATGAACTATGGATTGAGAGACTTCCAATCCCAATGGTTACTCAGTTGAAGGTACAAGATAAAACCTACAACAGCTTTGTCGTAGCGCTGAGTAAAACCTGTGACATTAGAGATATTTACAATAAAACTTTAATCATGAACCAGAGGGTTCACTGGGAGCGGCTCAAGTCAAAGGACATTGTCCAATACAGGAACTGCCAACAGTTTGGACATGTTATCACAAATTGCGGACGCAAGCTCGTATGTGTCAAGTGCAAAGAACACCACGAACCTGGCCATTTTAAAAGAAAGAACACAGGGATTGACGTCAGGTGAGCCAATTGCAAAAAGAATTACACCCTGCCAGCTTTAAAGGATGGCCAGCACTTAAAGAAAAATAGAAAAAAAAGAACAAGGTGCTAGTAGAAAAAAAAGCTCGCCAGAAATTTATTGTGAAATCGGCATGTCTTGCGACCCACCCAACGATGAGTTACCCTGGAATACCTTATAGTGTCAAAGCACCGAAACAAAACCTTCATCAGCCAAGATTATTAGCAAGACAATCCCAGCTCCCCCACTCAAATCAACACGACCACAACCCGCTTCTCCAACAATGAACCTCAACAGTGAAGTCGAGCGCGTCTCCGGAAACAGCTTACTGTCCATTTTGAAGATAGCCTATGTAAGGGGCACTGAGTGGAAGGCGAATAATAAATGTAATGCAAGAAAAGATGATGCTTCTGTTTTAAAGGCTTTATTACAACTGATCAAAAAAGTGTACATTAATTCATTTCAGATGGTTGCTAACGAGAATGCATGCAGGTACATAAGATAAGGCTTAAGTATACTGTAACATCATTCGATTAGTGGATTATAAACTCACGTTAAACGAATATAAGATTAGCTGGATACTGACAAGTACATAATATGCAATTTTTAGAATTATAGGGTGCTTAAGAATATAGTCAAATGATAAGTTCACATTTCTTACACCTATACCCTCAAACTAAGGCCAAATGAGCGAAGTAGGAAATCCGTGGTCATCTTAATTTTTGAAATTGAAGAAGACCTGCATTCTAATGTACAATGTGAATTCATTGTATAGCTTGGAGAAGGGAACATCATATAATCTTTTTTTTAAAAATCATAACTCAGAAATTGTTCTTATTTCAGAAACCAACGTAAACAAATGAAACAATATTAGTATGAATAAATATTCTACTTTCAGGAAGGACAGAACAAACACTACTAGAGGCACTGCCGTTTTTATCCGGAAAGAATCTCAATTGGAGCCACCGACCATACCATCCAAGGAGTAAAGACGATTGAGGCCACGGCTATCACCGTTCAACTCAGACGCAATGAAACACTTGGAGTAGATACTTTATACGTGAAGGGTTCATTAAACCCCACCGATATCGAAGACGACCCAACAACTTCATCAGCAAGGACAGGCTGAAAATATCCAAGAACAGATACCAGCTCCTATTACCATATAGTCAAAACCTATACCACTACCGAAAACGACTGAGGAAAAGACTA
>CAJZBU010000045.1:0-5000 GCA_914767635.1 Melanostoma mellinum
GCATGACATGTACAAATGTTGTAACTAATTCTGTGTAAGAAGTTTCCTCTTCGATTAGTTGCATAAGTTGTGGTTGAGGATTTTCAACTGCTACAAGCGAAACATTAGTTTTTCGCTTTTCTAAAGCTTCGTCGTCTGAAGACAACTGAAAATGAACATTAACTGGCCATAAACCTGGGTCTTTCAGTAAGAATGGTGGACCATTAAACCATATTGAACTATTAAGTTCGTCTACGTTACATCCTCTAGACACAATATCTGCAGGATTTTCATTTGTTGGGACATGTTTCCATGAAACATTATTCGTCCACTCTTGGATTTCCGAAACTCTGTTCGCAACAAAGTTGTAAGTGAAGTTGGATGGGTTTTTATCCAATGCAAAGTTATTTCTGAGTCAGTCCAAAAAATAACTTGCTCGACGTCAAGATTCAACATTGCCGATACTCGTAACCATAATTTAGAAAGAGTATGCGCTGCGCAAAGTTCTAATCGCGGTAGCGATTTTGTTTTCAAAGGGGCCACTTTAGACTTTGCAGTTAATAGCGTCGACTTGATACCTGCTTTGCTTTGACTTCGGATATAAATGCAACATCCGTAAGCTCTCATAGACGCATCAGCAAACCCATGAACTTGAATTTTTGCATTCGAATGGGTCTCAACAAATCTTGGTATTTTTATCTCGGGAAGCTGAGATAGATTTGATTTGAAAGTTTGCCAGCTAGTATCAAGGCGCAATGGAATCGACTCATCCCAATCTAGTTTTGCAATCCAAAGCTCTTGCAATAAGATTTTAGCTTTGGTAACAATGGGGCATAATAGACCAAGAGGGTCAAATAGACGAGCAGAAACTGAAAGAATATTCCGCTTGGTGGCTCGCAGATCATGGAAAGTATCTTCTAAATTGAAAGAAAATGCATCTTCTTTGGGATGCCAACAAATGCCCAAAGTTTTTGTAGACTCTGAGTCGTTGAATTTTATTGATTTTTCTTCACTTTCAGCATTGTACAATTCTGGATGATTAGAGTACCATTTTGCTAACTGGAATCCACCTTTTTTCAGTATTTCTTGTATCTCGTGTTTTATGGTTTCTAAAGTTTTGGCATCATCGGCACCGGTTAAAAGATCATCCACATAAAAATCTTTTTGAACGATTTCTGACCCTGTGGGGTACAAATCCTTGAAGTTATCGCCCAAACTCTTCAAACACCGTATCGCTAAAAATGGCGCTGGTGAAGTGCCATATGTTACAGTGTTAAGGCGAAAAAATTGTAATGGTTGAGAGGGGTTTTGCCTCCACACTATGAGCTGGTAAATCGAATGCTCTTCAGCAATGAGAACTTGCCGGTACATTTTCGCAATATCAGCCGTAATGGCATATTTATGAGTGCGAAAACGGAGCAATGTCGAAAACAGCTCCTCTTGAATAGTTGGCCCTACCATCAAGATGTCATTCAAAGAAACTTGAGTAGATGTTTTGCATGAAGCATCGAAAACTACTCGAAGTTTTGTGCTTGTACTTTGCGGTCGCAAAATGCACTGGTGCGGAATGAAATAGTGCGGGTTTTTGGGGATTTCGTTGTTCGTAGGCGACATATGTCCCAATAATAGATACTCATTCATGAAATCCATGTACATTGCTCTCAACTCATCATCTCTAGAAATTTTACGTTCAAGTGCAAGGAATCTGCGTTTAGCAGCTTCGAACGATGATCCAAGTGAACTTGGAGAAGCTTTAAATGGCAATTTTACCTTGAAACGGTTTATTGGTAAAAGTTTTGTATTTTCTACAAAATGATCTTCGCACATTTTTTGTTCGGGAGTATAAAACTTGTTTGCCTCTCCCGGAATTTCTTCCATTAACCAAAATTTTTGTACGATTTTATCTAGGTTTGGCAGTTCGTCAGACTGGTGTACCAAATTACATTGTCTGGTATTTGAATTTGTACACGTAGGATATTTTCCAGATACTATCCAACCAAGCAGAGTTTTTTGAATGGTTGGGTATTCAGGGCCTTGTTTTATTTGACCGACAGATAGCAACTCGAAAAAGGTTTCTGCTCCTATTAACAGATCAATCTTTTGAGGCTTATTGAAGTGAGGATCAGCCAGTGAAATATTTGATGGGATATTCCAACTCGCTGTATTGATAGCCTGATCGGGTTGATATTTTGAAATCGAATTCATGACCCAATAGTCGGCAGGGAATGAATAGTCATTAAATCGAGAATGAACTTCTGCAGTTAACTTTTTGTTGACTGTGGTACTTGCTTTCCCAATGCCAAGTAGACTCAAGGACCTTTCCTCTTTACGAAGTTTCAATCTTTGTGCAAGCTCTTCAGTTATGAAGTTAACTTGCGACCCAGAATCTAATAACGCGCGAGCTGGCATATACTCGCCGGTGATACTCTTTATTTTTACAATGGCAGTAGCAAGAATGACCTGATCACATAAACCCGAAGCATGCATAGCTTGAAGACTGCTTGTGGAATGTTGAGTAGAAGTACCATTGAAAGTTGTTTCATACTGATGCAATAAAGTATGATGTGAGCGATTGCACACATTGCACCGACTCAATTTGCATTTCGAAACTGTATGTCCTTTTCGAAGGCAGTTAATACAAATCGGAACACTCTTAGCGTATTCGAACCTTTGCAACACAGGCAGCGTCGCGAATGTTTGACATGTCGTTATAAAATGTTCATTTGATTTGCAATACAAACATTTCGGCTTAGTTTGTTGTGAGTTCACGCAAGCAAACGACGACTTTTGATTTCGATGGCGACTTGAGTCGTGTTTCGGTTTGGAGAACTTTTCAACAGTTTTGAATTTCGAACTTGAAGCTTCTTCAGCAGAAAGATGCTGGTATCTTTTATTAAGTGCCTCTTCGCAATCTTTCCACAGAGGAAGAGTGCTGAAATCTAATTGTTCTTCCCATTTAGACCTCGTGACTGCATCAACTTTCGACATTACAAAATGTATAAGGATTGCATTAGAAATATTCTTTTCGTCACCCAACGAAAGAAGCGAATCGTAAATTGCAGAAACTGTATCGATCATGCTTCGCAATGAGGACGCGGATGGTTTAGAAATCTCCTTCAACTCAAAGAGTGTCGCAATATTGTCAAAAAATATCAAGCAATTGTTATCATATACTTTCTTCAAACTTGCAAGCGCCTTGGGATAGTTCTGTTCCGTAATTTGGAATGCCTTTACTGTTCCCAAGGCTTCACCTGATAAACATGAAATAAGGTGATTGAATTTTTCAATATCTGGCAACATAGGATCATTATCAACTAAGTTTTCAAACAAACTAATAAAATTTTTATACTCTGAATATTTGCCGCTGAATTTCGGAAGAGACATTTTAGGAAGTCGAGACCGATGGGGATTGCTGAAGGAATAATCAACAGCATTAGAACACCTCCTTGTATTTATGTGTGACATGAGTAGAGACTTTGCACCTACACAAATGTCTTCTAATTCTCCACGATCTGTATCCCCATGATCTTCTGTTTCAATTTCAGATTGACACTGCATAATTTGGTCAATGTATGAATTGAGAATATCTAAACGACATTCTAATTCTAATGGATTAAGCGATATCGTCTTTTGTTCTAATCCCGTTTTAATACGTATTATGTTATTTTTAATAACAAGCCGCTGATGTTTTAAATGATCAAGGTTTCTTTCCTTGTTTGGAGAGGGTTGCCTTTTCTTACCAGTCATTTTAATTCTACGAATTAAATTTACAAAACTGAAATTTGTGTTTGGAAATAGTTTGTCCAAATAATACGGTTGCACTAGTAACGATTTTTAAGCTTTCGGAATTATTTGAAAAATTAGTTTATTTCCATACAATAGTTCCGATGAAAAATATTTCCACTGCAAACTGTAGTGCACCAAAGAGTTACTTGAATTAAATAATTCTTGAAGTAAATCACTTCACAAATTTAAAAAAAAATACTGGTTACCTGAACACACTCTTTCGCTACTAAAAACCTTTGCTTCGCTGAATACAACCCACAGCTGACATATGAAACTTGACGAAAGTGAAACTCAACGAAAGATGAGAGAGCGACGGACCTGTCACTTTAAATGTCAATTCACTTGCAATTTGCAATGTAAAATGTAAACAAATATTTATTTTCGTGAGTTCGGTCGGTTTTAATCAATTAAATCACTTACTTTAGTATTAATTAATTGAATCATTGAGTAAACGATTTAAAATAAGCGCTAGCAAGTTTCACTTGAATGCAATAAAGTGGTTTAACGAGAAACAGTGACAACAGCGGCGGCGCGGCGGAATTAATTGTTAGTTTTTTACTTTAAGTTCACTTTAATCATGTTTAGTTTATGATATGTATCTTTATTTAGTTCAATAAAACTACTAAATTTATTTTGTTGTTTTTGTCTTATTGTTTTTTCACCACCAATATAGTTTAAAATGACAAAGTGACAAAATTGAAAGTGTGTAATGTGCAAATAGTTCTTGATTCTTCTTTTTATATATAAGTATATATAGATATGTATATACGCTTAGTGAATACTATGCACTTTCAATTTTGTGAATACCTCTTTATTTGACGTATCTTCTTTGGAATGCACTTCCCTCTTACAGTCCTCACATATACAATTTTCGTGCATTAGGTTAGCGATGGAGTCCTAGCGCTTCGGGGGTGCTTCGGTGGTGCTTCGGTGGTGCTTTGGTGATGAACGATGGGGTTCCTTTTTTGGCGCAGAACTTATGACTTATTAGTTTTAAATCACTCGCGCACGATTGACTAATTTAACCGGCTTTATATTTAATTAAGTTGATTAATGTTTTTATATGTACATATATAATATATGTAGCGTAACGCGTGGATATATGTTGCGTATACGTAATACGTAATACGTTAGCCACGAAATTAACACAAATTTAATACTTTAATTTATTAAATCTGTCACTGCTCGGACGCCATGAATTTTCGCAATCGTTTTTGCGAATTAACTTTCAGAAC
>CAJZBU010000045.1:10000-12500 GCA_914767635.1 Melanostoma mellinum
ATTTTCGATATTTGGTAAAGGGGTATTGGAAGTGCGTTGGGGGGAAAAATTTATTGCCTCTAAGTAATAACCACAAAAGACTACATTACCTTCTTCATCCAAGTATGAACTTTGCAAATCTTTCTTTAGTGTGATGGTAATATTTCTAAATTTTCCTCTTGTATTTAGGCTCTTGTGGTACACGTGGCGTAATGGTTAGCATGTCCACCTACTAACCCAGAGGTTCGAGGTTCGAATCCCAGCAGAGGCAAAATGCAAAAATGTTTTTCCACGGGTATCGCCTTTCGCGAGGAATTGGCAAGTCCTCCGTTAGTAAATTCATTGCCATGAAAAGCGCATTGTCAATTAGCCGTTCGGAACCGGCGAAAAATTGATGGTCCCCTCCATTCCCTCACAAGGCATGGTTGTGAGAAATGCGCTAGGCCCAGGGGCTCCTCGCTCTGTTGCGCTACCCTATTTATTATTTATTTTATTATTTTATTTAGGCTCTTCACTGCTCCTTTGATAAGAGACAGTTTCGCCAATTCAATATGCTTTTGGATTGGTTGATTCTCAATTGGAAAAGAAAAAATTTCTTCTTGGCCCAAAATTTGAATGGTTTTCACGTTAACCGTATTTTTGTTTTCCCAAGCTTCGGAAGACAAACAGAATTTAACCTTGAGGTCTTCCATCTTAATTGTTGATTTGTAAGTTTCAGTTCCTATAGCTTGAAACTTATATTGTTTTAATCAGTCCAATAGGTTAATAACGACACAAGTTGATGTAGAACAGAACTATTAAAATTTATTTATTTCATTCATCAATGGATATATACAATCTTTTGATAGCAAATTTAATAACTTATAATAAAAATAACTTATGCTTACGAGTTAAACAATTCAAGAACTTTTTTTTTTAAAATATCCCTATTCATCGACAGGTCGACTTCACTGCATATGGAGTTGTACAACATTAAGGAACGAGTTATTGGATCATTTAGGCCATAGTTTGTTCTATGAGTGGGAACATAGAACAAATAATTTCTAGTTCTAAGAATTCTTTCAGGAGCGTACAAAGAAATTAACATGAGCAATTCCTCAGATTTAATATTATTACTCAGAATATCTTTAATAAAAACAACGCATTGGGTTTTTCTGCGGCTTTCAAGAGTTTTTAAGTCTATAAGTGCGCATCTAGAAAAATAATCAGGAAATTCATCAGACCATATCTCAGATTTCTTAATGCAAAACGCGTAAATCTTCTTTGAATTCTTTCTATTCTACTAATATTATTTTCATAAAATGGTGACCACACAACACAGCGGTACTCTAATATGGGCAGCACCAAGGACATAAAAATAACTTTAAGTGTGTACACGTCTTTGAAAACACCAGAATTCCATCGGAGAAAACCCAACAGCGAATTTCCTTTTGATGTAATGTAATCAATATGTGCAGAAAAAGTTAGTTTGGCATCAAAAATAACACCAAGGTCTTTGACCTCACTGACTTTTGTGAGAGCTTCAACTCCAAACTTGTAGCTAAAATTTATGGGTGAAAAGGTTCTGAAGGCTCTAAAGATTTTACACTTTGAGATGTTCAGTTTAAGATGGTTATAATTACACCAATTTAAAAAGGAATTAATATCTACCTGGAATTTAAGACAGTCATGAATGGAAGCAACTTCGTGAAATAATTTAACATCGTCCGCAAACATCAAACATTCCGAATATTGAAGAACGTCAGGAATATCGTTTACAAATAAATCGAATAAAAGTGGTCCCAAATGACTTCCTTGTGGAAGACCTGAGTCCACTCTGATAAAAAACGATCGAAAACCATCGATCTGAACAACCTGCTTACGGTTTGTTAAGTAAGACCTCAACCATTTCAAGAATTTTAAGCTGAGTCCCAATTTTTGAAGTTTTTGTAATAAAAGTTCATGATGGACTCTGTCAAACGCCTTTACAAAATCCGTATATAAAGCATCAACTTGCTTTCCATTCTCCAAAGCATTCAAACAGAAATGGGAAAAAAGGCACAAATTAGTCGCAGTCGAACGGCCGCTCACAAACCCATGCTGTTTTGGCGTTATAGATTCTACAGTGCGAGCATTTAGGAAAGTAGGAGAGGGTTTAATAGGAGACACCGATGCACGTTGCTTTTGAATTTTTGTGAATCATAATGATGGGGAAACACAGAGCCAGGTAAAGCATTCCACATACGGGTGGTGCGACTAAAATAAGAATCTTTATACTTGACTGTACGCCCGAAGTTGGGCTCAAGGTGGAACTGATGAGCATTTCTAGCGAGGCGAGTGTTGCGGCTAAATTGTTTCAGGGGAGGAATGCAACTGGCTACTTCACTAGAGCACTGCTTGTGAAAAAAGCGATAGAACTGCTAACATGTTATAATACTCTTCGTCCCCATTGGAAGCTGTCGGAGTATCAAGATGTCCGCTGGCTACCAATCCATTAGGTAGATCCGATCTCATAATATCTACATTTGCTTCACTTCGACTT
>CAJZBU010000045.1:15000-22500 GCA_914767635.1 Melanostoma mellinum
GTTGTTGTTGTTGTTGTTGTTGTTGTTGTTGTTGTTGTTGTTGTTGTTGTTGTTGTTGTTGTTGTTGTTGTTGTTGTTGTTGTTGTTGTTGTTGTTGTTGTTGTTGTTGTTGTTGTTGTTGTTGTTGTTGTTGTTGTTGTTGTTGTTGTTGTTGTTGTTGTTGTTGTTGTTGTTGTTGTTGTTGTTGTTGTTGTTGTTGTTGTTGTTGTTGTTGTTGTTGTTGTTGTTGTTGTTGTTGTTGTTGTTGTTGTTGTTGTTGTTGTTGTTGTTGTTGTTGTTGTTGTTGTTGTTGTTGTTGTTGTTGTTGTTGTTGTTGTTGTTGTTGTTGTTGTTGTTGTTGTTGTTGTTGTTGTTGTTGTTGTTGTTGTTGTTGTTGTTGTTGTTGTTGTTGTTGTTGTTGTTGTTGTTGTTGTTGTTGTTGTTGTTGTTGTTGTTGTTGTTGTTGTTGTTGTTGTTGTTGTTGTTGTTGTTGTTGTTGTTGTTGTTGTTGTTGTTGTTGTTGTTGTTGTTGTTGTTGTTGTTGTTGTTGTTGTTGTTGTTGTTGTTGTTGTTGTTGTTGTTGTTGTTGTTGTTGTTGTTGTTGTTGTTGTTGTTGTTGTTGTTGTTGAATTTTCGCAATCGTTTTTGCGAATTAACTTTCAGAACTTGAAGTTAAAAATATCGAAATTAAGATATGCACCGGTTAAAAAATGTCGATTTAAATAAAAGACGTGTGTCGATCTTGATTCGTAACAATGGAATGATAAATTCTATTTTATTCTGCCTTTCTTTTTCCTTCATTTTCTTCTTTTACAATTTATAAAATAAATATGGCCGGAATGGCGGCAAATTCAAATTTTAGAACATTTTTTGATAATTCACAATAGTTATTATAAAGAAATTTTGTTGTAAGTCGTTTGTCGAAACACCGGCCGCGTTGAAAGCCTGCAAGGCTTCAAGATTCTTCGTCTGGAAGTAGAGCCAATTTAACAATTGGGCGTCTTAGTGTTCCGTTTCGCGTTTTGACGTCTGCGACCCTGACCCTTCCGTCCTGCCCTTCGACGACTGCCACGACTCTGCCCATTTGCCATTGTTGTGGAGGGATGTTGTCCTCGTGAATGAGGACGAGTTTTCCCACGATGAGATTGGGCTGCTCGCGTATCCACTTGGAGCGACCCTGAAGGCCAAGCAGATACTCCCTTGACCACTTCTGCCAAAACTGCTGCTTGAGCCAGCATAGAAGCTGCCATCTTCTCAAGCAGGACGTCTGCTGTTCCGGGACAATCTCTGGAGGTAGTGACCGCAAGGGGCTGCCTATTAGCAGGTGCGCTGGGGTAAGTGCTTCTCCGTCGTTGGGGTCTGCGCTTAGCGGGGAGATTGGCCTTGAATTCAGGATTGCCTCGACCTCGATTAGAATGGTGAGCAGCTCTTCTGCTGTTAGGAGTGCGTTCGCCACGGTACGTTGCAACAGCGTCTTTGCGGATTTCACTGCTGCCTCCCACAGGCCTCCGAAATGGGGGGCTCTTGGAGGTATGAAGACGAAACTGAACCCTTCGTCTGCGGCGTACTGGTGAATGGCTTCTTTCCCTCTCTCGAACTCTTCTCCAACCTCCTTCAAGATCCTCTGTGCTCCCACGAAGTTCGTCCCGTTGTCGCAGTGAATCGTCTTCGGAATTCCTCGGCGACCAATAAACCTTTTGAGAGCAAGAATAAAACATTCGGAAGAAAGATTAGAAGCTAATTCAAAATGTACAGCTTTGGAAGTGAAACAGACAAAAACAACTATGTATGTTTTATACGGTGGCCGACCACGAATTTTTAAAGAGGTATATACTGGGCCACAAAAATCTACACCACATATCAAAAATGGTCTTTGTGCCCGTAATCGGTCAGCTGGTAAATTTCCCATGATTTGTTGGAGTAACTTTGGTTTGTATCTAAAGCATTGCACACATTTTCGTACAACTCTTTGACATGCCTCTTTGGCATTTATTAACCAAACTTTTTGTCGAAGGAGTGCTACCATTGCTTGAGGTCCAGCATGACAATTTTTCTTATGCAAATTCGTTAAGTATACTTTTATGAACTGCGAGTTTTTTGTCAATAGCAATGGAAATTTGGCGTCGTATTCAATTGGAGCGTGCATAAGACGCCCCCCTACTCGAATGAGTGAAAACGACCAATTGTCATCGTTGAATTCGTGTATAAATGGATTAAGTTTTTGAATATGATTCGGCAATGTCATTTTTCTTTTTAGTTTTTGGATCTCGTCGGAAAATTCAGTGTTTTGGACAATTTGAACTATTTTAAGGAATGCTAAGTGTAACTCTTTAGCCGTGGGTGATTCTTCAAATACTTTTGTCTTGTCTTTTAAAATGGCAAAGAATCGCATGACATGTACAAATGTTGTAACTAATTCTGTGTAAGAAGTTTCCTCTTCGATTAGTTGCATAAGTTGTGGTTGAGGATTTTCAACTGCTACAAGCGAAACATTAGTTTTTCGCTTTTCTAAAGCTTCGTCGTCTGAAGACAACTGAAAATGAACATTAACTGGCCATAAACCTGGGTCTTTCAGTAAGAATGGTGGACCATTAAACCATATTGAACTATTAAGTTCGTCTACGTTACATCCTCTAGACACAATATCTGCAGGATTTTCATTTGTTGGGACATGTTTCCATGAAACATTATTCGTCCACTCTTGGATTTCCGAAACTCTGTTCGCAACAAAGTTGTAAGTGAAGTTGGATGGGTTTTTATCCAATGCAAAGTTATTTCTGAGTCAGTCCAAAAAATAACTTGCTCGACGTCAAGATTAAACATTGCCGATACTCGTAACCATAATTTAGAAAGAGTATGCGCTGCGCAAAGTTCTAATCGCGGTAGCGATTTTGTTTTCAAAGGGGCCACTTTAGACTTTGCAGTTAATAGCGTCGACTTGATACCTGCTTTGCTTTGACTTCGGATATAAATGCAACATCCGTAAGCTCTCATAGACGCATCAGCAAACCCATGAACTTGAATTTTTGCATTCGAATGGGTCTCAACAAATCTTGGTATTTTTATCTCGGGAAGCTGAGATAGATTTGATTTGAAAGTTTGCCAGCTAGTATCAAGGCGCAATGGAATCGACTCATCCCAATCTAGTTTTGCAATCCAAAGCTCTTGCAATAAGATTTTAGCTTTGGTAACAATGGGGCATAATAGACCAAGAGGGTCAAATAGACGAGCAGAAACTGAAAGAATATTCCGCTTGGTGGCTCGCAGATCATGGAAAGTATCTTCTAAATTGAAAGAAAATGCATCTTCTTTGGGATGCCAACAAATGCCCAAAGTTTTTGTAGACTCTGAGTCGTTGAATTTTATTGATTTTTCTTCACTTTCAGCATTGTACAATTCTGGATGATTAGAGTACCATTTTGCTAACTGGAATCCACCTTTTTTCAGTATTTCTTGTATCTCGTGTTTTATGGTTTCTAAAGTTTTGGCATCATCGGCACCGGTTAAAAGATCATCCACATAAAAATCTTTTTGAACGATTTCTGACCCTGTGGGGTACAAATCCTTGAAGTTATCGCCCAAACTCTTCAAACACCGTATCGCTAAAAATGGCGCTGGTGAAGTGCCATATGTTACAGTGTTAAGGCGAAAAAATTGTAATGGTTGAGAGGGGTTTTGCCTCCACACTATGAGCTGGTAAATCGAATGCTCTTCAGCAATGAGAACTTGCCGGTACATTTTCGCAATATCAGCCGTAATGGCATATTTATGAGTGCGAAAACGGAGCAATGTCGAAAACAGCTCCTCTTGAATAGTTGGCCCTACCATCAAGATGTCATTCAAAGAAACTTGAGTAGATGTTTTGCATGAAGCATCGAAAACTACTCGAAGTTTTGTGCTTGTACTTTGCGGTCGCAAAATGCACTGGTGCGGAATGAAATAGTGCGGGTTTTTGGGGATTTCGTTGTTCGTAGGCGACATATGTCCCAATAATAGATACTCATTCATGAAATCCATGTACATTGCTCTCAACTCATCATCTCTAGAAATTTTACGTTCAAGTGCAAGGAATCTGCGTTTAGCAGCTTCGAACGATGATCCAAGTGAACTTGGAGAAGCTTTAAATGGCAATTTTACCTTGAAACGGTTTATTGGTAAAAGTTTTGTATTTTCTACAAAATGATCTTCGCACATTTTTTGTTCGGGAGTATAAAACTTGTTTGCCTCTCCCGGAATTTCTTCCATTAACCAAAATTTTTGTACGATTTTATCTAGGTTTGGCAGTTCGTCAGACTGGTGTACCAAATTACATTGTCTGGTATTTGAATTTGTACACGTAGGATATTTTCCAGATACTATCCAACCAAGCAGAGTTTTTTGAATGGTTGGGTATTCAGGGCCTTGTTTTATTTGACCGACAGATAGCAACTCGAAAAAGGTTTCTGCTCCTATTAACAGATCAATCTTTTGAGGCTTATTGAAGTGAGGATCAGCCAGTGAAATATTTGATGGGATATTCCAACTCGCTGTATTGATAGCCTGATCGGGTTGATATTTTGAAATCGAATTCATGACCCAATAGTCGGCAGGGAATGAATAGTCATTAAATCGAGAATGAACTTCTGCAGTTAACTTTTTGTTGACTGTGGTACTTGCTTTCCCAATGCCAAGTAGACTCAAGGACCTTTCCTCTTTACGAAGTTTCAATCTTTGTGCAAGCTCTTCAGTTATGAAGTTAACTTGCGACCCAGAATCTAATAACGCGCGAGCTGGCATATACTCGCCGGTGATACTCTTTATTTTTACAATGGCAGTAGCAAGAATGACCTGATCACATAAACCCGAAGCATGCATAGCTTGAAGACTGCTTGTGGAATGTTGAGTAGAAGTACCATTGAAAGTTGTTTCATACTGATGCAATAAAGTATGATGTGAGCGATTGCACACATTGCACCGACTCAATTTGCATTTCGAAACTGTATGTCCTTTTCGAAGGCAGTTAATACAAATCGGAACACTCTTAGCGTATTCGAACCTTTGCAACACAGGCAGCGTCGCGAATGTTTGACATGTCGTTATAAAATGTTCATTTGATTTGCAATACAAACATTTCGGCTTAGTTTGTTGTGAGTTCACGCAAGCAAACGACGACTTTTGATTTCGATGGCGACTTGAGTCGTGTTTCGGTTTGGAGAACTTTTCAACAGTTTTGAATTTCGAACTTGAAGCTTCTTCAGCAGAAAGATGCTGGTATCTTTTATTAAGTGCCTCTTCGCAATCTTTCCACAGAGGAAGAGTGCTGAAATCTAATTGTTCTTCCCATTTAGACCTCGTGACTGCATCAACTTTCGACATTACAAAATGTATAAGGATTGCATTAGAAATATTCTTTTCGTCACCCAACGAAAGAAGCGAATCGTAAATTGCAGAAACTGTATCGATCATGCTTCGCAATGAGGACGCGGATGGTTTAGAAATCTCCTTCAACTCAAAGAGTGTCGCAATATTGTCAAAAAATATCAAGCAATTGTTATCATATACTTTCTTCAAACTTGCAAGCGCCTTGGGATAGTTCTGTTCCGTAATTTGGAATGCCTTTACTGTTCCCAAGGCTTCACCTGATAAACATGAAATAAGGTGATTGAATTTTTCAATATCTGGCAACATAGGATCATTATCAACTAAGTTTTCAAACAAACTAATAAAATTTTTATACTCTGAATATTTGCCGCTGAATTTCGGAAGAGACATTTTAGGTAGTCGAGACCGATGGGGATTGCTGAAGGAATAATCAACAGCATTAGAACACCTCCTTGTATTTATGTGTGACATGAGTAGAGACTTTGCACCTACACAAATGTCTTCTAATTCTCCACGATCTGTATCCCCATGATCTTCTGTTTCAATTTCAGATTGACACTGCATAATTTGGTCAATGTATGAATTGAGAATATCTAAACGACATTCTAATTCTAATGGATTAAGCGATATCGTCTTTTGTTCTAATCCCGTTTTAATACGTATTATGTTATTTTTAATAACAAGCCGCTGATGTTTTAAATGATCAAGGTTTCTTTCCTTGTTTGGAGAGGGTTGCCTTTTCTTACCAGTCATTTTAATTCTACGAATTAAATTTACAAAACTGAAATTTGTGTTTGGAAATAGTTTGTCCAAATAATACGGTTGCACTAGTAACGATTTTTAAGCTTTCGGAATTATTTGAAAAATTAGTTTATTTCCATACAATAGTTCCGATGAAAAATATTTCCACTGCAAACTGTAGTGCACCAAAGAGTTACTTGAATTAAATAATTCTTGAAGTAAATCACTTCACAAATTTAAAAAAAAATACTGGTTACCTGAACACACTCTTTCGCTACTAAAAACCTTTGCTTCGCTGAATACAACCCACAGCTGACATATGAAACTTGACGAAAGTGAAACTCAACGAAAGATGAGAGAGCGACGGACCTGTCACTTTAAATGTCAATTCACTTGCAATTTGCAATGTAAAATGTAAACAAATATTTATTTTCGTGAGTTCGGTCGGTTTTAATCAATTAAATCACTTACTTTAGTATTAATTAATTGAATCATTGAGTAAACGATTTAAAATAAGCGCTAGCAAGTTTCACTTGAATGCAATAAAGTGGTTTAACGAGAAACAGTGACAACAGCGGCGGCGCGGCGGAATTAATTGTTAGTTTTTTACTTTAAGTTCACTTTAATCATGTTTAGTTTATGATATGTATCTTTATTTAGTTCAATAAAACTACTAAATTTATTTTGTTGTTTTTGTCTTATTGTTTTTTCACCACCAATATAGTTTAAAATGACAAAGTGACAAAATTGAAAGTGTGTAATGTGCAAATAGTTCTTGATTCTTCTTTTTATATATAAGTATATATAGATATGTATATACGCTTAGTGAATACTATGCACTTTCAATTTTGTGAATACCTCTTTATTTGACGTATCTTCTTTGGAATGCACTTCCCTCTTACAGTCCTCACATATACAATTTTCGTGCATTAGGTTAGCGATGGAGTCCTAGCGCTTCGGGGGTGCTTCGGTGGTGCTTCGGTGGTGCTTTGGTGATGAACGATGGGGTTCCTTTTTTGGCGCAGAACTTATGACTTATTAGTTTTAAATCACTCGCGCACGATTGACTAATTTAACCGGCTTTATATTTAATTAAGTTGATTAATGTTTTTATATGTACATATATAATATATGTAGCGTAACGCGTGGATATATGTTGCGTATACGTAATACGTAATACGTTAGCCACGAAATTAACACAAATTTAATACTTTAATTTATTAAATCTGTCACTGCTCGGACGCCATGAATTTTCGCAATCGTTTTTGCGAATTAACTTTCAGAACTTGAAGTTAAAAATATCGAAATTAAGATATGCACCGGTTAAAAAATGTCGATTTAAATAAAAGACGTGTGTCGATCTTGATTCGTAACAATGGAATGATAAATTCTATTTTATTCTGCCTTTCTTTTTCCTTC
>CAJZBU010000046.1:0-30979 GCA_914767635.1 Melanostoma mellinum
GAGCTATCACATATCAATTTTAACGTTCTAGTATACCCTATCAAGTAAGCCCAGATATGTTTGAGGAGCACCTGACCAGATATGGGAGATATGCTCCAGTTTTGGACGCCTTATAAATGTTAGCCATATCGGATGGGGTGAAGAACTAGCTGCATCGTCTCATGAAGCCTAAGCATTTAGCAGCGTTTTTGGCGACTTCAAATATGTGGTCATTCCAACGAAGATCATCGTTTACACACATACCAAGTACTGACAGCTTTTCGGTTTCTTGGATGCAGGAACCATTCATGGATAATGACAATGGAGGAATGTTACGCTTCCACGGCAAGAGACAGCATTGAGATTTTGAAGCATTGAATTCTACTCGGTTTTTATGACCCCATGTAACAATGCTGTAAAGGTCAGAATTCAATGAGCTTAACGTACGCAACTCTTCCAGTTCCACATCTGAAGAGCAGGGACGTGAATTTGGAAACTAATATGAAAAGCTCAGGGTTGAGTCATCAACAAAACAGTTGAGAGGATTAGAATTTTCAGAAAAGCCTAGCAGCCCCTTCTGTCATTATCCGTGAATGTACCTGCATCCATAAAAATCGGAAAAACCGTTAGTGTTGGAATGATTAGGTTTCTTAAGATGATGCAGAAAATTTTTCACCCCCTCTACAATTTGTGCAGCCCACATTACTAACAAACTAGATTACAATTATTTTGTTTGGGCAGGTACTTCTCAAACATAATTGGGCGTATCTACTTAATAGTCTTCAAATAAGAGCGTTAATATTGATAAGCGTTGGCTCAGTTATAGACTAAATGTGTTATTGATCCTCTGGAACGTCGTTAGGTTTTTTTTCTTGTCTCTTTTTATTTTTTATCGTTATTCTTAGGAACAGAGCTATAGTGAACTAACCAGTTGAATTCTTTCCCTCAAAAAACTGCGCATAAGTTTTTCCTTCAGCTCAATTTCGTGAATAATAGAGTGATTAATATCTTGGCCGCTTAGCCCGGATGTGGATTGCCTTACCCAATGTAAGTTGGACATTTAAAAATAATGCGCTAATGCATCTCCTTTCTAACCCTTTTCTATTTTACTAACAAATGCACTATGTTTTCAAGTGCATTTCTTTTTTTAGAACATACATATTTCGAAAGTATGATATGCGAATAATGTTATGACCAAAGGAAAACTGAAAATATCGAACAGATGCAGAGTTTTCGCATTTAGAGAGAGAGAACATCATGCTGTCGGGTGACGAGTCAGGTAGCTCGGGTTGTTAGAGGAGGAGCGATCTTCGCTTCACAATACCCTCTACTGTTGACCTTTTGTATGTTCAGGCAGCTGTTTCGGAAAAGGAAGTCGAAGCTCTATTGTACGCGCCTAGAATCGCCTATTAATCTGAAGTTACTACAATTAATAATTTTCTCGTTGTGAAACTTTAAACGCAAATATCTCGAAACTACTTTTTCAACAACTGCTTGTGTTGTAGCTCAAAAAGTGAGCGACCGGTTTATAGATGAAGTTTCGGGTGATTACTTTCAGTAATATTTTCAAAAGGATATACCTAAAGCTTGAAAGGGAACGTGTTTCGGGAGTCAAATATGTCGAAAAAACTACCGAAAAATTTAATAAATTATAATTTTTTTTTTAGTACTGGACAACTCTAATAAACACTTCTCCTAATTTTTAAAATTATTATTATTTTAGTCCTTCTCAAAAAAGTCAAAAAAAAAAAAAACAAATTTCTTAGGCTCCAAAAGTGGTCTCCCCCCTTAAAGGGTAGTCACAACCACTTGAAAGAAAAACTTACTGTTTTTGAAACACGAATTTTCTTGAATAAAGAAATTTACATTTTAACAACCAAAACAAACGCGTATGAGTGCTTTTTATCTGAAGAGCATGAGAACTTTGATAATTAGCAAAAATTAAATTTTACTTAATTCGTCTGAAGCAGCGCCCGTGGCGGGACTTAAAAAGTTCGAACCTCAACAGAAGACAAAAATCTTTTTCTAAGGGTATCGCATTTTTCGATGGAATTAACAAGTTCTCTAAAAGCAATTTCATTGCCTGAAAATCGCTTTCAAAATTAGTCTTTTGGAATCAGCAAACAATTGTAGGTCCCCTTCATCACAGGGTGTGGTTATGTGAAAAATGCGCTTGGCCCAGGAGCTCCCCGCTCTGTTTCGCCACCCTTTTCACTTTGTTTTACAACTATCGTTGGCGGATTCAAGTCCAAGAATTATCCACGAGTATCGTTTTCGCAATGAATTGTCAAGTCATCCATCAAATGAGCTTTCTCACTTAGCCATTTGGAATCGGATTTGACTGGGGCTTATCACTTTTTATTCGCTCTCTCTCTCTCTCTCTCTCTCTCTCTCTCTCTCTCTCTCTCTCTCTCTCTCTCTTACTGGAAAAAAGTTATTTCGCACCTTAAGGTAAGTGTCATTGAAAAGTATAAACATTCGTTGTGTATATAATTTTAAACCGATCAGAGGAATTTCGATCTGATTTTAAAACCCAACAAATCCGATGAACAAAGATTTGACATAATTTCTCCAAAGATGGCTTATATCGTCTTATCTTCATATTTTGGTACACCGTATTCTTTTTTTTTTTTTTTTTTTTTTAAATAAAAAGATACTCATAATAAAAAGGATTTTACATCACATTGCAGATGTTGTCAAATATGCAAATAACCAACTTAACCTGATACACAAAAATGCCAAAAAATCAAACCATAAATAGATTCGAAAGAAAACCTAATACCCTCACATTTATAACGTTGGTATCCAGAGGAGAGCGTGCGGTGAAGAACGAAGAAGTATAAGGTATGTTCTTCATTACAAAAAGATTTACTTGGAAAAGTCGGGATTTGGTGAGATCACAATAAGTGTTTAATATTCAAATTTATGTGGGGAGCTAAACAACTAGGGTGTATTGGATAGAATATCCAACGAAGTGTCTTTGCCACACATGTAGCATAGATAATAGATACTTGCCTCTGCCTGCCTACCCAAACTTTCCTCCTCCTCCTCCTCCTCAATCCTCATCCTTTCAAACCTAAACAGAGAATTATTTGCATATAATGGTTTCGTTTTGCTATAAGCAAATCCTACTTTTGGAGCAGCTCTATTCTAAATTTTGTGTCTTTTTCCTAAGAACGTTTTTTAATAGATTCTCGTTTTTCTTGTGTGTTTCCTTTTTTGTATAATCCTTGCAAAATAATCCACCCTTGTCAGATATTGTTTCTTCGTTTATTTTATAAATACGACGTACGTACACATACATTTACAAACTATGCTATGCCATAATACGTCATAAATTTGCCACTCTGTTCAGTTGTTTGTCCCGCACGGTTCCACTTCAACATCATGCAGATCGTGTTACATCATACACTCGCACATCAGTATTGTCACCTGCAAACATCCCTTCAGTAGCAAACTGATATGCTTTATCCCTTTTGCTAAACCTAGCACTTTCATTGTTCTTTGTAAAGATGGCATAGTGTATAGTTTAGTTTATAGTACCTATAGTAGCTGCTTACTCATAGCAAATTGGAAGCATTTCCTCTTTCTGTCTTGTTGGGTGTTGTGTTTTGTTGGTAGGAAACTGCATAATACTCCAAGTATCCGTCTGATAACACCAGCAGATACAGTTAAAACAAAGTCATTGTCATCCTCCATTCATTCGTAACTACTGTTGAAAGTATTTGTTGGGTTTCCCTCATTCTGTTGCTTGAAAATGAAAAGAGAAGTCTGTTTTTTTATTTGTTTGCAGAATGGTATACAATTTGAAGTATGTACTTTAATAATTGCATCTTAATAGGTTTGTGTAACTCTTTTGATTGTTATTCGTTTACTGTCATTGTATGGCAAGTTGTCAATGAGCTGTTGTGAACATAATGAAGTGCATGGATACCTTTTTGTTTTTGTATTTTTTTGCTATAGCCATGAAATGATATTCCTGATTTGTTTAATGAAAACAGTGCTTTGAGATACATTCATGGGAATTGACACACTCTGTTGTAAGTATGAGTGTTCAGTTACGAGGAAGAGCATACTGCAACTGCAGCCGGGTATTAGTTCGGCAATTTCATGTCACGCTACACTTTTGAGACGGTTGAGCATCGAGTTGGTTTTACAGTTTACGCTGCTTAAAAACATCGTGCACTCTACCGAAGATTGATGTAATTCATTCTAGCGATGCTGAATTCTAACAGCCCTTAGACTTATTTTTGACCATTCTTGATTTTGTTAACGACCGCCTACACTGATTTCGGTTCAAGTTCATATGCAGAAGGTCTGTCAGATTCTCTCCTGGTATTTCACTAGACTGTAATTAAAACACAGTAGATTTTTTCGTGGTACAAAGTGGTTCATTTTTCTGTTTCTATGCCACACTTCTGTGGAAGACCGGTGGACTGAAAGTCAAGTCAAGGAAGGAAAGACAAATTAACTTCTGTTTTTGGACAACAAATTCAAGTAGATAAATTAAATCACGTTCTTACGTCGACTCCGACAAAGAAGTACTTACAAGTGTTCAATGTAGTCATTACTCGACACGGAATAACCATAAGTCCCACTGACATTAGCTTGTTAATATGGTTGAACGAATGTTTATGTGTTTCTGGCTTTTTCTCGCAAAACTACTGAATGAATTTCAATGAAACTTGTTACTAGAAATAGCTTATAAGCTACAATTTATCCTTTTCACCAATAACATTGCCTTATGATGAGTTCGGTTTGTTGTCGAATACCGCCGCAATCTATATTGCGTTATTTTGAGGTGACTTACAGACAGTAGCGTAGCTAGGATGGGTGGCACCCGGGCTGCAATTCGCTGATAGCTTTGTGAAAATGTATTTGCGTGGTCGCATCATGTTTAATTGTTAAAACTCCCACATTGTTGAGCCTCCTTTCCGTCATTGTTGGCCGCAAGTAGTTTTTAATTAATTTAAGCTTACTAAAACTCCTTTCACATGACGCAACTGACACACATATTGTCATAAACATTTATAATGCGACACTAAGTTTCGAATTTGCAAAGTTCTATTCAAGGATGAATTTCAGAAAGTCTAAAGATAACCAATTAGATGTTTTCACTTTAGCCGCTTTCAAATGACTTCTCAACCTTGGTATCTCTGAGAGAAGTTCTGACTCGGCCACCTCATCATATGCACTAGAGAATTTTGAAACAGCTATTTTCAAATCATTAATGATTGCTAAAAGTAAAGTATTCGCCTGTACTACAACTTCAAACAATGAAGCCACCTCCTTAATAGACTCTGTGCTTGTTCGAAGTTCAGTGATCGATCAAAGCACTCGAACATGTCTTTCCGTAGTTCAGCGCTCAGAGAAAGTCCTGCATCAGTTGCCAACTCACCAGTCATTCGCTTTTTACGACGAATTCGTCTTTCTGTTGGAATGTCGTATTTCCCCGATGTTTTTATACCAAGGTTAATTGCGTCTTCTACGATCTTCGTCCGATTTTCTTCAACGTAAATACGAAGGGCTTCTATTTGTTTAGCCAAGTGATCAACACTTAATCTCTTAGCTCATTTTCATTTTTAATTCATTTTTATTGACATTTTCTTATATCTACTTACGTGCTAACAAAAATGTGTATGACTAGCTTATATAATAACTTAATTAACTTACTGACCCTAAGCGGGTACTCTAAATTATTCAATATCTTAATACTAATGCCTTTCGGCCTTAAGATAACTTATGAATTAAAAGCTAGTGTTTTTGTTTTTTGTTTTTTGGATTTTTTAAATTTTTTTGTTTGCCACTGTGGCCAGCTCCTATACCCTAAGACTTACACGCTAAACCTGTGTAAGCTTAGCTTGTAGTGCAATCTGAGTACAATTTATTCTAAAAGAAAGTAAGGAAAAATATGCGAAATCGAACATTGCAGATTTTAGGTTCTGTGCAGCACCTCTGGTTTCTACATTTTCTCTTGCATCACACAACTCTTTAGCTACAGCTAAGATTTCATCAAATTTACGGCCAAAACCTTCACTGCAGCATAATGAGCACTCCAACGCGTTGTTGAAAGTCTTTTCACGGTCAATTTGCTGTACTTGAGAAGCACTTTCTAGCGATGAGTGGAAACAGAAAAAAAAAGTAAAAGTTATCTCTACTGTAAAAACTCATACACAAGATATATTTTGAGCAAATGAATGTCTGCAATCTATAACGCAAAAGTATATATTCTCCTTGTTAGCTTTTGGGTGTCACCCCCAAATGGGTGACACCCAGAGCGGCCCCCCGCCCCCTTGCTACGCCACTGCTTACAGGAAAACGACCGGCGCGGCGTATCTAGAGCAAAAATTAATTTATGTGAGTTTGAAGAATTACCACACTTTAAACCATTTGGAGCTCTCTTTATAGCCATGATTGATTCTAAGATCACTTGGGTCGATTGAAAATAGCTCTCTCCAGTGGCGTAGATAGCTTTTCGCTATGGGGGGAGGGGGGGGCTAGATCTAGTTCGCAAATTTTTTTTTGTTTAAATATTAATTATATATTAAAACAAATAACATGATTTCATTGCATTAATTATGTATGCCATACAAAAATTATATTTTTTAAAGATAATATGAACTAAAATAAATATTGATGTAATAAGTAAAATAATATTAATTTAAAAAAAAAACACAAAATAAAATTCAGTTTTTTGTTCCTTTTGGATAAAACACTTGTAACCTGGTATATGTATTTCGCGATGAATAGCTTGCGCAGCCAAACCATTCAAACGATCCTGCAAACAAGTAAACATCTAAAGCTAATCAGTAATCACACTGTTATTAAAATAGATTATACCAAATTTCATTTTCGATTTCCGACTATCGACAATCGTTGGCGTCGTGTATCGACAGCCAAACGACACTCGCAATAAGGGTCTTTGTATTGTTTTTGTCCTCTTTAAACAGGAGAGTATTTTTTTGGGAGTTGACGTTGATACCGGCAGTGTAGCTAATATTTTCAATAAAATATATGTATTGAGAAAGCTTTCTTCGGAGCAGCTATGAGTTGTTAGTGGAAGTATTATTTCTTCAAATCAAATATCTCTAACAAGATTTTAATTCTTACGACGAAGAGTCCTTGAAAAGAACCGAAAATCCTTGTAGTATGTTTTCATTGTTTTGTTAATTTTTCTCAAAGGTCCATTGTTTTCGATCCTTCTCTCGATTTCTATGTGAAAAGGATTGAAAACAGTAACACGAAATTATTCTTTAGTACTTTGAATCGAAGGGTTCGAACGATTCTTTTGTTGGTTCACTACTCTCTTATGTTTAACGTCAATGTCAAGGACTTCAGCAATTTTTTTTTTGCACATTCAAACACTTTCAAAAATGAGTCGTCTCCTGCCCGCTTAATTTGTATTTGATCCCTTAAATCGTTAACCCTTCTTCTAATCAAATACTTGATATCCACTCCATTGCTTGCGTCACTTTCCAATGTTCTTATTTGAGTTTCGAACACAAACGGAAATAGCTAATCAAAATCTGCAACTGCTTGATGTTTTGAGATTTATCGCGTCAAATTCAGTTTTTTGCAGCATATTTTTCTTTTCGGTGAATTTAAATAATTGTAAACTGCTTCAATTGTGGTTAGGCAATCTCTAACGGCTGGTATTTTGCTGTAAATAGATATAGCAAGGTTCAAAGATCGTGCTGCACAATGGCCGTACAGATTATGCTGAGCAAATTTTTGGCGAATAATTGCCTGACCAGACATATTGCTTCCTCCGTGGTACCCTTGGTAGATCAAAAAGAAAATGTCCAGATCACAATTTTGATGATTTTCCACTATAAGCTTCGCAAGAGCATCAAATGGATTTCAGTTGTCAGTTTTAATTCATTTTTTATTTCTTTTTCTTAAATCTACTTAGGAGCTACCAAAAATGTATAAAAATAGCTTATATAACAACTTAACTAACTTAATGACCCTAAGCGGGTACTCTAAATTACTCAATATCTTAATTCTAATGCCTTTTGGCCTAAAGATAACTTACGGATTTACAAACTAGAACTATGGTTAAAAACTAAGAAAATTTAAAAACGAAAAACTTAGTTTGCTGGATCATATTTTTTTTTTTTTTTTTGATTTTTATTAAAACAACTTAAATCTATTTAAATCTACTTAAACCTAGAGCAGCCACAGTAGCTTTTTTTTTGTTTTTTGTTTCGTATTTTGGAATTTTTTTTTTTATGATTTTATGATTTTTTTTTTTTTGCCCACCCCCTATACCCTACGACTTACACGCTACCTGTTGGCGACTCGCTATCAATATCAATTTGAGTTTCATGCTCAGACAACCACCAGAACATATTTGACATTTTAACAACGTCACGACGATCGCGATCTGAGACCGCCCTACTGAACCGAAGGAGCTCTTCAACGTCTCCGCCTACTGCGGTAACGTCTCGGTTATAAAGGAACCGTCGTTCCACGGACTTACGACTTACGACGTGGTAGATTAGCGGAACCGCCAACCTATCCTGAATCAGCCCTTCCATATCAAAATAGAGGAAAGCCTCCGGTGGGACAAATCCACTGAAGCGTGTTCTTTCCAAATACTCTCTGTTGGGGTAATAAGCCCCAAAAATCAGGCCATTGGTCGAGGTCATCGCTCTTACCGTGTGACCACGAGTCAGTTTTATAATGAAGTTGTCGATCCTGCTTATTTGAGCCCCGTTGTAAAGGACCTCATTAGGATAATATTTTCTGTACTCAGACTCTGGTGTTCTGTGCAATCCGAGACAGGTACGCAGACACTGTCTCTCAAACACCCGAATCTTTTCCATTTGAGACGCTGTAACATTGAACCACACAGGGCACCCATAGACAATCATTGGCCTTATGAGGGCCATGTAGCAAATCACTTTCACTCTGCTATCAAGTTGTCTGCTGTAAAACAGTCGCCTTGTCAGAGCAAAAGCTTCTCTAGCCCTGGCCAGAGCCGCATCCATATGTTTGTTAAAATACAGATACTGATCTAGCCAGAGGCCGAGGTATTTGACTACAACTTTGCTTGGCAGTGGGTGGCCATGTAGATCAACGATCACCAGCTTTCGCCAGTTCTTTCTCGTATCCCATGAGCCCCAAGCCAACGTTGTTCTTAACACAATTGTTTCCGATTTCTGAAAGTTGATTTTCAACTTCCAGTCATAGCAATATTGCTGAATCTTATCGAAGTCACGCTGCAAGATTGTTCTGATGACCTCGATCTTTGGACCTGTTTTGTACGCAATAAGGTCGTCGGCGTACGCTATAGCATGGTGAAGTGAACCAATTAGATCGCCGGTGAAAATGCTAAACAAAATAGGCGAATTCACCGCCCCTTGTTGTAGACCGTTCTGTATTTTAAAAGTTCTGGTAGAAGTTATATTGAAACTTTTCACAACAAACGTTCTACCATGAAGCATGTCATTCAGAATATATAGCAGTGGTTTACTCATGCCATACCTGATCAACTTATAGAAAAGACCGTCTAACCAAACGGTGTCGAATGCCTTCTCCAAGTCAACCAGACATGCACCCGTACACTGCTTTTTAGCTTTGTTCCATTGAATATCAGATACAAGTTTAGACGCGGCATGTATGGTATCATGACCCGCCTTAAAACCGAACTGATTCGCGCAAATTTTAAGCTATTATTAGTTTTGTGGTTAGAAAATTAAACGTTTCTATGAATTTCTAACCACAAAAAAAATGAAACCGCCGACCTCGTGCCGACTTCGCGCTGACTTTGCGCCGACCCCGCGCCGCGCCGAACCGCGCAACGCCGACCCCGCGCCGCACCGGCCGCACGGTGCACCGGTCCGCGCCCCCCCCCCCCCCCCGGATGAAAAGTTCAACTCCTTAAATCCAATGTTCCTCAGAACATTTCTGTTTCTACCAAAAGTAAAAGCCTTTATAAACAAAGATCGCAAAATATTAATCAAAGAAATAAAGTCGAATTCAACTGAGAAATAAAGTCGAACGCTATTTTCGCCCAATGTAGTGCCACAATGATTTTCGAACTTATTTCCCAAAATTGGTAATAAAGTCGAAAAAGAAATTCGACCTTATTGCCTTCGACCTTATTTCACGGCACCGACGTTTATATTTTTAACAGAGTTTTCTCAAGCTCGCTTCCTGAACGGAATTCTTGCCCAAACAAGCCTTGTATATGTGGAATTCAGTCAATGCTAACTAATTTCGAACTACTACAAGTTCATATATTAACCTAGACCTTAAATAGTCATAATGCATGAAAGCAGAAACAAATACAAGCCTTTAGTGCTACTCACTTTTATCAACTACTGAAGTGTCGAAGCGTAAAAAAGACATCATTTCCACATTTTTGTAAATAAACAAAGACCTAATCGGTAAGAAGAGGTGTTCAAAGTGTCTCGTAAAATAAATCTCTCAAGCCAATCACGTTTCTGCCACTGGTTTATACAAAATTCACACGGCACTGTTCTTTTATTCGAAATGCGATTTATTCCCAAACTCAAGCTGTCAATAGGCCCGACATAAAAAAAACACACAAGTCGCACTAAAAAATTTAGATTTTGATCACATCATCTGTGACAGGCATTAAACTCCTCGACATCCTTGAACTGCTCTTATTTCCCCATAAAATCGTTGTATCCGAGATAAAATTTCCAGCACCCATTCAAGAAGAGGAGAAAAAAAAAAGAAAAATAAAGAAGTCATGCAATAATATGATACAAAAAAAAGTAAAATTTAAACGAAAGCCTCTATAACCCTAACAAGTCACATCCCTTCATTAATAGTAAACGATGCGTGTGGCAGGACTCTGCAACAGCAAGGAACTGAAATGTCAAGGAATCGGATAGAAGCGATAAAACAGACAGCCAACCTTCTGCACACAGTCGGCTGTCACAGAGACAGACAAACGGGATGTCGTAATCCTTTTCGCCAGATATTTGCATTTTCCTTTTTGGGACAGACATTTTTCAATGACGGGACGGAACTCTGAGGAGGCCTTTCAAAAAACAAAAAAAAACAAAGAAGTTATCACTCTACTTTATAGCTACTCACTCGGTAAAGGTGATTTTACTTTTCATATCCCTTGTGGCATTAGGTACATAAATGGATCTTTGTTTTTTATTTTTTTTATTCTTTTGCATGTGACGTGCGCCTAATCTGGCTGGCCAGGATGAATTCATTGTCATTTCAGAGACACAATGGTTAATTTTCTTTTGTGGACATTTGCTATTGCAGGTATAACTTACCAAAGAATTGTGTAATTAGAAAGATTTGAATGAATCCGATAAGCTGAGAGAAAAAGCATCTTTTTTACGCCACCTAACGGATTTGTAAAGTGGCTTTTGGATTTGTTAGATAAATCCACAGATGTAGTTAGGAAAACGATTTGCATTTTTCTTTTGGTAAATTTTTGAAATCGCTAAGTGGAATGTTGTAAAAAGGTTCTTGTACAGCTGAATGAACATTCCTGAGTGTAGTGATGACCTGATGGCCATAGATCTAGGGTTTTTTACAAGATAAGACTGCAAATGCTTGTAAATACTTTCGTTTTTTTTGAGATAAGGTTTTGTTGTTCGATTGCCTTATTCTCTGTTTGATCTCCGGCCTGATGTTATTTTCCTTGTCTATAAAGTGGAGGAAGACGGAGTCCTGTACTTTTTGTGCATTTCGTCGATGTTCGCTGTCCTTGTTTGACGACAACATATACATCGTTTTACCCTCATTAATAATCAAACCCATTCTTGGCGCTTCTGTTTCAATACTCGCAGAAGTACCTATGACATTACGATTGCTTCTTCCCATTTCGTCCATCTCGTCTGCGTAGGCGAGTAATTGTACAGACTTTTGAAAGATTGTTCCTTTGTGATCTTGACCTTTGAGCTTTGTTCAATTTTTTTCAAGTATGTATGATGTTAAAGAAATCGCATTGCAGTTTGTCACCTTTGCGAAAGCCTTTTATGTATATCGAAGGTTTCGGTGACTTCTCTACCGACCTTGACGGAGCAGCGTGAATTCTCCAAAGTCATCCTGCATAGTCATACCAGATTTGTAGGGATGCCGAAACTAGACATGGCTCTGTACAGCTCGTCTCTGTAAATACTGTCATACGCGACCTTGAAATCGATAAAGAAATGGTGAATATCGATATTATGTTCTCGGGTTTTTTCCAAGATCTGCCGTAATGTGAAAACTTGGTCTATTGTGGATTTCTCTCGTCTAAAACCACATTGATAAGGACCTATCAAGTTGTTGACGTGGGGTTTTAGACGATCATATATCACAGCGGACAAGATCTTATAAGCGACGTTAACGAGGCTTATCCCTCTATAATTGGCACAATTGTGAGAGTCTCAATTTTTTTGCATCATGCATTCTATACTGAGGTTCATTCATCGGGTATACTTTCTTCCGACCATAACATGCAGACCAGCTACTGGTGCATGCTCCTTTCCAACTGATCTCCAGCTGCCTTGAAAAGTTCGTCATCAAGGCTATCTGCACCTGTAGTCTTATTTGATTTAAGTTTTCATATGGCAAGCTTAACTTCTTCTAGGTCGGGAGGACGGCGGGCGTTCTTGGTCATCGTACAAGCTGGACAGTGGAATTTGTGTCTTCATCGCCTCTAAGCAGTTTGCAGAAGTGAGTTTTCCTTATCCTCAGTAGCGACAGTGACTCTACTACTGTATTACCCAGCAGGTCTTTACAGGCTTGAGTTCGGGGTTTGCCATCCTGGATATATCTTTTTACCTTTTGGTAGATCTTCTGAACCTCATTTCTGTCATTTATGTATATCTCTTGTCAAAGTGCTTCTTTTTCTTTTTGAGAATTCGGTGTTCTTCCCATCTTCTCTCCTTGTAGATCTCGATATACTGATCGAAAGCAGCCCTTGTTCTCTTTTGCATCAAAATTTGTCGTGCTTTTTGTTTGGTTGTAGTCTTCCGACGTCATATCTCTTCACAGCGTTAGTTCGTGGGAGTCGTGAGCAAGATATCCTAATTCTTATCTTGGCTTTAACAAGGTAGTGGTCCGAGTAAAATTTGGCACCTGGAAAGTTCGGACTTGCGTTGGTCGCAACATAGTCAATTTGGGTGACGCTTGATTGATCTGGGGATCGCCATAGGTTAGGTGAGGTGGAAGTGGCTGTCAGTCAATGAGTACGTTGCCTGACACACTTAGGCCGCAAGGGCCCATTGTGATACCACAGAGATCAGCAAGTTAATCACCTACTGATCTCAGAAACTCGATGTAAGATTAACGAGTTGATCACTTATTATTCTTCAATTACCTACGGGACTAGCCAGTTAATCACCTGCTAGTCGAACCACGTGGAACTTTTAATGTATTTTGAAAAACTTTTAGGGTCTATGTAAGCTAGGTCGCTAGTATCATCGAAGAAGAATTCACCGAGATGAGCCTTCCTCCTATGAAGCAGTGCAGGGCATGAGCAAAGAAGGTGTTGAACGGTCTCTTCCTCCTCCTCGTCCATGCAGCTTCTGCAGAAATCATTGGAAAACACACTAAGTATTTTGGCGTGTCTCCCTTTTAGACAGTGTCCCGTAAGAACACCTATGGTAGAACCTAGACACAGACGGTTCAGGGCCAACAAACTCTTTGATCGTTTAGCGTCTACACACGGCCAAACTTTTTTGGTTGCAAGGCATGTATTACTCTCAGTCCATCTAAGGATCGCCATGTACCTATATGAATTTTGAGATGCGGGAAGCGTGTATTACTTACCACTAGATGGAGGGCTACCCAGCAAAATCAATTAGCCCTATTCCGTTTCGGAGGTTTCTTCAAGGAGGCTATGCTTACCGATTGTATTTCCAAAGATGTTCTCCTTCCCTAGCCTTGCTTTAAGATCACCAAGAACGATTTTCACGTCGTGTCGAGGAGCTCGTTGAAAAAATCTTTGGAGTTGAAGTCACTTTCTTCTGTGGGGATGAGGGCGCATATAAGGCTTATGTTGGCGAATTTAGCCCTGATGAATATATATGGTCATTATATGCTCATTTACTCTTATATTCCACGTGTAGATCCGGAGGTCTTTGTCCTTTTTTTGTTTGTTTTTGTTTGCTTATTGGTCGTCAACGTTGAAATTATTATCGTTATCCGAGGCTATTGGTTGTTTCGGAACAATATGATTTCTACTTGGTTCTGTAGTTAGCCCTACGCGCAACCCCCAACCTATGAGGCCATTTACTTTTGGGATCTTCTTGGCCATATAGAGCCGAATAATTCGGAAGCAGTACCCTGCTGCAGTGGTATGAGAGCTGTCGTTGGCTCACCAGGTGCTATAGGTACCGCCACCATCATTGTTGCAATTGAATTACCTTCAAACCAAATACGTCGTAGTAGCTCATTCAGGGTTTTTTGATTTGCAGAGGTTGGATTTGGAGGTTTTCTTTCTTGTCGCTTTTTTTCTTCTTTTTTTTTAAAGTAGGTCTGATACTAAGCTAGAGCACTCTCTCGTGGCGGATGAGAGTGGAAAATGGTTCAAATTCTTCATATTTCCTCAAGACAACAAGCGTCCTGATGAAACTGTCTTTAAAAGATACTGGGCGGGTGGAAGACTCGAACTACACCTGACGTATCGATGTCAGCTAGACAATTATTCTAAAACGTCGTCCACTGCGTCTGTTTCCTTAAGCCCATAGTAAGAAAATATGTTATAGGACGCGGTCACGTTCTAAGCGCAAAGCTGCAAAATTTGAGTAGAATTGAAAGCTGAGCTGCAGAGCGATGTAATAGCTAATTTTTCAGTTTTGATTTAATTTGGTCTTGTGGTCTTGTCCCTACAAAAAACCTTGCACTTGCAGAATATTCTAATTCGGTTAACTCAACGCCCATTTTGATCACAGTTTCCTGGGAGATTGTTGTTCCTTTTTATCAATTGATTTAATGAACATTTCAGTAAAGTTCACTCGCCTACTTCACAATTGATTTCTATTTATTTTTTCATTTGTAGAGTGCCAAAAGCGGAAATTTATTAGATTTTTTCTTTACTGGAACAAAAGAGAAACATAAACCTTATCTCAAAGGCTTAACTAGACCAGCAGCGGCCATCCTTAAAATAAAATAGAGATTTAGGAAAGTGGAAAATTTGTTGGCTGAAAAACTCTCACTTTTCCTCTTTTAAAAGTATAATTACAGTATTTGACTTCAATGTTGTGTTGCGCCCATTCGGGCCTTGTTCAGATAAAACTAAAAAAAAAAAAAACACAAAAATCTACCCACCCACTAAGATTGGTCCCTAGTTGCACCCCGCATGCATGAGTATGGGTACTGAGAGGGTTGAACAGAGAGACACATAAGTTGGTCTTCTCGTTAGACTATTTCACTCAACTAGAAAATAAAGGCAAAGGCATACAGTTTTGAACTAGCTTTGTTGAAGTTGAATGAAATACGAAAATGGGATAAGCGCACGCCTTCTTCCACAGACTCTACATACTCTCCTTTCCCTGACACGGTTAAGCTTATATGGCACGCCTGAGCAAACTAATTTCAGAATGCATACATAAGGACCGTTTTTTTAACGTAGATTCTATTTTACCCAGGTTTTTGTTTCAGGAGAGAGAGTTTTATTTTATTTTTTTCTATTTTTTTCTTTATCTTGAAGGGTATTGTAGGAATGGAGGTAGGTATACGTACCTACATTCACCGGCTCCAACACACTTTCTTTCTAGCCACTGCAATAACTGCAGTACGTCAGCATGAAAAGAGTTTTTGTTATTTCTGCACAGAAAACTTTGTGTGAATGGCTACCACGGCTGTGTAATGTTTTTGTTCCGATTTTTTTTTTTTTTTTTTGGTTACATAATTCTACAAAAGTACTCCCTTCCGGCAACCGGAGGCAGTGCTCAGAAACTACTACACCGCACCGCAGAGTGAAGGTGGTGGAGGAGGAGGAGTGATAATATTCCACTATTTGTTCAGATCGCGATTGCCTTCGAGGAAAGGATGTGTACTCGCACTCATAGAGTTATTTTTAATGGCCCACTTGAGCGTCCAATATCTAAAAGCAATAAATTAGAATTGTGGTCGACACAAAGTTGTACAACGGTTATTGCGATATTACCAACTTCTGCGATCTTGTATCTACAATCTAGTTGTTGAAGTTTGTATGCTCTGTGCCGTTCTTCGAGTGCAGTGCTTAGCTACTCTGTAATTTAGGACTTACGATAAAATAAGCCGATTTTAACTACCGCATCGTCCCTTTTTGCCGCTAGCCACACTCCACTGACGGGCAAACTAACAGCCACCAACGAACGGATGTGGATGTTTCGTTGAAATTTAATATCGTATTGATTTCAATTAAAAGCAAATCAGAGCCCGTTGAAGTACGGTTGGAGTATTTGTGCGAGATAACAAGGAATACACATCACACAGCGTGTGCATTGCATGTTGGTGTAATAAATTTAGCGGAACGAATAGGTCGATTTATTGTTATGTTAGAGAGCAGAGCACAAGGCCTAATGGAAAAACTTTCCCATTAGTGCTTGGTTACTTTTGCTCTCTCACCCAATACACAGACAACATGGGCAGTAGCAGTATAGCAATTAAAATTGACGTAACAAGATGTATTGATATAGAGGATTCTTTTACAAACCCAAAAAAAAAAGGACAAACCAAAAAAACTGCTGGCAGTATTAACAAGCAATTTCTATGAGACTTAGTTTTCGATCTTTATTAAGTTAATTTATTGGTTTGAGTTTTGACAAAAATAGACATTAATTTTGGACAATGGCCGGAACACACTATGGGAATAAATATAAGGCACAAGCGTTTATTAATTGTTTTGCAGGACTTTTGGCTGTTGTTGGGAAACAAATGAGTTTCTGATGTCATCATCTGGTTCGTGGTATTGTGTATTTGGTTTGAGTAAAATTTTGTGTTGTCTGGCTAAGGAACTGAGAAATACATTATTACGGTTGTATGTGGGATTTCAGCAGAAGCTCAGACATTCTGTTTCCAAATACTCTTTCATAATTTCTCAGTAAATTTTTCCCACTTAGCATAGTAGAATTTGACTTCGACTGAAAAATCTCTTTTGAAAAAGTTTTATTCAGACAGCAACTGGTGATTTTAGTTCTGGTACCCACTTCTGGATAGACGAAGACGCTCTATTCAAATGTTGAATATACAATTTTTCATCCACTTTAGCGATCACATCTGCGAAAATATTCTGCTGAATATCCGTATTGGTCTCATCCAACGAAAGCACGGCATAATGCGACAACGCCAGCTCATTCCAATCTTTGAATGGCGAAGAGATCGTATATATTATTATATCTGCTCATTACTTTAAAAATTTATTCAGCATTTGCCTTAAGGTTTTGAATGCAAACAGGAGGTAATCCCTACAAGACATATGTTGCATAGCTCGGTGTTAAATTCGATAATCGAAATAAACGTTTGGAGTACAGATCAATATTCCGGTTGGCAAAGAATTTTGGCCACATCATATCTGCATATACATAGTAAGACTTTTATACTATCAAAAAATGTCTCTTACAAAGAATTCCGTCAAAGTATAGAAACACTCAGTGAGACTAGTCGATTTACTAAAGCCCTTAAAAGGAGCAAGGAAAACAAACTAGAAACGCTCAGGAAATCAGACGGTTCCTATACCAAGTCCAAGGCAGAGATACTTAGTTTTATGCTGGAAACTCACATTCCAGGAAGCCAGATATCAATCGGACCACAGCAATCTATTTCCCTTAGATCAGGTGAATCCGATAATTCCACTCGACTTAGCTGGTACACGGCATCGTTAGTTGTTACCGACGAAGCCATCAAATATGCCGTGGCATCTTTTGACAGTTTCAAGCCACCTGGCACTGACGGTGTTTATCCAGCTATGTTGCAGGAAAGTATAAACCTTTTGCTTCCTACTTTAAGCGTACATACCAACTCCATGGCAGAGTGTTAGAGTCGCCTTCATATCAAAAATTGGTAAACAAGACTACTCACTCGCTTTAGACCCATTAGTCTTACCTCCTTCCTGCTTAGACGAATGGTTGAAATTTAAATTCGTAAAACCTCACTCCAATTACACCCTCTGTCTCAGATGCAACATGTTTACCAAAGAGGAAAATCTTGCGAGACCGCACTTCAAAATCTTGTTGGCAGGATTGAATGCGCGTTTGACAGGAAAGAATTTGCGGTAGGCATTTTCATCGACATCCAAGGTGACAATGCTAGCTTCGATGGTATGTTTAATGCTGCCAGAGAACACGGTGTGGACGAGTCATTCGTGTTGTGGATTAAAGCAATGCTAGTAAATAGAACCGTAATCGCTGAGGCGGAGTGTGGACAATATGTTGCAACGGGAGTGAATAAGGGCTGTCCAAAAGGTGGCGGTTTATCTCCTCTTCTGTGGGTGGATGTTGATCAACTTTCTTCTTGTAATGCTCAATGGATCTAACGTTCACGCCCAAGCATATGCAGACGACGCGATGTCACCGTGCTCTCGGTTGGTTTCAGCCTCCAAGATGTATGTTCCAGAGCACATACTCTACGTCAATCCTCTTAAGACCGAGGTTATCCTCTTCACGAGACGTAGAACATTGACTGGTCTGACCCAACTTAAGCTTAAGAGCGTCAACATCTCCTTTTCAAATGAAGTCAAACACCTTGGAGTAATCCTGGATAACAAACTTCTTTGGTCAAAACATGTCGAGTCTAAAACTACTAAAGTACTGTCAGTTTTCTGGCAATGTAAAGGAGCCTTTGGCTAGACATGGGGTCTTTCACCGAAAAGGGTCCTTTGGATGTATGCGGCTATGATAAGACCAATCATCTCCTATGTGTCAGTTGTTTGGTGGAATAAGCTCTCGCCTAAATACGTTATTGCCTCGTTTGCCAAACTTCAAAGAACAGTTTGTCTTGGTGTTACTGGGGCCTTCCCCAGCACACCGGGAGCTGCTCTCGACGCACTGCTGAGTCTTCCTCCCCTTGATACCTACATCATGGGGTGTACTCTCAAGACCATATCTCGTTTAAAACGATGTGGTCTCTGGCACAATTTGCACTGGAGCTTTGAGGAACTCGCTAGCAGCATATCTTGTGACTCGCGTCAAATGGATATGCCGTCTGACACGATGATCCCAAGGCTCAAACTGCGTCAAAATTATTCAGTCAAATTTCCTTCGGTTGTGGACTGGTTCGCTTCAGAATCTGAACCTGGAAAGAACTGTTATCGTACCTTCACAGATGGCTCCAACACCGACGAGAGTTCTGGTGCTGGTGCATTTGTTGAGAACGACGACATACGACTGCACTCATCTTTGGGATCATACGCATCCGTTTTCCAAGCGGAGGCTTTTGCTATCCTAATGACCTTGAGCCACAAAACGAACAACGGATGGACGGGGAGAAGTATCTTTGTTTGCAGCGACAGACAAGCTGTGCTTAAGGCCCTTCTCAACCCTCTAACCACTTCGAAAGTGATCAAGGAATGCAAGAGCTCTCTGAATGCGGTCGGAAGAGTTTCCTTGAGTCTCATTTGGGTTCCGGGCCATCACGGCATAACTGGAAATGAAATCGCCGATGAACTTGCGAGGCAGGGATCTCAGACAGCTTTCTCAGTACCTGAACCGTCGCTAGGTCTGCCAGCGTCCTCAGTGAGGGCTTCAATCAACGAGTGGATCTGTGAAGAGCACAACCGTAGATGGCATGCCTTCATGGGATACAGACAAACCAAGCGTATGCTCCCCAACGTTAGTAAGATGAGTGCAACATTTTTGCTAGCTCGTAACAGAAAAGACTGTAGAAAGCTTATTGGCGTTGCCAGCGGGCACTTCTCTTTTGCCAAGCATTTAAACGTGTTAGGCTTATAAGTGATACCACACTCTGTGAATCTTGTGGAGAAGATGAGGACACCGCAGAGCACATCCTATGTGAATGTCCTGCTTTTTCTCGCATAAGGTTACAGATACTCAGCGCAGACATGGTGAGAGCTGGTAACTTATGCTCCTCATCATGGCAGCGTCATTTGGCTTTTCTCCGAACAACTGGAAATCTATAACAAATAGAAGTTTGCTAATTGGTAGTACAATGGACCGGTATTTAGGTTTTTTTTTAAACATTTTAAATTTTTACTAAAACACTTCCTTGAGAGAACTCGCATCCATCCCAGACCGTTGCCGTAGACGATAAAAGAAAACTGGTATATGTTAAAAGGAATTTCCGGGATATTCCTAGGCAAGATAGTTTGTAAATAAGAGCCTGTCTGCTTACTTTGTCAAATATAGCTTTGAAATCCACGAAACAAACGTACAAATTCTTCTTTTGTTCGATAAATTTCCTGGGCTTAACAACTGGGAATACATGCATCACTGTATATTTTGTTGAAAAATTTAACAATGTAGTTTTTGAGCTTTACATGTAGTGCTATTTTCAAAAAAATTCGAGTAGAACTCCTTGGTGCCTTGTTGTTCTTCATCTTTTTTAGGGTTATCTCCAGCTCCCAAGCTGTTATGGCCAAATCGAAACTATCCACGGTCGTGTTTGGCAATGCATAATCAAAAGTTTGACAGTTTTCATCGGACCCAGAAGATTTTTAATGTGGGTCCCTAGGACATCAGCTTCCTGACTATTTTTACCATCTTACTTACGTCCACTTAGCTCGTTGTTGACGTTCTGCAAAAATTTATTAGAGTTTTTGCAGTTTTCTAAATTGTTCGCATCGTTTTTGAGGTAACCCGTAAAATGTTTCAAGTAGACAAACGACAGTTTACAAAGATTTCCGTATTCTTTATCAAACTACTTTTTACCAGGTGAAAACCTGAAGCTTGTATTCATAACAAAATGAGCAGATGCTTTTATTACTTGTAAAATATTTTTGCTTATTTCTTCGGCGCGGCGCGGCGGTACTAGAAGACTGTAGACTGGGATGCTAGAAATTCCAATTTCAATCTAACAATGATTTAGAAAGTGGAGCCTTATTCTCCACCCATTTGAGTTTTTCTTATTTACGAGAGAAAGATTGGTGAACTCTACTGCGGTAAAATGAGCTTTTATTGCTATAAAAAAAATAACACTTTACTATTCAATTTATTTTTGGTGCGGTATGTTTTTCAAAAAAGTTCTTTCCCTCTGTATTCATTTTATATTATAGAAACAATGCATCATATAGAAAGGTTAGAATTTCGAAACCTTTCACCGTACTTTGCGCAAAGTCACCATCTCTTTGCGAAAATTTGAACGAAAATGATCACATCTACCCTTCTTCATGGGCGTAGCCAGGAATTTTTTAAGGTATTTTTTCGAGGACAATTTCTCAAAAATCAATGAAAAAACGAGGATATTTTTTTGAAAAAAAAAAGTAGGACATATTTTTATTGACAAGAATATTGAGAGATACTTTAAAAGTATCATTTTTTTGGTTTCTAAAAATAGAGTAGGATATTTGCCTTTAGAATGTTCTGTAATAGCATTCAAAATGCCGCATTCAGGTGATTCAGAATTTCTGGAGAATATTTTGATTCGAAGAATCATAAATATAAATGCCCAAATATACTCGTGTAATATTTCTAGATGTCAAAGAAATCTCATTTAAAAGTCTTCGTTTTCCGGCAATTTTGCGAACTGTCCTCATTTTTTATAAAAAATTTTCATTCATTCTCCTTTTTTCCGTTTTTTTCCCAAATTGTCCTCGTTTTTTAAGAGAAATCTTATATAAAAGTCCTCGTTTTTCTGCAATTTTGCGAACTGTCCTCAGTTTTTTTTTTTAATTTTCATTGATACTCCTTCCCCCCCCCCCCCCCCCCCCTTTTTCCCAAACTGTCCTCGTTTTTTTACGAGAAAAGCCTTCGTTTTTCGGCAATTTTGCGAATTGTTCTCATTTTTTATAAAAATTTTCATTGATACTCCTTTTTTCCGTTTTTTTTCCCAAATTATCTTCGTTTTTTACGATACTCTTTGAAAAGTCCTCGTTGTTTCAGCATTTTCTCCAAATGTCCTCGAGGACAAAGATTAATTTTTTCTTAAGAAACGCAGAATTTTTCGAGGACATTTGGCATGTTGGCATGTTGGGGAATTTGCCCCTACCTGCCCCTACCTGGCTACGCCCTTGCCCTTCTTTCGATCTAAATATGGTAGGCAAATAAAAGATTATTAAAACTAATTGTTAAAATCTTTATTAATCTTTTAATTATTAGATAGACAAAATACGTGTACTATCTCAACTATAAAAGCTATTACATATAGTGCTTTTATTATGTTTGTCTTTTATGTACTCACTTAGGGGAAGCCAGGCAATACTCGTATTGTCACATTACCAACAACAATTTCAATTTTGAGCTTTAAAAAAATCTTTTAAAATTATATAGATACCTACAGCATAAGTGAAAAACGCTCTTTAATCCTTGAAAAATAATATCGCGGGAATTAAGTATTACGACGTTTTTATTTTCCATTTTCCACTCGGGTGACACTCTCGTGTGAAATGAGAAAATATAATTTTAAATCCACCCAACGCATTCATTAATTTAACCTGACACTACAGGAAAACGAAATATAACTACAGTTACATTTTATTTGTTTTGATATTCATTAGGGGGTTATAAAACATCATGTTACTTTCCTTAAGCGCACTTTGCTCGAGTTACCATCGAACAAAAAAAAGTACAAGTAAAGCTCACAAACATGAAACATAAAAATAAAATAACCCTCAAAAGTCCCCTCGCAGTGAGGCGAATAAAATGTCTTTATGATTTTTAATAAAAGCTAAGACTGTTTTGACGACTCTCGTACTAAAGTCATTCATAAAACTGACGCGTTTTTTTTTATATCTGTTGTTGTCATTGCTGTGAGAAGAGCTCTGTAGAGAGGAGAAAGTAGCAAAAAAAAGTTTATGAAGACGCTGAAAATATGTAGCCATCTATAACAAGGTATAAACACAAAATGAAAACAAACACAAGTGATAAGAATAACAACCTAGAGATAGTCACACAGCAAAAGCCCGAAAAAAAACATCCTCACATTTGCCTTATAAAATAAAAAAGAAAAAAAAACCTTCAAACTAGACAAAAACAAGGACTCAAGGACTTGTATCTTTTTCTTTGTTTTGTTTTATTTTTTGTTTTGTGTTGCACGTACCCCGAGCTATTTAATGTTGGGGCGTGTAAAATCGCTGAGCGGACAATAACTAGCACTTCACTTATGTCGCAATTGTATTTGTTGTAGTAGGGAATGTAGGTTGGTAGGTATTACCAATTTGCCATCCCCCTACTCTTTCTCTTTAAAGAGATAAATATATATATAAACATTTCACCCCGCACATCCTCCTGATTGTTATAGGATTATGCTTGAACATTTGATGAATACAAAATGAGTTTTTAGGGCCGAATAAAAAATTCAACAGCAAATAATCCTGAACGTACCCACACAACGGGGATGAGGATGAACACCAATGCCTTGCAGAAAGGTGAGAAAAATAATAAATTTAAAGGAAGTCCTTCACTGATCCTTGTTTTCAAATGTGCGTGTATATATTTTCATTTTTCTTTTATTCCACATCAACATTACATTACAAAGGGAACAGCTAGATATATAAACGGTTAACGTACCTACCTATACACCTACATCGTATAGTACAATACATAATATGAAAAGCCGTTACTCCCTCTGAAGATTCTCCCCTTGGTTGACATTGTGATAGGACCCATTCAACTGGCAGAGAGTTTCCGTCTTCATTCACGAGTCTTTTGATCAGGGCCAACCATCTGAACCAGAACAACTAGCTACCATCACTCATTGTAGGAATTCGTCTTGTAAAGTCAATTGTTTGGCCATAAAGGCAAAAGAAGTAAAATAAATAAAAAAAAGTAAACTTTCCAACAATTGCGTTATGTAAATAGTTGACGTGCAAATGCTGTGAAATGGTTGTGTCCTTAAAGGCCGGTATAATACGATTCATTTGCGTATACAGGAAGCATTTTTCTTTTGCCTTCGTTGAATAAAGCTGCTATTTCCATGTTTCATTTGTTCTCCAATGGGGGGTTTTGTCTTCTCATTCTTTTTGTGTGGCTATAGTCAGTAGAATGCTTTCATGACATTCTATTGTGATCTCAAAAATATCTGCTTGAAAAAACAATATCCTTTTATGTAAGATGAGCCAGCAGTTCTTTGAACCCAAACCAAACAATCAAAAGATGCAAGGAGCAAACCTTTCATGTGTGAGCTGAGCTGTTTTTTGTGTGGTAAACTTGTCATTATTGAGATTTGTCCTCTGAAGTTTTTCCAATAGCCGAAAGGTATAGGTAAGTATTTCTCTTAATTTCATCATTAGGTGCCACTGTAACCCAAAGTTGATTTCAGTTATCAGACCTCAGAAGTCTGAGGACCAATAAAAGGATATTCATTAATTAGAGTAATGAAATGTATTTCAAAACCATTGACTTATTTCAATACCTCTTTTATGAATATTGTTTGTGGTTAGTTTTCAATTTCGGCACAGCTGCTGCCACTAGCAGGACAACAGACATGTTATTCATTTTTGGCTATTGTGGTAAACCATTCATGGCCTGAATTAGTGAAGTATACTATCACATTAGCAGTCCCAAATGTTTAAAATCAAATTAAATTTAATGTTTCTGTCTTTGCCAAACAATGCATTTATTTATAAGTCAGTGGACCATTCAATCAGCTAGCTACTGATGAGCTGAATTGAAAATATAAGATTGGGCATCTCTCGCGAAGTTCGTGTATAACTTCATTCGAAAATAGCCTTACAATGAAGTAAGGGATGTTTAGACTTTATTCATTATATTCTATAAAAATAGTTAAGTGCAGCATATGACGTGGTTGTTACTTTGTTGCTTCTCTTACTTTATAAAACTTGCTTACTTTTTGTTTTTACTTGCGAATCCATCAATGAATAGCAATGAAACACGATATTAAGACAGAAAAAGTGGGTCCTGCAATTTTGTCTGTCTGTTTGTCCATCTACTTGACTATCTGTCTGCTTGTCTGTAAATGTATCTACAGCCTGAACTGTTTGGAAAATTTCTTCAAAATTTTTAGTTAGAGTCTGTGGAGCAACTTACGGAAAGGTTTTTCGAATTGGGGTTCTAGGTCTTGAAATAATGCTATCTGCCACAATACCTTTAGGGTAACACTTATTTTTCTGACAAATGAATCTTACAATTTCGATAACATTTTGTTCCTTGGTTTCTTTTGGTTGCCGTTCTTAAGATTGAAATATCTCTGAAAACGGTACCACCATGGAATCTATTTACTTGCGATTATAGGTTCTATAAGGCAAGTTTTGCAATCGTGAAGAAAAAAAATGTTGAAATAACAATCAAACACGACATTACGATGTTAGAGAATACAAAACAAGTGGGTCTTACAATTCTGTCTGTCTGTCTGTATGTCCGTATATGGATCTACAGCCTGAACCGCTTGACCGATTTTCTTCAAAAATTGAAGTCAGGGTGTATTTGGCATCTTACAGAGGAGTTTTTGGAATTGGGTGTCTAGGTCTTGATAAGTACTCAGTTTTATCGAAAACGGCTCTAACGATTTTGATAAAATTTTATGCGAAGGATTATTTTTCAATTTTATTTCTTATGATGCAAAAAAATTTTTTGGAAAAAGTCTAAAAACGGTACCCCCCTAGTACGGTTTTTTTAAACCAACTTCTTCGTTAATAGCTAATTTGATTTTGTTGAAATTTCATATTTAAAAAGTCGTAGATGACATAAAAAATATTGCATATTAACATTTAGAAAATTTTAAGTTTTTAAATTTTGGTAAGTATTTAGAAGTGGGGCTCCAGTCCCAATCGGTCCAAAAAAATTTTCTAACAATTCTGGATTATTTTATAGTAAAAAAATAAATGCTTTGAAGTGGGGGAAGACATTTTGAATTTTCAATAAATGTTAAGAAATAGAGTAGTGAAAGTATGAAAATGCGTCAGGCAAGTGCTTATGTGCAATTAATTTCCGTATGCAACAGCTCTCCGCATGGCCCGCTTCGCGGGGCTCATTATTTAAACCCTTTTTCTGCAGGGCTAAGCTGCTCAGGCTAAATATGGAAATAGCAATTGTTTTCCGTAAGCAACAGCTTTCCGCATGGCCCGCTTCGCGGGGCTCATTATTTTAACTCTTTTCCGCAGGGTTAAGCTGCTCATGCTAAATATGGAAATAGCAATTGTTTTCTGTAAGCAAAATGTCTTCCCCCACTTCAAAGCATCTATTTTTATACTATTAAATAATCCAGAATTGTTAGAAAATTTTTTTGGATCGATTGGGACTGGAGCCCCACTTCTAAATACATATTTACCTCAACTTTTTATACGAAAAAAATTTATGAATATTATCCTTCTAAATGAGGGATAAAAAATATATTTTAGGTTCTTTTAGGTCTTCCACAATGATGTAGCTGGAACCACTAAATATGCTACCACTGAACTTACATCGGGATAACAATGAGCAATATTTCGATAACGAGATAACATTGGACCCCTAATTAAGTCCCATGCGGGTACTTAATACTCACTTCCCTCCAATCAGCCAAAAGCTTTTCATTTTTGATAATTACTTCGATATTTTTTTTTATTTGATTCGAATAACTTTTATAACGGGTGTATTTTCTTAGAGGTATAGAACCTTAAGTTGACAACACTTTTTTAACTGGCGGCCATTTTGTCAGCTGTCAAGTGATTTATGTTTAGTTTAGCTTGGCATTTCAACATGAATAGACTCACGCCTGAACAACGTTTCCAAATTGTGCAAATTTATTTTGAAAATCATGCAACAGGCTGTTATGATGAATCGTAATATTTTATGCTTTCTTCCCATAAAAAGAGGTGTTCCACAAGGCTCGATCCTCGTCCTCTCCTATTTTTTCTCTACATCAATGAACTCCCACAAATAGTCTCCTCATCAACAGTTCAAATGTATGCTGACGCTGACGACGTTCAAATGTACATATGTAAATTGTTCGTTAGGCCCGATTGATAGTAGCGAAATTAACATTAACAATGATTTTAAAAAAAAAACTCTAATTTCGCTAAAGATAATGGACTATTCTTAAATCCATGTAAGTCCAAATGTTTGGTAATGTTTAACCGGACCCTTAAATGGAACACGCACAAAAACTCGACTATTGGAAAAGCATACGGAGTACTGCGGAGACTGTCGTCTACACAGTATTATACTAATGTCAAAACAAGGCTAATGCTAGACAAAACGATGATCATTCCTATTCTGTTGAATGTCTGTGAGATCTATTGCAATTGCGATCACATTAGTCGAAGAAAACTCAAAGTGGCTTATAATAACATTGCTAGATACGTTTATGGTCTTAAAAGATTCGATAAAGTTTCACATTTTTCAAAGTCAATGTGTATATGATCTTTATTTCGACAATCTCATTCGTTATAGAACCATAATATTACTGTTAAGAACGTGGCATACACACCAGCCTTCTAACATCATAACATAACACATAAAAATGAACGTCGAATACACCTCTCCGAAAGCAGAATATAATCGTTTCCATAAATGTAAAAATGTTTGTTTTTTTTTTGCAATTACAAATGTTTATAAAGTAACAATACGATTCAGCATGTAATAATAAATTGTTAATAAATTATTCAGTTAGTTTTGAAAACTCAAATTTAAATACTATTTCAAAGAACTAGTTGCTAAAATAAATATATTTTAAGTAAATTTAAGCTTGTATTAGCTCATAGGATATTTTTTCTTAAAATACATTCTTACCAATAAACAAATAAATTAAATTAAATTAAATTAGTTGTGTTTGAAATGCGTATTGCGCACTACGTCCGTTATAATTATGAAGCTCACTTTTAGTTGAATGGATACGTGAATAATCAAAACTGCCGTATTTGGAGTAATGATAATCCTCAGTGTATGTTGAGACACCGTTACATATACAGAAAAACTGGCTGTGTGGTGTGCTTTATGGGCTGGTGAAATAATTGGTACGTACTTCTTTAAAAAGTCATGAAAAGTTGGACCTCCAGATTAGACTATGTCCGAGCCAGCCGTGGCGGTCATATGACAGAAATCATAATTAAATTATAATGCCAGAAGATTGTCTTCCGAATAAAGTAAATTTCATATCAATAAAAAAATCATCTTTATTTTATTCCATTTCAAAGTTCTATACCTCTAAAAAAAAAAAAACACCCAATATTAGTAGAAACAAAGTAGGTACCACATGGAAAATAATTAAAATTCAATACTTTCTCTTGAATAGACCATTAAAACTTTCAACAAAAAACCCTCATTTGTAGCTTATCCTTCTCTCGGATGCTATTTTGTGGAGTCTTATGATTTGTGTCGATGTTCCACGTAAAATCCAATTAGAAAATTTAGACTCCTCGGCCAAATGCTGTATCTGGTCAAAAGAGGAGCTTAATTCGAAGCTCTTCTTGAGCCAAATTAAATAATTTTTGTTTTAGCAATCTCCCTATCGTGAAATTATACTTTGCTTGGCCAACTGACTAATCCAGCGATGACTTCCTGTTTCATTTATATACAGAAGGAATTTTTTCCATCACCACCAACTATGGCTTCCACTATACAAAAGCTTGTAATTAAATTTTATGAAAGTCTCACCGACAGCCAACAGATTATTCTCCCAGACGTAACAACTATTCTAAGCTCGTCGTCACATATTCATTAACCACATAACATCAGCACTTTTCCTCGAAGTTTTTCAATTAAATGATGCCCTAGATAACGCAACCATTAAAAGGAGCAAGAAAAAAACCACACAACGTACAAGAAGCAGGACGAAGAAAAAAAATGTAAAACACCAGAGAAATGGAATTAGAAGAACCCATAGAAAAAAAAAAACTTTCCTCTTATATCCGCATTCAAACTTGTATTCATTAATGTCAAGATATTATCGCCACCCCGAACGTTCTTGACTGCCCGTCCGTCGTCGTCGCCATTATCAGAATTATTTCACTCATCCCTGTTTTGTATTTTATAAAGCAAGTAGGTATAGGTAGACGACGACGTAAGTTGCATCAAGAATTCTGACAAGACAGCTAATACTTTGAAATGCGTTCCACACTACCAAACAATAAACAGCACTTTATACCTTCGGTATGGACAAATTTCTAAAGAGTGAGAGAAAAACAAAAAAATATATATACATATACTTTCCACCTAGAACAACCTAATGTCCTGGCATGGCGGCTTACTGTTTTGAAATCGGTAATTAAAAGCAGTTTTGAGTGCAAAACTAAAGTGAGGAGCTGAGCATTTTCTTGGCTGAAATTGAGGCGAACTTAGGACACCCGACACTATAATTACCATTATCATCGTCAGGTTGAAGTGTGAAAACTGTGAATCTCTAACGGCAAATTACGAATAGGTACTACGACGACGATGGACTCTATTGTTACTGTAGGCTGGGAATATCGTCAGGTGCTCATCAACAAGGAGGTTCTCTTTGAAAGCAGAATACCATTTTTTTTGGGTCATTCTATCAAATCCCCATGAGGAGTGGCTTTTTTGTGCTTGGGGAAAATTATAAAATTTTACGGACAGAAAGCAGTGATATACACTTAACTAGAGAATAGAGTCGAAAAGTAGCGAGTGGATGGAATAAGGGACATTAGAAGCAAACGCTTGAGCCCACAATGCACTCTAAAAATAAAGTTAAGTATTTTTAAATTCAATGTTAGTAATATGCATAATTGAGTTAGAAGTAGAAGTACTCGTGTGTTTGTGGGCGTATTTGAGGGGAGGGTTGAGATATCCACAACTAAGAAAAATTTTAAATAAAAGCCAAGTAAAGGATCGTTCAGCTTTGTTAAATTTCATAACTGGTGTATCCAGATATAAACTTTTATTGATCAGTTTTTCAGTTGAGATAATCCACGTGTTTTTTAATCTAATAAATGAAAAGATTAGTAAAATTTTCAACAATTAAAACACTTTTTATATTTCCTCAGATGTACATTTCAGAAGCAATGCTTCCATCGTCAGTGAGATTTATAAATTAAATTAAATTAAATTATTTGTCAAAAAACTAATAATAAACAAAAATGTTTCTAAACAAATTCACAGTTAAGTTGAGTTGAATCTATTAAAAAATTTTTTGAATATTGAATCTTTGATTGGTCCATCATCACTATTCATTAGATTATTTTTGTTTTTAAATATGTAAAATGATTCAAAAGCATCTAATTCATAATTGTTATTTACATTTCTTATTAATTTTAAATTTTGCAAACTAAAGCTATGACTATTTTCTAGCATATGTTCTGCAACACTTGACTTTTCTTTTTCATTATATTTAAGATGTGCAAAATGTTCTTTAAATCTTTTTAGAATAGGTCTTCTTGTCTGTCCTATATATTCTTTCGCACAATCATTACATCCGATAGAATAAATTCCTGATTTTTGAAGTTGTTCAATTTTATCTTTAGATCCTCCAATCAGATTTTTTATTTTTATTTCGCTGCCCTCACTCATACGGATATTATATTTATTGAAGATTGGTTTTATCTTAGATGTTATTTCTGGATAGAAATAAAATTTTGAATATTTCTTTTCTTCATTTCCTTCATTCCTTATTAAATCTAAAGTTGTAAAATTTCTCAATTCTTGTTTTCTTTTATGTGCAATTGTTAAATCTTCAATCAATTCTTCGGTATATCCATTAATTTTGGCTATATCTTTAATTTTTTGGAATTCTTTTATTTTTGTTTCTATAGTCATTGGAATATTTAGAGCTCTAAAAATCATTGAGTGAAAAGCTGACATCTTATGTTCAAAGGAATGGAACGAGTCTGATGTAATGTATCTCAGAGTATTCGTTGGTTTTCTGTATATATCCAATTCGAAATTGTCTCCATTCCGAGTTATACTTAAATCCAGAAAATTTAGTTTCCCTTCAATTTCTTCTTCATATGTAAATTTTATTGATGGGTATTTAGTTCTATTTAATTTATTAATGAACTGTCGGAGTTCATGTTTTTTGA
>CAJZBU010000047.1:0-15000 GCA_914767635.1 Melanostoma mellinum
ATTCCGTCTCAGCTTTTGTATTGTCTCTCGCATACGTGAGCGTTTGGTCAATTGGACATGATTACCATTGGAAGTGGTGAATTTACGAAGAAGTGGTGCGACGCTGAAAACGAAGAAGTGTGTATGCATTTATTCCGTCTCAGCTTTGGTATTGCCTTTCGCATACGAGAGCGTTTGGTCAATTGGACATGATTACCATTGGAAGTGGTGAATTTACGGCGACGCTGAAAACGGAGAAGTGTGTGTGCGTTTATTCCGTCTCAGCTTAAGTGTGAATGCAAAACTGTTATTTTTTCTTTGTGCGTTTTCACTGTGTGGAAAAAGCTAAATGTAAGTTGAGTTCATCGGTTCAAGAGAGTGTGTGTCTTATTAAACGTAATTTGGATATTTAATTTTGCAGAAAAACCTAATTGGAGTGGTGGCAGAAAAAAGATTTCATTTGGATTTTTAAATACGTGCCAAGTTTGACGGTTGATGTAAGTGTTGTCTTCTTTCTTCTTTATTTCAATAATGAAAAAAATTAAAAAAAATTAAAAAAATTAAAAAAAATAGCACTTGACACATGGAGTCATGACAGATTCAAGATAATTTTTCTTAAGTAAACAAAAAAATTAACAAATATTTTTATCGGGACGAACACCAGAGATGTTTAGCACACAAAAACAAAAATATTAAAATTTTTTGTAAAAAAGAAAGACTAACTTTAGTGGTCGAAGCTCGACCACAGGGCGAAACTAGTTATTATTATTATTATTATTATTATTATTATTATTATTATTATTATTATTAGTTTCGCCCTGTGGTCGAGCTTCGACAACTTAAGTTATTCTTTCTTTTTTTACAAAAAATTTTAATATTTTTGTTTTTGTGTGCTAAACATCTCTGGTGTTCGTCCCGATAAAAATATTTGTTAATTTTTTTGTTTACTTAAGAAAAATTATCTCGAATCTGTCATGACTCCATGTGTCAAGTGATATTTTTTTAATTTTTTTTTAATTTTTTTAATTTTTTTTATTATTGAAGTAAAGAAGAAGACAACACTTATATCAACCGTCAAACTTGGTACGTATTTAAAAATCCAAATGAAATCTTTTTTCTGCCGCCACTCCAATTAGGTTTTTCTGCAAAATTAAATATCCAAAATACGTTTAATAAGACACACACTCTCCTGAACCGATGAACTCAACTTACATTTAGCTTTTTCCACACAGTGAAAACGCTCAAAGAAAAAATAACAGTTTTGCATTCACACTTAAACTGAGACGGAATAAACGCACACACACTTCTCCGTTTTCAGCGTCGCCGTAAATTCACCGCTTCCAATAGTAATCATGTCCCATTGACCAAACGCTCACGTATGCGAAAGGCAATACCAAAGCTGAGACGGAATAAATGCATACACACTTCTCCGTTTTCAGCGTCGCACCACTTCTTCGTAAATTCAACAATTCCAATGGTAATAATGTCCAATTGACCAAACGCTCACGTATGCGAGAGACAATACAAAAGCTGAGACGGAATTAACGCACACACACTTCTCCGTTTTCAGCATCACACTACCTGTTCGTAAAATCACCTCTTCCACTTGTAATCTTGTATGCGCTCATGTATGCAAGAACTATGAGATTGTAATGCACAGTGTAAAAAAACACAGTGTTGTTGTTGTTTTTTAAACGATTTTTCTACCGCAATTTAACCGGGTAAACGTTAACAGATCCGGAAAAAATTTATATTCTTCCATTCTATGGCTAAATACCTTTCAGAAAATATATACTTCATGCGGGTGCGTCATCGTTAAGTGGGTTAAAAATGTACCACAAAAAAACCACTTGCCGATTAATATATAGATTATTATTATTATTATTATTATTATTATTATTATTATTATTATTATTATTATTATTATTATTATTATTATTATTATTATTATTATTATTATTATTATTATTATTATTATTATTATTATTATTATAATTATTATTATTATTATTATTATTATTATTATTATTATTATTATTATTATTATTTTTATTATTATTATTATTATTATTATTATTATTATTATTGTTATTATTATTATTATTATTATTATTATTATTATTATTATTATTATTATTATTATTATTATTATTATTATTATTATTATTATTATTAGTATTATTATTATTATTATTATTATTATTATTATTATTATTATTATTATTATTATTATTATTATTATTATTATTATTATTATTCTTATTATTATTATTATTATTATTATTATTATTATTATTATTATTATTATTATTATTATTATTATTATTATTATTATTATTATTATTATTATTATTATTATTATTATTATTATTATTATTATTATTATTATTATTATTATTATTATTATTATTATTATTATTATTATTATTATTATTATTATTATTATTATTATTATTATTATTATTATTATTATTATTATTATTATTATTATTATTATTATTCCGCGGGGGTTTTGTAGTTTTTCCCCTAGAGGACGCGTCCTCCGGTGGCGGATAGAGGGACGCTCGGCATTTCTCTGAAATGCAGGGTATATGGGGCATAAAATACCACACGCGGACCAACAAAAACTACTATGTGAAGGAACACAGAACAATAAACCAAATATGGATAGAGTTAAAAGTGGAAGTAACTTTACGGTGCAGGGAGTCGGATCCCCAGTACCGGCTTCTGTCAGGGGTGAGCAAGCGGGCTCCGGGACGTCGATATACAATGACTGCAAGAAAAACAAGAATCCATCATTGGGAGTGGCAAGCTTGGCTCCCATAGAATGTACTGCTACAAGCAAAAGAAATGATGATGCGTTTGACCCCTTCAAACGAAGGCCTAATGTGCAACACACTCCACCCTCTGGGACAAAAGGTGGTCAGGGCACAATATATGAGTCGAGCCCTACAGTCGATATAACGGAGAGTATAGCAAAAAGAAGTAACACTACTTTGCAGGGAGTCGAATTTCCAGTACCGTCGTCTGTCGGGGGTGAGCACTTGGTCCCCGGGACGCCGTCATCAAGCAATCGCAAAGAAAATGAAAAGGAAAATGTTAACCCATCCCTGGGAGTGGCACACTTGGCTCCCAAGGAATGTACAACTACAAGCAAGAGCAACGATGAGGAACTACATCTCAGTAAGACCATAGAAACTGAGGAAGACATCATCTTACAAGAGATAAGTAAGTGTATAGGCGTGCTCAAGACGATGAAACTTGCATGTGGCAAACAAAAAAATGTTAGCAAGGACATCAAAGCCGGAATGGAAACGATCGAGGAATCGTTAGACAAGATGAAGTGGCAACGCAAAAGGCAAAAAGATGCCCAACCGGACAAAACTATGGATGAACGTCCAAAAGAATGGTCACAGGATGCTGCAACCCAAACTAACGAGGATGAAACCAGACAAGTCTCAATATCAGCAAAGAGGCCACCGTCCAGCCCACTTGCAAAAAAGCAAGACAAGAGAACCAGGAAGGCTCCGATTGACGACGTTAGACATGAAATAGTCCCGGAAGGCGAAGACCCAGAAAAACAAACATCGTCCACCTCCGAGGCCCAAGAAATTCCAACAAAAACGTCGACAAATATTGAAGAGCGGAACTACGCGCAAGCAGCCAAAAAGGCTGAAACATTGCAGCAAAAACAGCCACCAGGAAAAGATGCCCCGAAATCCCAAAAACATAAAAAACGGAAAAAAGATAAGATAATGCGGAAACGGAGACAAAAACCTGAAGCAATACTCATTAAACCAAATGAGGGTGGAAGCTTTAGCGATATATTCCGAGAGATAAGACAGAAGGTCAACCCTGAAGATAGCGAGACAATAGTCAAAACTGTCAGAAAAACAAAAGCGGGAGACGTGCTATTGGAATTTGGACCAAAAGCCAAAAACCGACCAATTTTTGAGAAATCCATCCAAGATATCTTGGGAGATAGGGCTCAGATCCGAAACCTCGAACCAAAAACTACTTTGGAAATAAGAGACCTTGACGAGCTCACGACAGAAGAAGAAGTGCAGAAAGCCATTGAAAAACAAATGGGAGATCAACCAGTTGAACTCAAAATCTTTGTCACCAAGATAAACAGAAGTGCCACGAAGATGGCAATAGTAAACATTAGCGAGCGCGCCGCAAGCGAAATCCTAAAGAAACCGGTCCTAAGAATAGGGTGGAGCCAATGTAGGGTTAGAAGAAGAATAGAGGTCCTAAAATGTTTCAGGTGTCTTGACTATGGACACTTGCAAACAAGCTGCAATGGACCAGACAGGAGAAAGCAAGGAATGTGCTTCAAATGTGGAAACACAGATCATAAAAGAAAAGACTGCAAAGAAGCACCAAAGTGCTACTTATGTGCAAGCCTGGAAAACCAACCCTGCCCAATGGAACATATACCCGGGTCAGGAAAGTGTCTAGTATTCAAACTGGCACTGGAAAAAGCGAAAAAGGCCTCCTCAAAATGAAAATACTTCAAGCGAACGTCAACGAGAGCCAAACGGCGGACAACCTCCTGTACAAGCTTATAGATGAACTACAAGCAGACGTCATCATTTTGAGCGAGCAATACCAATATGTGAATAGAAATGAAGAAAACTGGATCTCTGACATACTAGACACCGCCGCCTTATGGACTGTAAGCAAAAATATCACCGTTGAAAGCAAAGGATCGCAAAGAGGGTTCACTTGGTTGAAAACTGGAAACCTTACAATAATCAGCGTATACCTAAGCCCGAATGACCTCATTGACGAATTCCGACAGAAACTAGAAGACCTTGAAGATTTCATATGCGAGATCGAAGGAGAAATTGTTGTAGCGGGAGACTTCAATGCCAGAGGTTAAGAGTGGGGCATGCCAACCACAGACTCTCGAGGAAGGCAAATCCTTGAAATGGCAGCAAGACGCAATCTCAACGTTGCAAACGTAGGAAACACTCCGACCTTCAGAAGAGCAGGGAACATAGGCACAATACCCGATATAACTTTTGCTACAGAGGGTATATTGTCCAAAATCTGGAACTGGAGGGTAATTGAAGACTACACGGGCAGTGACCATCAATATATCCTCTTTAGTATTGAAGACAACCTACAAAACACACGCCGAAACCAAACTCAAACAGTACGATGGAACACCAACAGACTTCAGGTGGAACTACTAAACAGGACGATTGAAGAAGGGAAAACCCCAGTACTCCAATTGGAAGGAACTGCCGAAGAGAAAGTGGAAGCCACAATGCAACTTGTCCGACAGGCATGTGATGCCTCGATGCCCCGGAAAAGCTTCGGAAATGAAAGAAGAAAGCCTGTTTACTGGTGGTCGGATGAAATTGCCGAACTCCGCAGAAGTTGCCTGCATCTAAGACGGAAAGTCACTAGAGGAAGAAGAAGGCGAGACGAACACCTTGAGAACGAACTCGAAGAGTTCAGAGCAAAACGCCACGAGCTGAGAAGTGTCATAAAACAGAGCAAAAAACGGAAATGGGAAGAACTTCGACGGGATATTAACAGTGATCCTTGGGGTCTTGGCTACAAAATAGCTATGAAAAAGCTTGGGACCCAAAAGAACACAGCAGACCTAAACCCAGAAAAAATGATGCATATTGTGAATACCCTATTCCCAACTCACCCGACTAGACCATCTGACGGTGGCTCTTCCGACCCACAACAAGAAATACAATTGTTTAGCGAAGAAGAACTGACGATCGCCACAAATGCCCTGCAAAATAAAAAGGCTCCTGGACCAGATGGGGTACCAGTAGAAGCACTCAAACAAATCGCCCAATCCTGCCCTCAACTGCTTATCAACATGTACAACAGTTGCCTTTCCGAAGGGACCTTCCCAAAACGGTGGAAAAAACAATGACTTGTACTGATAAGCAAAAACAAAGGCCGTCCAGATTCTCCATCCGCATACAGGCCTCTATGCATGCTGGACACAACAGGAAAGCTGTTTGAGAAACTACTGCAACCACGCCTCATAGCCGCAATACAAGGAAGAGGAGACTTGTCTGAAAGACAGTATGGTTTTAGAAAAGGCCGCTCCACAATAGGAGCTATAGAAGAAGTAATAAGAGCCGCTGAAATCGCCCAGAGGGGAAACCACTTCACCAGGAGAATAGTGCTTCTGGCAACACTAGACGTCCGTAACGCCTTTAATTCGGTCAGATGGACAGATATGTTGACCGCACTGGAAAGAAGGTTCGAAATTCCGGAGTATCTTTTACAGATGATAAAAGACTACCTTAAGGAACGCGAACTTATCTATCATACAACAGAAGGACCAAGAAGCAAGGATATCACAGCAGGAGCAGCCCAGGGTTCCATTCTCGGACCAGACCTCTGGAACATATCTTACGATGAAATCCTTCGCATGGAAATGCCCGAGGACACCTTCCTAGTTGGATATGCGGATGATGTCGCTGCGGTAATAACAGCAAGAGACACTGAAAGTGCGCAGAGAAAACTTAACCAGGTCATGCGAAGAACTAACTCATGGATGGCGGACCACGGATTGTCTCTGGCAACGGAGAAAACCGAAGTAGTGCTGCTAACGAAAAAACGAATTCCTACGGTAGTCAACTTCCACATAGACACCGAGCTGATAACGAGTAAGAAAGCTGTTAAATACCTGGGAATAAGACTCGATTCAAAGCTGAGCTTCTGGGAACAAATACGGTCGGCTGCGGAACGTGCATCGAAAGTAACAGCATCTCTGTCTAAACTGATGGCAAATATAGGTGGACCATCCGCAAGTAAAAGAAAACTTCTCATGGCAACAACGCAATCTATTCTACTTTACGGAAGTGAGATTTGGGCTGACGCACTGAAGCTGAAAAAGTATCGAAAACAGATGGCATCGGTACAGAGACGTGGGGCTCTACGGATAGCCAGCGCGTATCGCACAGTGTCAGAGCCAGCTGCTCTGGTAATTGCTAGCGTGACACCAATAGACCTTCTTGCAGCACAACGAAAGTACGCACACGAAAAGAAAGCGGAAATTGGAGCCGTTGCGGCTATGGCGGAAGCAGAAGCGATTACACAACGGAAGTGGCAGGAACGGTGGGAGACTGAAACCAGAGGACGATGGACTGCGAGGCTAATCGGAGACGTGAGCATGTGGAGTAACCGGAAACATGGCGAAGTGAACTACTACGTCACTCAGTTCCTAAGCGGTCACGGATACTTCAACGCCTACTTGTATAAAATGGGAAAAACAGTGAGCCCCTCATGTCAGTACGGAGACTCGAGTGAAGATGACGTCCATCACACTGTGTTCGAATGCAGTAGATGGGAACCGCTCCGGCAGGAGCTAAGCAGAAACATCGGTGAATTCAGGCAGGATAACATCATCCAGAAGATGCTTGAAAGTGAAGAAAAATGGATACGAATATGTTCGTATCTAACGCAGATCTTGAGAACCAAAAAACGAGAGGAGCCTGTTCAAGAAAGAACTGAACCCGCCTAGACAAGGACCCCACCCCTCGAAGTAATGCGCGAGTAGTCCCGAGGGGTGAGATCATCGAGACACTTTTGGAGGTTTAGACGGTATGCCAATATAGTGGAGAGTCCGTCACACGGGGAGGTATGGATACCTCCTTATGGTGCGTAACGCATTCCTCCAAAAGTAAAAAAAAAAAAAAAATTATTATTATTATTATTATTATTATTATTATTATTATTATTATTATTATTATTATTATTATTATTATTATTATTATTATTATTATTATTATTATTATTATTATTATTATTATTATTATTATTATTATTATTATTATTATTATTATTATTATTATTATTATTATTATTATTATTATTATTATTATTATTATTATTATTATTATTATTATTATTATTATTATTATTATTATTATTATTATTATTATTATTATTATTATTATTATTATTATTATTATTATTATTATTATTATTATTATTATTATTATTATTATTATTATTATTATTATTATTATTATTATTATTATTATTATTATTATTATTATTATTATTATTATTATTATTATTATTATTATTATTATTATTATTATTATTATTATTATTATTATTATTATTATTATTATTATTATTATTATTATTATTATTATTATTATTATTATTATTATTATTATTATTATTATTATTATTATTATTATTATTATTATTATTATTATTATTATTATTATTATTATTATTATTATTATTATTATTATTATTATTATTATTATTATTATTATTATTATTATTATTATTATTATTATTATTATTATTATTATTATTATTATTATTATTATTATTATTATTATTATTATTATTATTATTATTATTATTATTATTATTATTATTATTATTATTATTATTATTATTATTATTATTATTATTATTATTATTATTATTATTATTATTATTATTATTATTATTATTATTATTATTATTATTATTATTATTATTATTATTATTATTATTATTATTATTATTATTATTATTATTATTATTATTATTATTATTATTATTATTATTATTATTATTATTATTATTATTATTATTATTATTATTATTATTATTATTATTATTATTATTATTATTATTATTATTATTATTATTATTATTATTATTATTATTATTATTATTATTATTATTATTATTATTATTATTATTATTATTATTATTATTATTATTATTATTATTATTATTATTATTATTATTATTATTATTATTATTATTATTATTATTATTATTATTATTATTATTATTATTATTATTATTATTATTATTATTATTATTATTATTATTATTATTATTATTATTATTATTATTATTATTATTATTATTATTATTATTATTATTATTATTATTATTATTATTATTATTATTATTATTATTATTATTATTATTATTATTATTATTATTATTATTATTATTATTATTATTATTATTATTATTATTATTATTATTATTATTATTATTATTATTATTATTATTATTATTATTATTATTATTATTATTATTATTATTATTATTATTATTATTATTATTATTATTATTATTATTATTATTATTATTATTATTATTATTATTATTATTATTATTATTATTATTATTATTATTATTATTATTATTATTATTATTATTATTATTATTATTATTATTATTATTATTATTATTATTATTATTATTATTATTATTATTATTATTATTATTATTATTATTATTATTATTATTATTATTATTATTATTATTATTATTATTATTATTATTATTATTATTATTATTATTATTATTATTATTATTATTATTATTATTATTATTATTATTATTATTATTATTATTATTATTATTATTATTATTATTATTATTATTATTATTATTATTATTATTATTATTATTATTATTATTATTATTATTATTATTATTATTATTATTATTATTATTATTATTATTATTATTATTATTATTATTATTATTATTATTATTATTATTATTATTATTATTATTATTATTATTATTATTATTATTATTATTATTATTATTATTATTATTATTATTATTATTATTATTATTATTATTATTATTATTATTATTATTATTATTATTATTATTATTATTATTATTATTATTATTATTATTATTATTATTATTATTATTATTATTATTATTATTATTATTATTATTATTATTATTATTATTATTATTATTATTATTATTATTATTATTATTATTATTATTATTATTATTATTATTATTATTATTATTATTATTATTATTATTATTATTATTATTATTATTATTATTATTATTATTATTATTATTATTATTATTATTATTATTATTATTATTATTATTATTATTATTATTATTATTATTATTATTATTATTATTATTATTATTATTATTATTATTATTATTATTATTATTATTATTATTATTATTAAGTAGTAGTAAGAAGTAACTTTACGGTGCAGGGAGTCGGATCCCCAGTACCGGCGTCTGTCAGGGGTGAGCAAGCGGGCTCCGGGACGTCGATATACAATGACTGCAAGAAAAACAAGAATCCATCATTGGGAGTGGCAAGCTTGGCTCCCAAAGAATGTACTGCTACAAGCAAAAGAAATGATGATGCGTTTGACCCCTTCAAACGAAGGTCTAATGTGCAACACACTCCACCCTCTGGGACAAAAGGTGGTCAGGGCACAATATATGAGTCGAGCCCTACAGTCGATATAACGGAGAGTATAGCAAAAAGAAGTAACACTACTTTGCAGGGAGTCGAATTTCCAGTACCGTCGTCTGTCGGGGGTGAGCACTTGGTCCCCGGGACGCCGTCATCAAGCAATCGCAAAGAAAATGAAAAGGAAAATGTTAACCCATCCCTGGGAGTGGCACACTTGGCTCCCAAGGAATGTACAACTACAAGCAAGAGCAACGATGAGGAACTACATCTCAGTAAGACCATAGAAACTGAGGAAGACATCATCTTACAAGAGATAAGTAAGTGTATAGGCGTGCTCAAGACGATGAAACTTGCATGTGGCAAACAAAAAAATGTTAGCAAGGACATCAAAGCCGGAATGGAAACGATCGAGGAATCGTTAGACAAGATGAAGTGGCAACGCAAAAGGCAAAAAGATGCCCAACCGGACAAAACTATGGATGAACGTCCAAAAGAATGGTCACAGGATGCTGCAACCCAAACTAACGAGGATGAAACCAGACAAGTCTCAATATCAGCAAAGAGGCCACCGTCCAGCCCACTTGCAAAAAAGCAAGACAAGAGAACCAGGAAGGCTCCGATTGACGACGTTAGACATGAAATAGTCCCGGAAGGCGAAGACCCAGAAAAACAAACATCGTCCACCTCCGAGGCCCAAGAAATTCCAACAAAAACGTCGACAAATATTGAAGAGCGGAACTACGCGCAAGCAGCCAAAAAGGCTGAAACATTGCAGCAAAAACAGCCACCAGGAAAAGATGCCCCGAAATCCCAAAAACATAAAAAACGGAAAAAAGATAAGATAAAGCGGAAACGGAGACAAAAACCTGAAGCAATACTCATTAAACCAAATGAGGGTGGAAGCTTTAGCGATATATTCCGAGAGATAAGACAGAAGGTCAACCCTGAAGATAGCGAGACAATAGTCAAAACTGTCAGAAAAACAAAAGCGGGAGACGTGCTATTGGAATTTGGACCAAAAGCCAAAAACCGACCAATTTTTGAGAAATCCATCCAAGATATCTTGGGAGATAGGGCTCAGATCCGAAACCTAGAACCAAAAACTACTTTGGAAATAAGAGACCTTGACGAGCTCACGACAGAAGAAGAAGTGCAGAAAGCCATTGAAAAACAAATGGGAGATCAACCAGTTGAACTCAAAATCTTTGTCACCAAGATAAACAGAAGTGCCATGAAGATGGCAATAGTAAACATTAGCGAGCGCGCCGCAAGCGAAATCCTAAAGAAACCGGTCCTAAGAATAGGGTGGAGCCAATGTAGGGTTAGAAGAAGAATAGAGGTCCTAAAATGTTTCAGGTGTCTTGACTATGGACACTTGCAAACAAGCTGCAATGGACCAGACAGGAGAAAGCAAGGAATGTGCTTCAAATGTGGAAACACAGATCATAAAAGAAAAGACTGCAAAGAAGCACCAAAGTGCTACTTATGTGCAAGCCTGGAAAACCAACCCTGCCCAATGGAACATATACCCGGGTCAGGAAAGTGTCTAGTATTCAAACTGGCACTGGAAAAAGCGAAAAAGGCCTCCTCAAAATGAAAATACTTCAAGCGAACGTCAACGGGAGCCAAACGGCGGACAACCTCCTGTACAAGCTTATAGATGAACTACAAGCAGACGTCATCATTTTGAGCGAGCAATACCAATATGTGAATAGAAATGAAGAAAACTGGATCTCTGACATACTAGACACCGCCGCCTTATGGACTGTAAGCAAAAATATCACCGTTGAAAGCAAAGGATCGCAAAGAGGGTTCACTTGGTTGAAAACTGGAAACCTTACAATAATCAGCGTATACCTAAGCCCGAATGACCTCATTGACGAATTCCGACATAAACTAGAAGACCTTGAAGATTTCATATGCGAGATCGAAGGAGAAATTGTTGTAGCGGGAGACTTCAATGCCAGAGGTCAAGAGTGGGGCATGCCAACCACAGACTCTCGAGGAAGGCAAATCCTTGAAATGGCAGCAAGACGCAATCTCAACGTTGCAAACGTAGGAAACACTCCGACCTTCAGAAGAGCAGGGAACATAGGCACAATACCCGATATAACTTTTGCTACAGAGGGTATATTGTCCAAAATCTGGAACTGGAGGGTAATTGAAGACTACACGGGCAGTGACCATCAATATATCCTCTTTAGTATTGAAGACAACCTACAAAACACACGCCGAAACCAAACTCAAACAGTACGATGGAACACCAACAGACTTCAGGTGGAACTACTAAACAGGACGATTGAAGAAGGGAAAACCCCAGTGCTCCAATTGGAAGGAACTGCCGAAGAGAAAGTGGAAGCCACAATGCAACTTGTCCGACAGGCATGTGATGCCTCGATGCCCCGGAAAAGCTTCGGAAATGAAAGAAGAAAGCCTGTTTACTGGTGGTCGGATGAAATTGCCGAACTCCGCAGAAGTTGCCTGCATCTAAGACGGAAAGTCACTAGAGGAAGAAGAAGGCGAGACGAACACCTTGAGAACGAACTCGAAGAGTTCAGAGCAAAACGCCACGAGCTGAGAAGTGTCATAAAACAGAGCAAAAAACGGAAATGGGAAGAACTTCGACGGGATATTAACAGTGATCCTTGGGGTCTTGGCTACAAAATAGCTATGAAAAAGCTTGGGACCCAAAAGAACACAGCAGACCTAAGCCCAGAAAAAATGATGCATATTGTGAATACCCTATTCCCAACTCACCCGACTAGACCATCTGACGGTGGCTCTTCCGACCCACAACAAGAAATACAATTGTTTAGCGAAGAAGAACTGACGATCGCCACAAATGCCCTGCAAAATAAAAAGGCTCCTGGACCAGATGGGGTACCAGTAGAAGCACTCAAACAAATCGCCCAATCCTGCCCTCAACTGCTTATCAACATGTACAACAGTTGCCTTTCCGAAGGGACCTTCCCAAAACGGTGGAAAAAACAACGACTTGTACTGATAAGCAAAAACAAAGGCCGTCCAGATTCTCCATCCGCATACAGGCCTCTATGCATGCTGGACACAACAGGAAAGCTGTTTGAGAAACTACTGCAACCACGCCTCATAGCCGCAATACAAGGAAGAGGAGACTTGTCTGAAAGACAGTATGGTTTTAGAAAAGGCCGCTCCACAATAGGAGCTATAGAAGAAGTAATAAGAGCCGCTGAAATCGCCCAGAGGGGAAACCACTTCACCAGGAGAATAGTGCTTCTGGCAACACTAGACGTCCGTAACGCCTTTAATTCGGTCAGATGGACAGATATGTTGACCGCACTGGAAAGAAGGTTCGAAATTCCGGAGTATCTTTTACAGATGATAAAAGACTACCTTAAGGAACGCGAACTTATCTATCATACAACAGAAGGACCAAGAAGCAAGGATATCACAGCAGGAGCAGCCCAGGGTTCCATTCTCGGACCAGACCTCTGGAACATATCTTACGATGAAATCCTTCGCATGGAAATGCCCGAGGACACCTTCCTAGTTGGATATGCGGATGATGTCGCTGCGGTAATAACAGCAAGAGACACTGAAAGTGCGCAGAGAAAACTTAACCAGGTCATGCGAAGAACTAACTCATGGATGGCGGACCACGGATTGTCTCTGGCAACGGAGAAAACCGAAGTAGTGCTGCTAACGAAAAAAACGAATTCCTACGGTAGTCAACTTCCACATAGACACCGAGCTGATAACGAGTAAGAAAGCTGTTAAATACCTGGGAATAAGACTCGATTCAAAGCTGAGCTTCTGGGAACAAATACGGTCGGCTGCGGAACGTGCATCGAAAGTAACAGCATCTCTGTCTAAACTGATGGCAAATATAGGTGGACCATCCGCAAGTAAAAGAAAACTTCTCATGGCAACAACGCACTCTATTCTACTTTACGGAAGTGAGATTTGGCTGACGCACTGAAGCTGAAAAAGTATCGAAAACAGATGGCATCGATACAGAGACGTGGGGCTCTACGGATAGCCAGCGCGTATCGCACAGTGTCAGAGCCAGCTGCTCTGGTAATTGCTAGCGTGACACCAATAGACCTTCTTGCAGCACAACGAAAGTACGCACACGAAAAGAAAGCGGAAATTGGAGCCGTTGCGGCTATGGCGGAAGCAGAAGCGATTACACAACGGAAGTGGCAGGAACGGTGGGAGACTGAAACCAGAGGACGATGGACTGCGAGGCTAATCGGAGACGTGAGCATGTGGAGTAACCGGAAACATGGCGAAGTGAACTACTACGTCACTCAGTTCCTAAGCGGTCACGGATACTTCAACGCCTACTTGTATAAAATGGGAAAAACAGTGAGCCCCTCATGTCAGTACGGAGACTCGAGTGAAGATGACGTCCATCACACTGTGTTCGAATGCAGTAGATGGGAACCGCTCCCGCAGGAGCTAAGCAGAAGATCGGTGAATTCAGGCAGGATAACATCATCCAGAAGATGCTTGAAAACGAAGAAAAATGGATACGAATATGTTCGTATCTAACGCAGATCTTGAGAACCAAAAAACGAGAGGAGCCTGTTCAAGAAAGAACTGAACCCGCCTAGACAAGGACCCCACCCCTCGAAGTAATGCGCGAGTAGTCGCGAGGGGTGAGATCATCGAGACACTTTTGGAGGTTTAGACGGTATGCCAATATAGTGGAGAGTCCGTCACACGGGGAGGTATGGATACCTCCTTATGGTGCGTAACGCATTCCTCCAAAAGTAAAAAAAAAAAAAAAAAAATTATTATTATTATTATTATTATTATTATTATTATTA
>CAJZBU010000048.1:0-35846 GCA_914767635.1 Melanostoma mellinum
ATCGTTTTAAACGCTTTAAACGATCCCAGTGACCAAAATGTAAAAAGCTCCATATCTCGAGAACGAAGCGAGATAGACGAAAAATAACGATTTTTTTGGGGTTGTACGATGGGGGAACATCATTTAAGACGCTTCATACGATCCCAGTGACCAAAATGTAAAAAGCTCCATATCTCGAGAACGAAGCGAGATAGACAAAAAATAACGATTTTTTTGGGGTTGTACGATGGGGGAACATCATTTAAAACGCTTCATACGATCCCAGTGACCAAAATGTAAAAAGCTCCATATCTCGAGAACGAAGCGAGATAGACGAAAAATAATGATTTTTTTGGGGTTGTACGATGGGGGAACATCATTTAAAACGCCTCATACGATCCCAGTGACCAAAACGTAAAAAGCTCCATATCTCGAGAACGAAGCGAGATAGACGAAAAATAACGATTTTTTTGGGGTTGTACGATGGGGGAACATCATTTAAGATGCTTCATACGATCCCAGTGACCAAAATGTAAAAAGCTCCATATCTCGAGAACGAAGCGAGATAGACGAAAAATAACGATTTTTTTGGGGTTGTACGATGGGGGAACATCATTTAAGATGCTTCATACGATCCCAGTGACCAAAATGTAAAAAGCTCCACATCTCGAGAACGAAGCGAGATAGACGAAAAATAATGATTTTTTTGGAGTTGTACGATGGGGGAACATCATTTAAGATGCTTCATACGATCCCAGTGACCAAAATGTAAAAAGCTCCATATCTCGAGAACGAAGCGAGATAGACGAAAAATAACGATTTTTTTGGGGTTGTACGATGGGGGAACATCTTTTAAAACGCCTCATACGATCCCAGTGACCAAAACGTAAAAAGCTCCATATCTCGAGAACGAAGCGAGATAGACGAAAAATAATGATTTTTTTGGGGTTGTACGATGGGGGAACATCATTTAAGACGCTTCATACGATCCCAGTGACCAAAACGTAAAAAGCTCCATATCTCGAGAACGAAGCGAGATAGACGAAAAATAACGATTTTTTTGGGGCTGTACAATGGGGGAACATCGTTTAAAACGCTTCAAACGATCCCTGTGACCAAAATGTAAAAAGCTCCATATCTCGAGAACGAAGCGAGATACATCATTTAAAACGCTTCCTACGATCCCAGTGACCAAAATGTAAAAAGCTCCACATCTCGAGAACGAAGCGAGATAGACGAAAAATAACGATTTTTTTGGGGTTGTACAATGGGGGAACATCGTTTAAAACGCTTCAAACGATCCCAGTGACCAAAATGTAAAAAGCTCCATATCTCGAGAACGAAGCGAGATAGACGAAAAATAACGATTTTTTTGGGGTTGTACGATGGGGGAACATCATTTAAAACGCTTCATACGATCCCAGTGACCAAAATGTAAAAAGCTCCATATCTCGAGAACGAAGCGAGATAGACGAAAAATAACGATTTTTTTGGGGTTGTACGATGGGGGAACATCATTTAAAACGCTTCATACGATCCCAGTGACCAAAATGTAAAAAGCTCCACATCTCGAGAACGAAGCGAGATAGACGAAAAATAACGATTTTTTTGGGGTTGTACGATGGGGGAACATCATTTAAGACGCTTCATACGATCCCAGTGACCAAAACGTAAAAAGCTCCATATCTCGAGAACGAAGCGAGATAGACGAAAAATAACGATTTTTTTGGGGTTGTACGATGGGGGAACATCATTTAAAACGCTTCATACGATCCCAGTGACCAAAATGTAAAAAGCTCCACATCTCGAGAACGAAGCGAGATAGACGAAAAATAACGATTTTTTTGGGGTTGTACGATGGGGGAACATCATTTAAGACGCTTCATACGATCCCAGTGACCAAAATGTAAAAAGCTCCACATCTCGAGAACGAAGCGAGATAGACGAAAAATAACGATTTTTTGGGGTTGTACGATGGGGGAACATCATTTAAGACGCTTCATACGATCCCAGTGACCAAAACGTAAAAAGCTCCATATCTCGAGAACGAAGCGAGATAGACGAAAAATAACGATTTTTTTGGGGTTGTACGATGGGGGAACATCATTTAAAACGCTTCATACGATCCCAGTGACCAAAATGTAAAAAGCTCCACATCTCGAGAACGAAGCGAGATAGACGAAAAATAACGATTTTTTTGGGGTTGTACAATGGGGGAACATCGTTTAAAACGCTTCAAACGATCCCAGTGACCAAAATGTAAAAAGCTCCATATCTCGAGAACGAAGCGAGATAGACGTAAAATAACGATTTTTTTGGGGTTGTACAATGGGGGAACATCATTTAAAACGCTTCATACGATCCCAGTGACCAAAATGTAAAAAGCTCCACATCTCGAGAACGAAGCGAGATAGACGAAAAATAACGATTTTTTTGGGGTTGTACAATGGGGGAACATCATTTAAAACGCTTCATACGATCCCAGTGACCAAAATGTAAAAAGCTCCACATCTCGAGAACGAAGCGAGATAGACGAAAAATAACGATTTTTTTGGGGTTGTACAATGGGGGAACATCGTTTAAAACGCTTCAAACGATCCCAGTGACCAAAATGTAAAAAGCTCCATATCTCGAGAACGAAGCGAGATAGACGAAAAATAACGATTTTTTTGGGGTTGTACAATGGGGGAACATCGTTTAAAACGCTTCATACGATCCCAGTGACCAGAATGTAAAAAGCTCCACATCTCGAGAACGAAGCGAGATAGACGAAAAATAACGATTTTTTTGGGGTTGTACAATGGGGGAACATCGTTTAAAACGCTTCAAACGATCCCAGTGACCAAAATGTAAAAAGCTCCATATCTCGAGAACGAAGCGAGATAGACGAAAAATAACGATTTTTTTGGGGTTGTACGATGGGGAACATCGTTTAAAACGCTTCATACGATCCCAGTGACCAAAATGTAAAAAGCTCCATATCTCGAGAACGAAGCGAGATAGACGAAAAATAATGATTTTTTTGGGGTTGTACGATGGGGGAACATCATTTAAAACGCTTCATACGATCCCAGTGACCAAAATGTAAAAAGCTCCACATCTCGAGAACGAAGCGAGATAGACGAAAAATAACGATTTTTTTGGGGTTGTACGATGGGGGAACATCATTTAAGACGCTTCATACGATCCCAGTGACCAAAACGTAAAAAGCTCCATATCTCGAGAACGAAGCGAGATAGACGAAAAATAACGATTTTTTTGGGGTTGTACGATGGGGGAACATCATTTAAAACGCTTCATACGATCCCAGTGACCAAAATGTAAAAAGCTCCATATCTCGAGAACGAAGCGAGATAGACGAAAAATAACGATTTTTTTGGGGTTGTACAATGGGGGAACATCGTTTAAAACGCTTCAAACGATCCCAGTGACCAAAATGTAAAAAGCTCCATATCTCGAGAACGAAGCGAGATAGACGAAAAATAACGATTTTTTTGGGGTTGTACGATGGGGGAACATCATTTAAAACGCTTCATACGATCCCAGTGACCAGAATGTAAAAAGCTCCACATCTCGAGAACGAAGCGAGATAGACGAAAAATAACGATTTTTTTGGGGTTGTACAATGGGGGAACATCGTTTAAAACGCTTCAAACGATCCCAGTGACCAAAATGTAAAAAGCTCCATATCTCGAGAACGAAGCGAGATAGACGAAAAATAACGATTTTTTTGGGGTTGTACGATGGGGGAACATCGTTTAAAACGCTTCAAACGATCCCAGTGACCAAAATGTAAAAAGCTACATATCTCGAGAACGAAGCGAGATAGACGAAAAATAATGATTTTTTTGGGGTTGTACGATGGGGGAACATCATTTAAAACGCCTCATACGATCCCAGTGACCAAAACGTAAAAAGCTCCACATCTCGAGAACGAAGCGAGATAGACGAAAAATAACGATTTTTTTGGGGTTGTACGATGGGGGAACATCATTTAAGACGCTTCATACGATCCCAGTGACCAAAATGTAAAAAGCTCCACATCTCGAGAACGAAGCGAGATAGACGAAAAATAACGATTTTTTTGGGGTTGTACGATGGGGGAACATCATTTAAGACGCTTCATACGATCCCAGTGACCAAAACGTAAAAAGCTCCATATCTCGAGAACGAAGCGAGATAGACGAAAAATAACGATTTTTTTGGGGTTGTACGATGGGGGAACATTATTTAAAACGCTTCATACGATCCCAGTGACCAAAATGTAAAAAGCTCCACATCTCGAGAACGAAGCGAGATAGACGAAAAATAACGATTTTTTTGGGGTTGTACAATGGGGGGAACATCGTTTAAAACGCTTCAAACGATCCTAGTGACCAAAATGTAAAAAGCTCCATATCTCGAGAACGAAGCGAGATAGACGAAAAATAACGATTTTTTTGGGGTTGTACGATGGGGGAACATCGTTTAAAACGCTTCATACGATCCCAGTGACCAAAATGTAAAAAGCTCCATATCTCGAGAACGAAGCGAGATAGACGAAAAATAATGATTTTTTTGGGGTTGTACGATGGGGGAACATCATTTAAGACGCTTCATACGATCCCAGTGACCAAAACGTAAAAAGCTCCATATCTCGAGAACGAAGCGAGATAGACGAAAAATAACGATTTTTTTGGGGTTGTATGTTGGGGGAACATCATTTAAAACGCTTCATACGATCCCAGTGACCAAAATGTAAAAAGCTCCACATCTCGAGAACGAAGCGAGATAGACGAAAAATAACGATTTTTTTGGGGTTGTACGATGGGGGAACATCGTTTAAAACGCTTCAAACGATCCCAGTGACCAAAATGTAAAAAGCTCCACATCTCGAGAACGAAGCGAGATAGACGAAAAATAACGATTTTTTTGGGGTTGTACAATGGGGGAACATCGTTTAAAACGCTTCAAACGATCCCAGTGACCAAAATGTAAAAAGCTCCATATCTCGAGAACGAAGCGAGATAGACGAAAAAATAATGATTTTTTTGGGGTTGTACGATGGGGGAACATCGTTTAAAACGCTTCAAACGATCCCAGTGACCAAAATGTAAAAAGCTCCATATCTCGAGAACGAAGCGAGATAGACGAAAAATAACGATTTTTTTGGGGTTGTACAATGGGGGAACATCGTTTAAAACGCTTCAAACGATCCCAGTGACCAAAATGTAAAAAGCTCCATATCTCGAGAACGAAGCGAGATAGACGAAAAATAACGATTTTTTTGGGGTTGTACAATGGGGGAACATCGTTTAAAACGCTTCAAACGATCCCAGTGACCAAAATGTAAAAAGCTCCATATCTCGAGAACGAAGCGAGATAGACGAAAAATAACGATTTTTTTGGGGTTGTACGATGGGGGAACATCATTTAAAACGCTTCATACGATCCCAGTGACCAAAATGTAAAAAGCTCCACATCTCGAGAACGAAGCGAGATAGACGAAAAATAACGATTTTTTTGGGGTTGTACAATGGGGGAACATCGTTTAAAACGCTTCAAACGATCCCAGTGACCAAAATGTAAAAAGCTCCATATCTCGAGAACGAAGCGAGATAGACGAAAAATAACGATTTTTTTGGGGTTGTACGATGGGGGAACATCATTTAAAACGCTTCATACGATCCCAGTGACCAAAATGTAAAAAGCTCCATGTCTCGAGAACGAAGCGAGATAGACGAAAAATAACGATTTTTTTGGGGTTGTACGATGGGGGAACATCATTTAAGACGCTTCATACGATCCCAGTGACCAAAATGTAAAAAGCTCCATATCTCGAGAACGAAGCGAGATAGACGAAAAATAACGATTTTTTTGTACGATGGGGGAACATCATTTATAACGCTTCATACGATCCCAGTGACCAAAATGTAAAAAGCTCCACATCTCGAGAACGAAGCGAGATAGACGAAAAATAACGATTTTTTTGGGGTTGTACAATGGGGGAACATCATTTAAGACGCTTCATACGATCCCAGTGACCAAAATGTAGAAAGCTCCATATATCGAGAACGAAGGGGGAACATCGTTTAAAACGCTTCATACGATCCCAGTGACCAAAATGTAAAAAGCTCCATATCTCGAGAACGAAGCGAGATAGACGAAAAATAACGATTTTTTTGGGGTTGTACGATGGGGGAACATCATTTAAAACGCTTCATACGATCCCAGTGACCAAAATGTAAAAAGCTCCATATCTCGAGAACGAAGCGAGATAGACGAAAAATAATGATTTTTTTGGGGTTGTACGATGGGGGAACATCATTTAAGACGCTTCATACGATCCCAGTGACCAAAACGTAAAAAGCTCCATATCTCGAGAACGAAGCGAGATAGACGAAAAATAACGATTTTTTTGGGGTTGTACGATGGGGGAACATCATTTAAAACGCTTCATACGATCCCAGTGACCAAAATGTAAAAAGCTCCACATCTCGAGAACGAAGCGAGATAGACGAAAAATAACGATTTTTTTGGGGTTGTACAATGGGGGAACATCATTTAAAACGCTTCATACGATCCCAGTGACCAAAATGTAAAAAGCTCCACATCTCGAGAACGAAGCGAGATAGACGAAAAATAACGATTTTTTTGGGGTTGTACGATGGGGGAACATCGTTTAAAACGCTTCAAACGATCCCAGTGACCAAAATGTAAAAAGCTCCACATCTCGAGAACGAAGCGAGATAGACGAAAAATAACGATTTTTTTGGGGTTGTACAATGGGGGAACATCGTTTAAAACGCTTCAAACGATCCCAGTGACCAAAATGTAAAAAGCTCCATATCTCGAGAACGAAGCGAGATAGACGAAAAATAACGATTTTTTTGGGGTTGTACGATGGGGGAACATCATTTAAAACGCTTCATACGATCCCAGTGACCAAAATGTAAAAAGCTCCATATCTCGAGAACGAAGCGAGATAGACGAAAAATAACGATTTTTTTGGGGTTGTACAATGGGGGAACATCGTTTAAAACGCTTCAAACGATCCCAGTGACCAAAATGTAAAAAGCTCCATATCTCGAGAACGAAGCGAGATAGACGAAAAATAACGATTTTTTTGGGGTTGTACGATGGGGGAACATCATTTAAAACGCTTCATACGATCCCAGTGACCAAAATGTAAAAAGCTCCATGTCTCGAGAACGAAGCGAGATAGACGAAAAATAATGATTTTTTTGGGGTTGTACGATGGGGGAACATCATTTAAAACGCCTCATACGATCCCAGTGACCAAAACGTAAAAAGCTCCATATCTCGAGAACGAAGCGAGATAGACGAAAAATAACGATTTTTTTGGGGTTGTACGTTGGGGGAACATCATTTAAGACGCTTCATACGATCCCAGTGACCAAAATGTAAAAAGCTCCATATCTCGAGAACGAAGCGAGATAGACGAAAAATAACGATTTTTTTGGGGTTTAACAATGGGGGAACATCGTTTAAAACGCTTCATACGATCCCAGTGACCAAAATGTAAAAAGCTCCATATCTCGAGAACGAAGCGAGATAGACGAAAAATAATGATTTTTTTGGGGTTGTACGATGGGGGAACATCATTTAAAACGCTTCATACGATCCCAGTGACCAAAATGTAAAAAGCTCCATATCTCGAGAACGAAGCGAGATAGACGAAAAATAATGATTTTTTTGGGGTTGTACGATGGGGGAACATCATTTAAAACGCTTCATACGATCCCAGTGACCAAAATGTAAAAAGCTCCATATCTCGAGAACGAAGCGAGATAGACGAAAAATAACGATTTTTTTGGGGTTGTACGATGAGGGAACATCATTTAAGACGCTTCATACGATCCCAGTGACCAAAATGTAAAAAGCTCCATATCTCGAGAACGAAGCGAGATAGACGAAAAATAATGATTTTTTTGGGGTTGTACGAGGGGGGAACATCATTTAAGACGCTTCATACGATCCCAGTGACCAAAATGTAAAAAGCTCCATATCTCGAGAACGAAGCGAGATAGACGAAAAATAATGATTTTTTTGGGGTTGTGCGATGGGGGAACATCATTTAAGACGCTTCATACGATCCCAGTGACCAAAATGTAAAAAGCTCCATATCTCGAGAACGAAGCGAGATAGACGAAAAATAACGTTTTTTTTTGGGTTGTACGATGGGGGAACATCGTTTAAAACGCTTCATACGATCCCAGTGACCAAAACGTAAAAAGCTCCATATCTCGAGAACGAAGCGAGATAGACGAAAAATAACGATTTTTTTGGGGTTGTACAATGGGGGAACATCGTTTAAAACGCTTCATACGATCCCAGTGACCAAAATGTAAAAAGCTCCATATCTCGAGAACGAAGCGAGATAGACGAAAAATAATGATTTTTTTGGGGTTGTACAATGGGGGAACATTGTTTAAAACGCTTCAAACGATCCCAGTGACCAAAATGTAAAAAGCTCCATATCTCGAGAACGAAGCGAGATAGACGAAAAATAATGATTTTTTTGGGGTTGTACGATGGGGGAACATCGTTTAAAACGCTTCATACGATCCCAGTGACCAAAATGTAAAAAGCTCCATATCTCGAGAACGAAGCGAGATAGACGAAAAATAATGATTTTTTTGGGGTTGTACGATGGGGGAACATCATTTAAGACGCTTCATACGATCCCAGTGACCAAAACGTAAAAAGCTCCATATCTCGAGAACGAAGCGAGATAGACGAAAAATAACGATTTTTTTGGGGTTGTACAAAGGGGGAACATTGTTTAAAACGCTTCAAACGATCCCAGTGACCAAAATGTAAAAAGCTCCATATCTCGAGAACGAAGCGAGATAGACGAAAAATAATGATTTTTTTGGGGTTGTACGATGGGGGAACATCGTTTAAAACGCTTCATACGATCCCAGTGACCAAAATGTAAAAAGCTCCATATCTCGAGAACGAAGCGAGATAGACGAAAAATAATGATTTTTTTGGGGTTGTACGATGGGGGAACATCATTTAAGACGCTTCATACGATCCCAGTGACCAAAACGTAAAAAGCTCCATATCTCGAGAACGAAGCGAGATAGACGAAAAATAACGATTTTTTTGGGGTTGTACAATGGGGGAACATCATTTAAAACGCCTCATACGATCCCAGTGACCAAAACGTAAAAAGCTCCATATCTCGAGAACGAAGCGAGATAGACGAAAAATAATGATTTTTTTGGGGTTGTACGATGGGGGAACATCGTTTAAAACGCTTCATACGATCCCAGTGACCAAAATGTAAAAAGCTCCATATCTCGAGAACGAAGCGAGATAGACGAAAAATAATGATTTTTTTGGGGTTGTACGATGGGGAACATCATTTAAGACGCTTCATACGATCCCAGTGACCAAAACGTAAAAAGCTCCATATCTCGAGAACGAAGCGAGATAGACGAAAAATAACGATTTTTTTGGGGTTGTACGATGGGGGAACATCATTTAAGACGCTTCATACGATCCCAGTGACCAAAACGTAAAAAGCTCCATATCTCGAGAACGAAGCGAGATAGACGAAAAATAACGATTTTTTAGGGGTTGTACAATGGGGGAACATCATTTAAGACGCTTCATACGATCCCAGTGACCAAAACGTAAAAAGCTCCATATCTCGAGAACGAAGCGAGATAGACGAAAAATAACGATTTTTTTGGGGTTGTACGATGGGGGAACATCATTTAAGACGCTTCATACGATCCCAGTGACCAAAATGTAAAAAGCTCCACATCTCGAGAACGAAGCGAGATAGACGAAAAATAACGATTTTTTTGGGGTTGTACAATGGGGGAACATCGTTTAAAACGCTTCAAACGATCTCAGTGACCAAAATGTAAAAAGCTCCATATCTCGAGAACGAAGCGAGATAGACGAAAAATAACGATTTTTTTGGGGTTGTACGATGGGGGAACATCATTTAAAACGCTTCATACGATCCCAGTGACCAAAATGTAAAAAGCTCCATATCTCGAGAACGAAGCGAGATAGACGAAAAATAATGATTTTTTTGGGGTTGTACGATGGGGGAACATCATTTAAAACGCCTCATACGATCCCAGTGACCAAAACGTAAAAAGCTCCATATCTCGAGAACGAAGCGAGATAGACGAAAAATAATGATTTTTTTGGGGTTGTACGATGGGGGAACATCAGTTAAAACGCCTCATACGATCCCAGTGACCAAAATGTAAAAAGCTCCATATCTCAAGAACGAAGCGAGATAGACGAAAAATAATGATTTTTTGGGGTTGTACGATGGGGGAACATCAATTAAGACGCTTCATACGATCCCAGTGACCAAAATGTAAAAAGCTCCATATCTCAAGAACGAAGCGAGATAGACGAAAAATAATGATTTTTTGGGGTTGTACGATGGGGGAACATCAGTTAAAACGCCTCATACGATCCCAGTGACCAAAATGTAAAAAGCTCCATATCTCGAGAACGAAGCGAGATAGACGAAAAATAACGATTTTTTTGGGGTTGTACGATGGGGGAACATCATTTAAAACGCTTCATACGATCCCAGTGACCAAAATGTAAAAAGCTCCATATCTCGAGAACGAAGCGAGATAGACGAAAAATAATGATTTTTTTGGGGTTGTACGATGGGGGAACATCATTTAAAACGCCTCATACGATCCCAGTGACCAAAACGTAAAAAGCTCCATATCTCGAGAACGAAGCGAGATAGACGAAAAATAATGATTTTTTTGGGGTTGTACGATGGGGGAACATCAATTAAGACGCTTCATACGATCCCAGTGACCAAAATGTAAAAAGCTCCATATCTCAAGAACGAAGCGAGATAGACGAAAAATAATGATTTTTTGGGGTTGTACGATGGGGGAACATCAATTAAGACGCTTCATACGATCCCAGTGACTAAAATGTAAAAAGCTCCATATCTCAAGAACGAAGCGAGATAGACGAAAAATAATGATTTTTTGGGGTTGTACGATGGGGGAACATCATTTAAGACGCTTCATACGATCCCAGTGACCAAAATGTAAAAAGCTCCATATCTCGAGAACGAAGCGAGATAGACGAAAAATAATGATTTTTTTGGGGTTGTACGATGGGGGAACATCTATTAAGACGCTTCATACGATCCCAGTGACCAAAATGTAAAAAGCTCCATATCTCAAGAACGAAGCGAGATAGACGAAAAATAATGATTTTTTGGGGTTGTACGATGGGGGAACATCAGTTAAAACGCCTCATACGATCCCAGTGACCAAAATGTAAAAAGCTCCATATCTCGAGAACGAAGCGAGATAGACGAAAAATAACGATTTTTTTGGGGTTGTACGATGGGGGAACATCATTTAAGACGCTTCATACGATCCCAGTGACCAAAACGTAAAAAGCTCCATATCTCGAGAACGAAGCGAGATAGACGAAAAATAACGATTTTTTTGGGGTTGTACGATGGGGGAACATCATTTAAAACGCTTCAAACGATCCCAGTGACCAAAATGTAAAAAGCTCCATATCTCGAGAACGAAGCGAGATAGACGAAAAATAACGATTTTTTTGGGGTTGTACGATGGGGGAACATCATTTAAAACGCTTCAAACGATCCCAGTGACCAAAATGTAAAAAGCTCCATATCTCGAGAACGAAGCGAGATAGACGAAAAATAATGATTTTTTTGGGGTTGTACGATGGGGGAACATCATTTATTTATTTACTAGCCGAAAATACCCGGCGTTGCCCGGGTTTCTTTTTGCGAAGGCTTCTTATCACAAAGCTGGAAGTATCCAAAGACGAAAAATCCAATTTTTATTTTTTTTTATCTTTACCTCTTATTAACTTCTGTTTTCTGTACAATTGTTTTATTGCAATAACATCAAAATGAATTTAACCCTAGTTTACAAACTGGGGTCCATTTGGACCCCAGAGCATGTTTGAACACTCATAACTTTTTTGTTTTTCATTTTTTTTAAATGGGATTTTTACTCAGTGAACAAAATTCAATTTTTTATTCATTTCTTAAGCTGAAACGATTATCAGATGCTTACAGATTTTTCTGCGATTTTTTTGTGAAAAGAACCCGTCCACCCGAACTGGGGTCCATTTGGACCCCAGTACTGAAATTCTATGAAAAATCATATTTTTTCTAATAAATAATTATTTTATTTTAAAAGCAGCCTAGTTTATGTTTAGAAGAATTTAACTTGAAGTTGTGGGCAGTTTCGGGAGACATTTAACATATAAGGTTCTAGTGTGGCAAGAGCAACGACATCTGCCACATCCATCGCAGGTGGTTCTGGTTTTCTTGTCATCTGCTCTTGGGCAAAGGTGACATCTGCTTCTTTTACAAGAGAGCCTTTCGGGGACTGTTGGTAATTTTTCCTGAACTCTCCCCAAAATACAGAGAGCATCCATTGCAGATTTTCCAATGCCAGATTGTGTTGCATGTTGAGAACGGTTATTCAATTCTGACTCAACCAGTTCCTCCGCTAGTTCGATGAGTTTATCACTTCTGTACAATTTTTTGTTTCTTCTAGGTGGATTGAAGTGTCGAAAAATGATAACAGTTGCTAGGGCTGCTATGTCCAGTAAGTTGTAGAATACAACCATCGGCCAGCGATTTGTTTTGCGTGTACATGAATAAACTGAGACCGTTTGGTCGAATACATCGACTCCACCTTTGGTGCTGTTATAATCCAGTATCATTGCAGGCTTACTTTGATGACCGAAAGTGGCTTTCTCACAGTTATGTTGTGTTGATAGCAATACCACTTGTTTGTTTGGCTTCGGAACATAACTCACCAACGCCATTTTTCCAGAAAATCCAAAAATGGATGACTGGACTGGACGATACTGCTTTTCGTTATTGACCTTTACAGGCTCATTCTGCTCATCAAGAACCTCCTTCGCTACAAAAGGTTTAGGCAAATCTCTTTTGTTTTTCCGAATCGTGCCAAGAATAGTGATCTTCCTATCCAGCAACTTCAACGCCAAATCCACCGACGTAAAGAAATTATCAATAGTGAGGTTGCGTCCAGAATTGAAATATGATGGCATCAACGACATCACCACATCATATCCACGACCAAGTCCTGTACTTTGGTCAGAGCTACCAGTGTAGACAGAAAACTTCAGTGGATAGCCCGTTGAGCTTTCATACATCCACCTAAAGTTCAAGCCATTTTTGGCAGGCTTGCTTGGCATGTATTGGGGAAATTCAATCATTTTTACCTGAACAAAGTGAAATAATGACTATTTTTTTCTTTTGATAGGCGGACCTGGCAAGAACATTGATATGCATCAATATTACAATCAGTAATTACGTAAAACAGACATATCGAAAGGGATAAGCGGGAATCCCAGATTTGCAAAATTAGGCAATTTCCATCGTTTTTGAAATTGAAAAATTTTATTGCTGACCTCCTACCTACCTGCATAATGACATCTCTGCTTAAATTTCTTTATCCTTGTTATATATAATACTTAGAAACAATTCATACAATAGCCAGAAGAGCTATAACTGAACAATATAAGTCAGAAATCAAAAAAATTTCGAAGAAAAAATAGTGGGGTCCATTTGGACCCCAGTTCGGGTGGACACGACTTTTGCCGGTTTGTAAACGAGGGTTAAAGATTTTCAGGAAGCGTCTGAAGGAAACCCAATGGAAGAAACAATAAGCAACAAATAAGAGCACCTCAGCTTAGCAAATTAGCTCATTTGTCATTTAGAGCCAGTTTTTAAGTGCAGAGTTGTCCTGTGGTGATAGTTTTCGAGTTAGCCCAGACGATCATGAGTTATGTCAGAGTTAACTCCTCACCAGAGATAAGAAATTAATTAGATGGCAAACCTTTACTTCTCTTGCCCCGCAACAACCATTAGTTTACATTGTTGTTTTTGTAATCACATCCTCTGTCTGTGAATACGTGGAAGCTGTACTCAAAGTGGTAGTAGTGAGATTTGCTGTAAAGGTGAAGTGGAAGCTGTACTCAAAGTAGTAGAGGTGAAATCAGCTTGTAGGCAGTTTCAATGTGTGTGTGAAGTTTGCCATCTAATTAATTTCTTATCTCTGCTCCTCACCATAGGATAGAAAAATATGAAAGACAGAATGAAAAATTTTAACTCACCATGAGTTTCAGCAATTTGCCATTGAAATTTTTCTGAATTACGTCAAATTAGCTCATTTGTCATTAAGAGCCAGTTTTTCAGTGCAGAGTTGTCCTGTGGTGAGAATTTTCGAGTTAACCCATACGATCATGAGTTATGTCAGAGTTAACTCCTCACCATAGGATAGAAAAATATGAAAGACAGAATGAAAAATTTTAGCTCACCATGAGTCTCAGCAATTTGCCATTGACATTTTTCTGAATTACGTCAAATAAGCTCATTTGTCATTTAGAGCCAGTTTTTCAGTGCAGAGTTGTCCTGTGGTGAGAATTTTCGAGTTAACCCATACGATCATGAGTTATGTCAGATTTAACTCCTCACCATAGGATAGAAAAATATGAAAGACAGAATGAAAAATTTTAACTCACCATTCAATGTTTGCTCACCATGAGTCTCAGCAATTTGCCATTGACATTTTTCTGAATTGCGTCAAATAAGCTCATTTGTCATTTAGAGCCAGTTTTTCAATGCAGAGTTGTCCTGTGGTGAGAATTTTCAAGTTAACCCATACGATCATGAGTTATGTCAGATTTAACTCCTCACCATAGGATAGAAAAATATGAAAGACAGAATGAAAAATTTTAACTCACCATGTGTCTCAGCAATTTGCCATTGACATTTTTCTGAATTACGTCAAATAAGCTCATTTGTCATTTAGAGCCAGTTTTTCAGTGCAGAGTTGTCCTGTGGTGAGAATTTTCAAGTTAACCCATACGATCATGAGTTATGTCAGATTTAACCCCTCACCATAGGATAGAAAAATATGAAAGACAAAATGAAAAATTTTAACTCACCATGAGTCTCAGCAATTTGCCATTGACATTTTTCTGAATTCCGTCAAGTTAGCTCATTTGTCATTTAGAGCCAGTTTTTCAGTGCAGAGTTGTCCTGTGGTGAGAATTTTCGAGTTAACCCATACGATCATGAGTTATGTCAGAGTTGACTCCTCACCATAAGATAGAAAAATATGAAAGACACAATGAAAAATTTTAACTCACCATGTGTCTCAGCAATTTGCCATTGACATTTTTCTGAACTACGTCAAATAAGCTCATCTGTCATTTAGAGCCAGTTTTTCAGTGCAGAGTTGTCCTGTGGTGAGAATTTTCGAGTTAACCCATACGATCATGAGTTATGTCAGAGTTGTCAGAGATTATTCCTCACCATAGGATAGAAAAATATGAAAGACAGAATCAAAAATTTTAACTCACCATTCAATGCTTGCTCACCATGAGTCTCAGCAATTTGCCATTGACATTTTTTTGAATTACGTCAAAATAAGCTCGTTTGTCATTTAGAGCCAGTTTTTCAGTGCAGAGTTGTCCTGTGGTGAAAATTTTAGAGTTAACCCATACGATCATGAGTTATGTCAGAGTTGACTCCTCACCATAGGATAGAAAAATATGAAAGACACACTGAAAAATTTTAACTCACCATGTGTCTCAGCAATTTGCCATTGACATTTTTCTGAACTACGTCAAATAAGCTCATCTGTCATTTAGAGCCAGTTTTTCAGTGCAGAGTTGTCCTGTGGTGAGAATTTTCGAGTTAACCCATACGATCATGAGTTATGTCAGAGTTGTCAGAGATTATTCCTCACCATAGGATAGAAAAATATGAAAGACAGAATCAAAAATTTTAACTCACCATTCAATGCTTGCTCACCATGAGTCTCAGCAATTTGCCATTGACATTTTTTTGAATTACGTCAAAATAAGCTCGTTTGTCATTTAGAGCCAGTTTTTCAGTGCAGAGTTGTCCTGTGGTGAAAATTTTAGAGTTAACCCATACGATCATGAGTTATGTCAGAGTTGACTCCTCACCATAGGATAGAAAAATATGAAAGGAGCTGTCCTGTGGTGAGAATTTTCGAGTTAACCCATACGATCATGAGTTATGTCAGAGTTGACTCCTCACCATAGGATAGAAAAATATGAAAGGCAGAATGAAAAATTTTAACTCACATGAGTCTCAGCAATTTGCCATTGACATTTTTCTGAATTACGTCAAATTAGCTCATTTGTCATTTAGAGCCAGTTTTTCAGTGCAGAGTTGTCCTGTGGTGAGAATTTTCAAGTTAACCCTTACGGTCATGAGTTATGTCAGAGTTGACTCCTCACCATAGGATAGAAAAATATGAAAGACACACTGAAAAATTTTAACTCACATGAGTCTCAGCAATTTGCCATTGACATTTTTCTGAATTACGTCAAATAAGCTCATTTGTCATTTAGAGCCAGTTTTTCAGTGCAGAGTTATCCTGTGGTGAGAATTTTCAAGTTAACCCATACGATCATGAGTTATGTCAGATTTAACTCCTCACCATGGGATAGAAAAATATGAAAGACAGAATGAAAAATTTTAGCTCACCATGAGTCTCAGCAATTTGCCATTGACATTTTTCTGAATTACGTCAAATAAGCTCATTTGTCATTTAGAGCCAGTTTTTCAGTGCAGAGTTGTCCTGTGGTGAGAATTTTCGAGTTAACCCATACGATCATGAGTTATGTCAGAGTTAACTTCTCACCATGGGATAGAAAACTATGAAAGACAGAATGAAAAATTTTAACTCACCATTCAATGTTTGCTCACCATGAGTCTCAGCAATTTGCCATTGACATTTTTCTGAATTGCGTCAAATAAGCTCATTTGTCATTTAGAGCCAGTTTTTCAATGCAGAGTTGTCCTGTGGTGAGAATTTTCAAGTTAACCCATACGATCATGAGTTATGTCAGATTTAACTCCTCACCATAGGATAGAAAAATATGAAAGACAGAATGAAAAATTTTAACTCACCATGTGTCTCAGCAATTTGCCATTGACATTTTTCTGAATTACGTCAAATAAGCTCATTTGTCATTTAGAGCCAGTTTTTCAGTGCAGAGTTGTCCTGTGGTGAGAATTTTCAAGTTAACCCATACGATCATGAGTTATGTCAGATTTAACCCCTCACCATAGGATAGAAAAATATGAAAGACAAAATGAAAAATTTTAACTCACCATGAGTCTCAGCAATAATTTGCCATTGACATTTTTCTGAATTCCGTCAAGTTAGCTCATTTGTCATTTAGAGCCAGTTTTTCAGTGCAGAGTTGTCCAGTGGTGAGAATTTTCGAGTTAACCCATACGATCATGAGTTATGTCAGAGTTGACTCCTCACCATAGGATAGAAAAATATGAAAGACACAATGAAAAATTTTAACTCACCATGTGTCTCAGCAATTTGCCATTGACATTTTTCTGAATTATGTCAAATAAGCTCATTTGTCATTTAAAGCCAGTTTTTCAGTGCAGAGTTGTCCTGTGGTGAGAATTTTTGAGTTATCCCATACGATCTTGAGTAATGTCAAAGTTGACTCCTCACCATAAGATAGAAAAATATGAAAGACACACTGAAAAATTTTAACTCACATGAGTCTCAGCAATTTGCCATTGACATTTTTCTGAATTACGTCAAATAAGCTCATTTGTCATTTAGAGCCAGTTTTTCAGTGCAGAGTTATCCTGTGGTGAGAATTTTCAAGTTAACCCATACGATCATGAGTTATGTCAGATTTAACTCCTCACCATGGGATAGAAAAATATGAAAGACAGAATGAAAAATTTTAGCTCACCATGAGTCTCAGCAATTTGCCATTGACATTTTTCTGAATTACGTCAAATAAGCTCATTTGTCATTTAGAGCCAGTTTTTCAGTGCAGAGTTGTCCTGTGGTGAGAATTTTCGAGTTAACCCATACGATCATGAGTTATGTCAGAGTTAACTCCTCACCATAGGATAGAAAAATATGAAAGACAGAATGAAAAATTTTAACTCACCATTCAATGTTTGCTCACCATGAGTCTCAGCAATTTGCCATTGACATTTTTCTGAATTGCGTCAAATAAGCTCATTTGTCATTTAGAGCCAGTTTTTCAATGCAGAGTTGTCCTGTGGTGAGAATTTTCAAGTTAACCCATACGATCATGAGTTATGTCAGATTTAACTCCTCACCATAGGATAGAAAAATATGAAAGACAGAATGAAAAATTTTAACTCACCATGTGTCTCAGCAATTTGCCATTGACATTTTTCTGAATTACGTCAAATAAGCTCATTTGTCATTTAGAGCCAGTTTTTCAGTGCAGAGTTGTCCTGTGGTGAGAATTTTCAAGTTAACCCATACGATCATGAGTTATGTCAGATTTAACCCCTCACCATAGGATAGAAAAATATGAAAGACAAAATGAAAAATTTTAACTCACCATGAGTCTCAGCAATAATTTGCCATTGACATTTTTCTGAATTCCGTCAAGTTAGCTCATTTGTCATTTAGAGCCAGTTTTTCAGTGCAGAGTTGTCCAGTGGTGAGAATTTTCGAGTTAACCCATACGATCATGAGTTATGTGAGAAGTGAGTGGTGAGAATTTTCGAGTTAACCCATACGATCATGAGTTATGTCAGAGTTGACTCCTCACCATAGGATAGAAAAATATGAAAGACACAATGAAAAATTTTAACTCACCATGTGTCTCAGCAATTTGCCATTGACATTTTTCTGAATTATGTCAAATAAGCTCATTTGTCATTTAAAGCCAGTTTTTCAGTGCAGAGTTGTCCTGTGGTGAGAATTTTTGAGTTATCCCATACGATCTTGAGTAATGTCAAAGTTGACTCCTCACCATAAGATAGAAAAATATGAAAGACACACTGAAAAATTTTAACTCACCATGTGTCTCAGCAATTTGCCATTGACATTTTTCTGAACTACGTCAAATAAGCTCATCTGTCATTTAGAGCCAGTTTTTCAGTGCAGAGTTGTCCTGTGGTGAGAATTTTCGAGTTAACCCATACGATCATGAGTTATGTCAGAGTTGTCAGAGATTATTCCTCACCATAGGATAGAAAAATATGAAAGACAGAATCAAAAATTTTAACTCACCATTCAATGCTTGCTCACCATGAGTCTCAGCAATTTGCCATTGACATTTTTCTGAATTACGTCAAAATAAGCTCGTTTGTCATTTAGAGCCAGTTTTTCAGTGCAGAGTTGTCCTGTGGTGAAAATTTTCGAGTTAACCCATACGATCATGAGTTATGTCAGAGTTGACTCCTCACCATAGGATAGAAAAATATGAAAGGAGTTGTCCTGTGGTGAGAATTTTCGAGTTAACCCATACGATCATGAGTTATGTCAGAGTTGACTCCTCACCATAGGATAGAAAAATATGAAAGGCAGAATGAAAAATTTTAACTCACATGAGTCTCAGCAATTTGCCATTGACATTTTTCTGAATTACGTCAAATTAGCTCATTTGTCATTTAGAGCCAGTTTTTCAGTGCAGAGTTGTCCTGTGGTGAGAATTTTCAAGTTAACCCTTACGGTCATGAGTTATGTCAGAGTTGACTCCTCACCATAGGATAGAAAAATATGAAGGACACACTGAAAAATTTTAACTCACCATGTGTCTCAGCAATATGCCATTGTCATTTTTCTGAATTATGTCAAATTAGCTCATCTGTCATTTAGAGCCAGTTTTTCAGTGCAGAGTTGTCCTGTGGTGAGAATTTTCGAATTAACCCATACGATCATGAGTTATGTCAGAGTTAACTTCTCACCATGGGATAGAAAAATATGAAAGGCAGAATGAAAAATTCTAACTCACCATGAGTCTCAGCAATTTGCCATTGTAATTTTTCTGAACTATGTCAAATTAGCTCATCTGTCATTTAGAGCCAGTTTTTCAGTGCAGAGTTGTCCTGTGGTGAGAATTTTCGAGTTAACCCATACAATCATGAGTAATGTCAGAGTAAACTTCTCACCATAGGATAAAAAAATATGAAAGACAGAATGAAAAATTTTAACTCACCATTCAGTGTTTGCTCACCATGAGTCTCAGCAATTTGCCATTGTCATTTTTCTGAATTATGTCAAATTAGATCATCTGTCATTTAGAGCCAGTTTTTCAATGCAGAGTTGTCCTGTGGTGAGAATTTTCGAATTAACCCATACGATCATGAGTTATGTCAGAGTTGACTCCTCACCATAGGATAGAAAAATATGAAAGGCAGAATGAAAAATTCTAACTCACCATGAGTGCCATTGACATTTTTCTGAATTACGTCAAATTAGCTCATTTGTCATTTATAGCCAGTTTTTCAGTGCAGAGTTGTCCTGTGGTGAGAATTTTCGAGTTAACCCGTACGATCATGAGTTATGTCAGAGTTGACTCCTCACCATAGGATAGAAAAATATGAAAGGAGTTGTACTGTGGTGAGAATTTTCGAGTTAACCCATACGATCATGGGTTATGTCAGAGTTGACTCCTCACAATAGGATAAAAAAATATGAAAGGCAGAGTGAAAAATTTTAACTCACCATGAGTCTCAGCAATTTGCCATTGACATTTTTCTGAATTACGTCAAATTAGCTCATTTGTCATTTAGAGCCAGTTTTTCAGTGGAGAATTGTCCAGTGGTGAGAATTTTCGAGTTAACCCATACGATCATGTGTTATGTCAGAGTTGACTCCTCACCATAGGATAGAAAAATATGAAAGGCAGAATGAAAAATTTTAACTCACCATGAGTCTCAGCAATTTGCCATTGACATTTTTCTGAATTACGTCAAATTAGCTCATTTGTCATTTAGAGCCTGTTTTTCAGTGCAGAGTTGTCTTGTGGTGAGAATTTTCAAGTTAACCCTTACGGTCATGAGTTATGTCAGAGTTAACTTCTCACCATAGGATAGAAAAATATGAAAGACAGAATGAAAAATTTTAACTCACCATTCAGTGTTTGCTCACCATGAGTCTCAACAGTTTGCCTTTGTCATTTTTCTGAATTATGTCAAATTAGCTCATCTGTCATTTAGAGCCAGTTTTTTAGTGCAGAGTTGTCCTCTGGTGAGAATTTTCGAATTAACCCATACAATCATGAGTTATGTCAGAGTTAACTTCTCACCATGGGATAGAAAAATATGAAAGACTGAATGAAAAATTTTAACTCACCATTCAGTGTTTGCTCACCATTAGTCTCAGCAATTTGCCATTGTCATTTTTCTGAATTACGTCAAATTAGCTCATTTGTCATTTAGAGCCAGTTTTTCAGTGCAGAGTTGTCCTGTGGTGAGAATTTTCAAGTTAACCCTTACGGTCATGAGTTATGTCAGAGTTGACTCCTCACCATAGGATAAAAAAATATGAAAGATAGAATGAAAAATTTTATCTCACCATTCAGTGTTTGCTCACCATGAGTCTCAGCAATTTGCCATTGTCATTTTTCTGAATTATGTCAAACTAGCTCATCTGTCATTTAGAGCCAGTTTTTCAGTGCAGAGTTGTCCTGTGGTGAGAATTTTCGAATTAACCCATACAATCATGAGTTATGTCAGAGTTAACTTCTCACCATGGGATAGAAAACTATGAAAGACTGAATGAAAAATTTTAACTCACCATTCAGTGTTTGCTCACCATGAGTCTCAGCAATTTGCCATTGTCATTTTTCTGAATTAAGTCAAATTAGCTCATTTGTCATTTAGAGCCAGTTTTTCAGTGCAGGGTTGTCCTGTGGTGAGAATTTTCAAGTTAACCCTTACGGTCATGAGTTATGTCAGAGTTGACTCCTCACCATAGGATAAAAAAATATGAAAGACAGAATGAAAAATTTTATCTCACCATTCAGTGTTTGCTCACCATGAGTCTTAGCAATTTGCCATTGTCATTTTTCTGAATTATGTCAAATTAGCTCATCTGTCATTTAGAGCCAGTTTTTCAGTGCAGAGTTGTCCTGTGGTGAGAATTTTCGAACTAACCCATACAATCATGAGTTATGTCAAAGTTAACTTCTCACCATAGGATAGAAAAATATGAAAGGCAGAATGAAAAATTTTATCTCACCATTCAGTGTTTGCTCACCATGAGTCTCAGCAATTTGCCATTGACATTTTTCTGAATTATGTCAAATTAGCTCATTTGTCATTTAGAGCCAGTTTTTCAGTGCAGGGTTGTCCTGTGGTGAGAATTTTCAAGTTAACCCTTACGGTCATGAGTTATGTCAGAGTTGACTCCTCACCATAGGATAAAAAAATATGAAAGACAGAATGAAAAATTTTATCTCACCATTCAGTGTTTGCTCACCATGAGTCTCAGCAATTTGCCATTGACATTTTTCTGAATTATGTCAAATTAGCTCATCTGTCATTTAGAGCCAGTTTTTCAGTGCAGAGTTGTCCTGTGGTGAGAATTTTCGAGTTAACCCATACGATCATGAGTTATGTCAGAGTTGACTCCTCACCATAGGATAGAAAAATATGAAAGGCAGAATGAAAAATTTTAACTCACCATGAGTCTCAGCAATTTGTCATTGACATTTTTCTGAATTACGTCAAATTAGCTCATTTGTCATTTAGAGCCAGTTTTTCAGTGCAGAGTTGTCCTGTGGTGAGAATTTTCGAGTTAACCCTTACGGTCATGAGTTTCAGTGTTTGCTCACCATGAGTCTCAGCAATTTGCCATTGTCATTTTTCTGAACTACATCAAATTAGCTCATTTGTCATTTAGAGCCAGTTTTTCAGTGCAGAGTTAACCCATACGATCATGAGTTATGTCAGAGTTGACTCCTCACCATAGGATAAAAAAATATGAAAGACAGAATGAAAAATTTTATCTCACCATTCAGTGTTTGCTCACCATGAGTCTCAGCAATTTTCCATTGTCATTTTTCTGAATTATGTCAAATTAGCTCATCTGTCATTTAGAGCCAGTTTTTCAGTGCAGAGTTGTCCTGTGGTGAGAATTTTCGAATTAACCCATACGATCATGAGTTATGTCAGAACTAACTCCTTACCATAGGATAACTCTTCACTGAAAAACTGGCCCTTAGCAAATGGCGAAAGGAAACCTATCATTGCGCTTACTTTCGGCGCTGATTGAAAAATTATTACTCACCCCTCTATATGTGCACTCACCATAACTCTTACATTGCGATTACTTCATCTTCGATCGCTCCTACATAACAAAACCACTTGTGAAGTGTCAAATCCATGCCCGAGTTTCAACACCACTCAAAAAATGAATTTCACCGACATGTCATATGAAGACATGGAATTTTTGGTCTCCGTTGGACTTTCGGTAGATGTGATGCTGCTGGCTGAGACCACAGGTGAGTTTTCGAACGACTAAAAGTAGATATCTGTCAAATCATAAACATTTGAAAAATCGGAACCAAAACAAACCAAAAGAAAATAGCATTCCACATAATTTTCTGTGAACAATTTTTTTTTTTTCAAACTGCTATGTACTTTATTTCCAACAAAAACCCAACAAACTACAACCCAGAAAGCAAAACAAAATGAGTCAACAACAAAAAATGTCACGAAAGGGATATATATCGCCTTAGATACTTTCTTGAACGCACCCATTTTTCTTTTCACTGATTATTCCTGTTTCCATGGAGTTGGCAAAGTCAACCTTGGTTCAACCCACTATGGAAACAGAGTATGGGCTGCAATTCTGTAAATTATTATTATTCTAAACGTCATTTCGAATGTAAACAAAGGTTGGTAAGTACGAAAAATTTTTAAAATTATAATATTTCGTAGTAAATTGATATTTTTTAGGTTTTCAGTATAGCCTATAACCAAACCATGGTTATAGGCTACCATATCGGATAATTTTCAGGCCAATTAAACAGGTAAGTTTAACGTTTACCTCTTTCTTAGGAATTTTATGTCGAGCAAACAAAAAAGCTCGTTTATATAGTAATATAGAATATAGATATAGATATAGATATAGATATAGATATAGATATAGATAATACTTCATCTACAAGCAATTTTACAGCTATCAGATAATTCATAGTTGCACTCCAAGAAAAATAAATAATAGGTAATAATTAGAATGTAAATAAATATAAAACTTCTAGTTTAAATTTATCACGACTCATACAGAAGATATCAATATTTACACAGGCTTCATTGAAATCTCTAATAGATCTAGATATGGTTTCGTTACTTCCATATATCGTTCTATGCAATTTTTCTTTTAAAAACATTCTCGATCTTAAAGATCTTGATGGAACATTAATAGGTACTAGAGCAAGTAGCGTAGGACATTTTATATGGTTACATAGTAAGTCTCTTATTAATGTTACACCATGAATGGTTCGCCTAGATTCTAATGATTTTATCCCTAGTAACTGACATCTAGCTCTATAATCAGGTTGCGGGTACCAACGCATTTGGAAAAATATAAATTTAGTAAATCGTCTTTGGATCTTTTCTAATCGATTAGAATGTGTAATGAAAGCAGGGCTCCAGATAACATCAGCATACTCCAAAATCGATCTCACAAGAGAATTATACAGAGTTAAAAGGACGAAAGGGTCCCTAAAATCTTTTGCATTTCGTTTGATGAATCCAACCATCACATTGGCTTTGGTAACCAAATAATCAAAATGGTTTTTGTAAGATAGACGGGGATCAAGTACAATGCCTAAGTCCTTAATATTAGTGACTCTACTAATTGATTTTGAATCAATGTGGTAATCAAACAAATGACAATTACTTTTCCTTAAAAAAGAAATTGAATTACACTTACTAATATTAAGATTGAGGCCATTGTTAGAGCACCACATTGACAAAGAATTGAGGTCTGACTGAACTAAAAGACAATCATTGAAGTTACCAATTTTTAAAAACAACTTCAGATCATCAGCATATAGAAGACATTCACAATATTTTATGACAGAAGTAATGTCATCAATAAATAATAAAAATAGAAGGGGACCTAAATGGCTACCTTGTGGAACACCCGAAGAGCACGTGAACTCGTTCGAAAAAGTGCTACCAACCTGAACCTTTTGTGATCTTCCAATTAGATACGATGATAACCAACTAAGCAGCTGAGAATGAAAACCTAAAACTTCAAGCTTCCTTATCAAAGTTTCATGGTTAACTGAGTCAAAAGCCTTGCTGAAATCAGTATATACTGCGTCAACTTGGAACCTATCTTCAAAAGCACCAATAACATATGAAGTGAAGCAAGCAAGATTACTAACAGTTGATTTTCCAAAGACAAAACCATGCTGAGCTTCTGATAGGCATTCCTTTGTAACGAAATCGAGTCTATTTTTTACTAGGCTCTCAAATAGTTTGGGGATTGCAGATAATTTAGTAATTCCTCTATAGTTCTCGATATTACTTTTATTACCCGACTTATAAACTGGAAACACATAAGACTGTTTCCAGTTGTCTAGAAAGTTTCCTTCCAGAAGAGATTTATTAAATATGGAGAGGAGAGGGACACTTAAAGAATTGCAGCAATTTTTTAACACCATTGCAGGTATGCCATCTGGACCAGGACTAGAATTCGATTTTAGATTCACAAGAGCAGAATTTACTTCCGTGTAATTTAATTGGATTAATCCAAGATCAATCTTGTTGGCTATATTGTTTAACGAACAGCTATTAAAACTAGACTTACAATAAACTGACTCAAAAAATTGACTAAACAGCTCAACGGTAGAATCTATATTCGAAGAATTAACATTTTTGAGAAACATGTAATTAGGAAAACCCATAGAATTTCTTTTTGAATTGACAAAAGACCAGAAAGACTTACTATCACTCTTAATTTTAGTTTCTATATTCATGATATAAGCCTTATATAGAAACTTACCCAGAACCACAAAATCCTTACGAGGCTTACTAAACTTCAAATAATCAGATTGAAGCTTGGATCTACATATATAATATAACTTATGAGCTTTGCGCTTCTGCTTTTTTAAATCAAGGAGCTGTTTGTTGCTCCAAGGAGAACTAGAATTTTTTTTATTTTTTTTAAGAGGAACAAACCTATCAAAACCTATTCTAAGAACTTCAATGAAGCGTTCATACATATTTGTAAGATTTAAATTCATAAATTCATAAGACCATTGAATGTTTTGCAAATAATTATTAAGCTCAACAAAATTAGCTTTATAAAAGTTTAAAGATTGTAAATTTTATCAGAGATATTTTTTGGAATGAATCTATAAAATTCTATTACAAACATAAGCTCTTTATGATGCATTGAGTCATTCAAAAGGGAAAAATACGGGTTAGTTAGATTAACACTAAAATCATTGCAACTAATAAAAACAAGATCTAAAATCTTCATCAAATTATTCAGAATATAATTAAATTGTATAAGATTTAAAGAAAAAATGTAATCAATGAATAAAATTTCAAAATCTTTTGTTATATTGTAAGGAATCAACATTTTATCAAATTCAGACCATTTCCAAACTATTTCAGATAAATTAAAGTCACCTAATACACATAGATTATCAGTGATAGAGCACAAGTTGTTAATAAAATCAATATTACTCATATGTTTTTGATATAATTCAAGACAACTACTTGGAGGCACATAGCTAACAATAAAAATGTGCACGACTGGGTCGCACGAACTTGCGATTGTTTGCAGGGTAGCCAACTACTCATTAATTGAAAATTGAATCAAATCACGAAAAGAATTGAAAAAAAAATAAATTAAATATTCCAAAAGTTTCAAGCAAAAATCTAAAAACGCAATTTTTTCGCAATTGTTTATACATATAAACCTTTAAAATTTAATCGAAATCGTTAGAGCCGTTTTTTAAAAAACCGGTTTTTTATTTTTAATTTTTTTTGAAAAATAAGGTTTTAAAAATTCAAGTACACAAGTTTTAAGATCTTGCTTAAAGATGTATTGACAATAAATTTGAAGTATATCAAAGATATCGTTTTGAAAATATTCGAAAAAACAAAATTTTCTTAAAAAAATTAAAAAAAACTAAATTTTTCAAATGTTGATATGCAATCTTTCTAAAACAACTTAGAACTTCTTAAATATGAAATTTTGTCAAAATCATGTTAGCCATTACCGAGAAAGTCGGTTTTGAAAAAAACGGTACTATGGGGGGTACCGTTCTTAGACTTTTTCCAAAAAAAATTTATACAACATAAGAACAGTTATTAATAAATAATACCTAACGTCAGATTTCATCAAAATCGTTAGAGCCGTTTTCGAGGAAAATAGGTATTGTCATATCGGTTGTATGGCAGGTACCGTTATTTCAAGACCTAGAGACCCAATTCCAAAAACCCCTCTGTAGGCTACTCCAGAGACCATAACTGCAAATTTTGAAGAAAATCGGTCTATTGGTTCAGGCTGTAGATCCATATACGGACATACAGACAGACAGACACACAGACAGACAGACACACAGACAGACAGACAGAATTGCAGGACTCACTTTTTTCGTATTCTCTATCATCGTAATGTCATGTTTAATTGTTATCTCAAAATTTTTTTTCTGCACGATTGCAAGACTTGCCTTATAGTACCTATAATCGCAAGTAAAAAATAAATTTGATCTGGGTTTTAAATCAAGTTTGACAGATATACATATCTGTTTAAGACGCTTCATACGATCCCAGTGACCAAAATGTAAAAAGCTCCATATCTCGAGAACGAAGCGAGATAGACGAAAAATAATGATTTTTTTGGGGTTGTACGATGGGGGAACATCATTGAAGACGCTTCATACGATCCCAGTGACCAAAATGTAAAAAGCTCCATATCTCGAGAACGAAGCGAGATAGACGAAAAATAACGATTTTTTTGGGGTTGTACGATGGGGGAACATCATTTAAGTCGCTTCATACGATCCCAGTGACCAAAATGTAAAAAGCTCCATATCTCGAGAACGAAGCGAGATAGACGAAAAATAATGATTTTTTTGGGGTTGTACGATGGGGGAACATCATTTAAAACGCTTCATACGATCCCAGTGACCAAAATGTAAAAAGCTCCATATCTCGAGAACGAAGCGAGATAGACGAAAAATAACGATTTTTTGGGGGTTGTACGATGGGGGAACATCGTTTAAAACGCCTCATACGATCCCAGTGACCAAAATGTAAAAAGCTCCATATCTCGAGAACGAAGCGAGATAGGCAAAAAATAATGATTTTTTTGGGGTTGTACGATGGGGGAACATCACTTAAGACGCTTCATACGATCCCAGTGACCAAAACGTAAAAAGCTCCATATCTCGAGAACGAAGCGAGATAGACGAAAAATAACGATTTTTTGGGGTTGTACGATGGGGGAACATCGTTTAAAACGCTTCATACGATCCCAGTGACCAAAATGTAAAAAGCTCCATATCTCGAGAACGAAGCGAGATAGGCGAAAAATAATGATTTTTTTGGGGTTGTACGATGGGGGAACATCATTTAAAACGCCTCATACGATCCCAGTGACCAAAATGTAAAAAGCTCCATATCTCGATAACGAAGCGAGATAGACGAAAATTTTTTGGGGTTGTACGATGGGGGAACATCGTTTAAGACGCTTCATACGATCCCAGTGACCAAAATGTAAAAAGCTCCATATCTCGAGAACGAAGCGAGAAAGACGAAAATTTTTTGGGGTTGTACGATGGGGGAACATCGTTTAAGACGCTTCATACGATCCCAGTGACCAAAATGTAAAAAGCTCCATATCTCGAGAACGAAGCGAGATAGACGAAAAATAATGATTTTTTTGGGGTTGTACGATGGGGGAACATCATTTAAAACGCCTCATACGATCCCAGTGACCAAAATGTAAAAAGCTCCATATCTCGATAACGAAGCGAGATAGACGAAAATTTTTTGGGGTTGTACGATGGGGGAACATCGTTTAAGACGCTTCATACGATCCCAGTGACCAAAATGTAAAAAGCTCCATATCTCGAGAACGAAGCGAGATAGACGAAAAATAATGATTTTTTTGGGGTTGTACGATGGGGGAACATAATTGAAGACGCTTCATACGATCCCAGTGACCAAAATGTAAAAAGCTCCATATCTCGAGAACGAAGCGAGATAGACGAAAAATAACAATTTTTTTGGGGTTGTCCGATGGGGAAACATCATTTAAGACGCTTCATACGATCCCAGTGACCAAAATGTAAAAAGCTCCATATCTCGAGAACGAAGCGAGATAGACGAAAAATAATGATTTTTTTGGGGTTGTACGATGGGGGGAACATCATTTAAAACGCTTCATACGATCCCAGTGACCAAAATGTAAAAAGCTCCATATCTCGAGAACGAAGCGAGATAGACGAAAAATAACGATTTTTTGGGGGTTGTACGATGGGGGAACATCGTTTAAAACGCCTCATACGATCCCAGTGACCAAAATGTAAAAAGCTCCATATCTCGAGAACGAAGCGAGATAGGCAAAAAATAATGATTTTTTTGGGGTTGTACGATGGGGGAACATCACTTAAGACGCTTCATACGATCCCAGTGACCAAAATGTAAAAAGCTCCATATCTCGAGAACGAAGCGAGAAAGACGAAAATTTTTTGGGGTTGTACGATGGGGGAACATCGTTTAAGACGCTTCATACGATCCCAGTGACCAAAATGTAAAAAGCTCCATATCTCGAGAACGAAGCGAGATAGACGAAAAATAATGATTTTTTTGGGGTTGTACGATGGGGGAACATCATTTAAAACGCCTCATACGATCCCAGTGACCAAAATGTAAAAAGCTCCATATCTCGATAACGAAGCGAGATAGACGAAAATTTTTTGGGGTTGTACGATGGGGGAACATCGTTTAAGACGCTTCATACGATCCCAGTGACCAAAATGTAAAAAGCTCCATATCTCGAGAACGAAGCGAGATAGACGAAAAATAATGATTTTTTTGGGGTTGTACGATGGGGGAACATAATTGAAGACGCTTCATACGATCCCAGTGACCAAAATGTAAAAAGCTCCATATCTCGAGAACGAAGCGAGATAGACGAAAAATAACAATTTTTTTGGGGTTGTCCGATGGGGAAACATCATTTAAGACGCTTCATACGATCCCAGTGACCAAAATGTAAAAAGCTCCATATCTCGAGAACGAAGCGAGATAGACGAAAAATAATGATTTTTTTGGGGTTGTACGATGGGGGGAACATCATTTAAAACGCTTCATACGATCCCAGTGACCAAAATGTAAAAAGCTCCATATCTCGAGAACGAAGCGAGATAGACGAAAAATAACGATTTTTTGGGGGTTGTACGATGGGGGAACATCGTTTAAAACGCCTCATACGATCCCAGTGACCAAAATGTAAAAAGCTCCATATCTCGAGAACGAAGCGAGATAGACGAAAAATAATGATTTTTTTGGGGTTGTACGATGGGGGAACATCATTTAAAACGCCTCATACGATCCCAGTGACCAAAATGTAAAAAGCTCCATATCTCGAGAACGAAGCGAGATAGACGAAAAATAATGATTTTTTTGGGGTTGTACGATGGGGAAACATCGTTTAAGACGCTTCATACGATCCCAGTGACCAAAATGTAAAAAGCTCCATATCTCGAGAACGAAGCGAGATAGACGAAAAATAATGATTTTTTTGGGGTTGTACGATGGGGGCACATCGTTTAAGACGCTTCATACGATCCCAGTGACCAAAATGTAAAAAGCTCCATATCTCGAGAACGAAGCGAGATAGACGAAAAATAATGATTTTTTTGGGGTTGTACGATGGGGAAACATCGTTTAAGACGCTTCATACGATCCCAGTGACCAAAATGTAAAAAGCTCCATATCTCGAGAACGAAGCGAGATAGGCAAAAAATAATGATTTTTTTGTGGGTTGTACGATGGGGGAACATCACTTAAGACGCTTCATACGATCCCAGTGACCAAAACGTAAAAAGCTCCATATCTCGAGAACGAAGCGAGATAGACGATAAATAACGATTTTTTTGGGGTTGTACAATGGGGGAACATCGTTTAAAACGCTTCATACGATCCCAGTGACCAAAATGTAAAAAGCTCCATATCTCGAGAACGAAGCGAGATAGACGAAAATTTTTTGGGGTTGTACGATGGGGGGAACATCGTTTAAGACGCTTCATACGATCCCAGTGACCAAAATGTAAAAAGCTCCATATCTCGAGAACGAAGCGAGATAGACGAAAAATAACGATTTTTTTGGGGTTGTACGATGGGGGAACATCATTTAAGTCGCTTCATACGATCCCAGTGACCAAAATGTAAAAAGCTCCATATCTCGAGAACGAAGCGAGATAGACGAAAAATAATGATTTTTTTGGGGTTGTACGATGGGGGAACATCATTTAAGACGCTTCATACGATCCCAGTGACCAAAATGTAAAAAGCTCCATATCTCGAGAACGAAGCGAGATAGGCAAAAAATAATGATTTTTTTGTGGGTTGTACGATGGGGGAACATCACTTAAGACGCTTCATACGATCCCAGTGACCAAAACGTAAAAAGCTCCATATCTCGAGAACGAAGCGAGATAGACGAAAAATAACGATTTTTTTGGGGTTGTACAATGGGGGAACATCGTTTAAAACGCTTCATACGATCCCAGTGACCAAAATGTAAAAAGCTCCATATCTCGAGAACAAAGCGAGATAGACGAAAATTTTTTGGGGTTGTACGATGGGGGAACATCGTTTAAGACGCTTCATACGATCCCAGTGACCAAAATGTAAAAAGCTCCATATCTCGAGAACGAAGCGAGATAGACGAAAAATAATGATTTTTTTGGGGTTGTACGATGGGGGAACATCATTTAAAACGCCTCATACGATCCCAGTGACCGAAATGTAAAAAGCTCCATATCTCGATAACGAAGCGAGATAGACGAAAATTTTTTGGGGTTGTACGATGGGGGAACATCGTTTAAGACGCTTCATACGATCCCAGTGACCAAAATGTAAAAAGCTCCATATCTCGAGAACGAAGCGAGATAGACGAAAAATAATGATTTTTTTGGGGTTGTACGATGGGGGAACATCATTTAAGACGCTTCATACGATTCCAGTGACCAAAATGTAAAAAGCTCCATATCTCGAGAACGAAGCGAGATAGACGAAAAATAATGATTTTTTTGGGGTTGTACGATGGGGGCACATCGTTTAAGACGCTTCATACGATCCCAGTGACCAAAATGTAAAAAGCTCCATATCTCGAGAACGAAGCGAGATAGACGAAAAATAATGATTTTTTTTGGGTTGTACGATGGGGAAACATCGTTTAAGACGCTTCATACGATCCCAGTGACCAAAATGTAAAAAGCTCCATATCTCGAGAACGAAGCGAGATAGACGAAAAATAATGATTTTTTTGGGGTTATACGATGGGGGAACATCATTTAAGATGCTTCATACGATCCCAGTGACCAAAACGTAAAAAGATCCATATCTCTAGAACGAAGCGAGATAGACGAAAAATAACGATTTTTTTGGGGTTGTACGATGGGGGAACATCGTTTAAAACGCTTCATACGATCCCAGTGACCAAAATGTAAAAAGCTCCATATCTCGAGAACGAAGCGAGATAGACGAAAAATAATGATTTTTTTGGGGTTGTACGATGGGGGAACATCATTTAAGACGCCTCATATGATCCCAGTGACCAAAATGTAAAAAGCTCCATATCTCGAGAACGAAGCGAGATAGACGAAAAATAATGATTTTTTTGGGGTTGTACGATGGGGGAACATCATTTAAAACGCTTCATACGATCCCAGTGACCAAAATGTAAAAAGCTCCATATCTCGAGAACGAAGCGAGATAGACGAAAAATAACGATTTTTTTGGGGTTGTACGATGGGGGAACATCGTTTAAGACGCTTCATACGATCCCAGTGACCAAAATGTAAAAAGCTCCATATCTCGAGAACGAAGCGAGATAGACGAAAAATAACGTTTTTTTTGGGATGTACAATGGGGGAACATCGTTTACGAACTTTAATTTCATGTGGTTAAGATTCACCGTCCGTAAGCATATCATTCATTATTGTTTTATTTACAGAAACCCCAATTTAGATAGCAATTCGACCTCTAACGAGTTTGATGCGCTATCTGACTCCATAGTAAAAATTGTTTCCCTATATCCTCACACTGAAATCGCAATTGCGGGCGATTTCAATGTACACAATTCTTGTTGGCTTCGACATTCTGGCCAGACAACACCCGAAGGAAAGTGTGTTGAGATCTTCGCTGAGTTAAACCAATTAACTCAACTTGTTGATGAGCCCACTCGGGTTCCAGATATTGAAGGCCATGCGACCAACACTTTTGACTTATTTCTCACTTCTCATCCCGAAAAATACAGGGCTGTAGTATCATATCCTTTAGGCAAATCGGACCATTGTTTCATATCGGTAAATTTTTCGGTTTCCGTCACGGTAAAAAAAGATAGAGTCCCCAAAAGAACTGTGTGGCAATACGAGAAAGCCAATTGGGACGGCCTGAATAATTTCTTTCGAAATTTTAATTGGTCATTGTGCTTTCTCGACGGAAACGTTGATGCATCAGCTGATATGATATCTAACGTAATTCTAAACGGCATGAGAAATTTTGTTCCTCACAGATTAAAAAGTATCATCCCCAAACAGAATTCGTGATTTGATTCAAGCTGTAAAGACGTGATTAGGGATAGAGAAAGTAGTTTTCGAAAATCTAAGGATAACCCTACTGTAGAAAACCGAATTCTGTTCAAACGGGCCAGAAAAATCTGAAATGCTCATATACAAAGGACTAAGTTTTTACATGACCAAAAAGTAAGGCAAAAAATACTATTGTGTCCAAAAGGAAGCAAAAACTTTTGGTCTTTTGTCAAGAACATTAAGAACTCGACCACGTCATCGGTCCCAACGCTCGTCTTCAATGACTCTCCGAATGTCAGCTCCATCGACAAAGCCAATTTGCTGGCAGCTCAATTTGCTGCCAACTCGACACTTCCTGAGCTCGAGTCTGCAAATTCTTTGATGAAGCAGATATTTTTTCGAACTCGATCGGTTGCGAGAGTCCTCAAAGATCTCAACATACATATATTCGCTGGTCCAGATGGTATCCCCGACGTTATTCTGAAGAGGTGTTCTTCTACGCTGGCAAAACCACTGCGTAAACTTTTCCATCTTTTCTATTCTGCTGGGATTTTTCCGAGCAGATGGAAAACTGCATTTGTCCAGCCCGTCCCTAAAAAAGGCGAATCTTCCTCCCCTTCCAATTACCGCCCAATTGCACTAACATCCCTTCTTTCCAAGGTCATGGAAACGTGATAAACCGTCAACTCATGAAATATCTTGAAGAACGAAAGATTCTTAATGACCGTCAGTACGGCTTTCGTAGCAAACGGTCCACTGGTGATTTGATGGCATATCTCACCGAAAAGTGGAACCAATCTTTACATTGTTTTGGAGAAAGTAAGATTATTGCGTTTGATATTTCTAAAGCATTTGATAGAGTTTGGCATCAGGCTCTTTTATCGAAAATGCGTGCTCTTGGTATCGATGAGTCTCTTCTTCGTTGGATTAAGAACTACCTTTCCGTCCGTTCAATACAAGTTGTATTGGATGGCTTCAAGTCTGATACCCACCTCATAAATGCTGGTGTGCCCCAGGGCTTCGTTTTGTCTCCGACTCTCTTCCTCATTTTGATAAATGATCTCTTGTCTGAGACTTCTAATCCGCTTAACTGTTTTTCTGACGACTCGATTCTCAGCTTTTCATATTCGTTTCCAAATTCACGTCCTTGCTCTTCGGATGTGGAACTGGAACGGTTGCGTATGATAAGCTCATTGAATTCTGACCTTGACAGCATTGTTGCATGGGGTCTTATGAACCGAGTAGAATTCAATGCTTCGAAAACTCAATGCTGTCTCTTGTCGTTGAAGCTTAACATTCCCCCATTGCCATTATCCATGAATGGTACCTGCATCGAAGAAACCGAAAAGCCGTCAGTACTTGGTATGTGTGTAAACGATGATCTTCGTTGGAATGACCACATATTTGAAGTCGCCAAAAACGCTGCTAAATGCTTAGGCTTCTTGAGACGATGCAGGAAATTCTTCACCCCTTCTGATCTGGCTACAATTTATAAGGCCTTCATCCGCCCAAAACTGGAGTATAACTCCCATATCTGGTCAGGTGCTTCTCAAACATCCTTGCGCCTACTTGATAGGGTACAAAATAGAGCGTTAAAATTGATAGGTGATAGTTCAATCGTAGAATCGATTGATTCTCTTGAGCATCGTCGAAATGTTACCTGTCTCAATCTCTTTTATCGCTTTTTCTATAAACAGTGCTCTAGTGAAGTAGCCTGTTGCATTCCTCTCCTGAAACAATTTAGCCGCAACACTCGCCTCGCCAGGAATGCTCATCAGTTTTACCTTGAGCCCAATTTCGGGCGTATGTACAGTCAAGTTTAGAGATTCTTTTTTAAGTCGCACCACCCGTATGTGGAATGCTTTACCTGGCCCTGTACTTCCCCTGCATTACGATTCACAAAGGTTCAAGAGCAACGTGCATCGGTGTCTCCTATTAAATCCTCTCCTATTTTCCTAAACGCTCGCACTGTGTTCTATAACATTATAAGGGTATTCATAACCCCTTGATGTGCGCGCTAATTATAAAAAAAAAAAAAACATTTTCTGTAGCTTACTGTATTTTTTTTTTTTTTTAATTAATGATGCCAACGGCTTATGATCATTTTGGATTGTAATCGTTTGCCCATATATCCAGTAATTAAACTTTTTTACAGCAAATAAAACGGATAATAATTCTTTTTCAATTTGTGACTGTGTATCTTGTTTCGCTTTCTGATAAGGCTCTCCTTGCAAACGACACAATTA